>VZTH01016979.1:269981-314612 GCA_013397815.1 Aleadryas rufinucha
GGAGATGCCCCCGAGCCCGTCCCCAGCCCCGGGAGATGCCCCCGAGCCCGTCCCCAGCCCGCGGAGATGCCCCCGAGCCCGTCCCTAGCGCCGGGAGATGCCCCCGAGCCCGTCCCCAGCCCCGGGAGATGCCCCGTCACACGGAGAGGGGGCTCTGCAATAGCGGGTGACACGAGTCACGTAACTCGGGAGCCTCGGGAGGGTGTTGCAGCCAGCTACGATCCGGTCGTGTCCAATTACCGGGCTCTCCCGGGCGGGAGGCAGAGGCAAAGTAGCGGTAAAAGCCGGGGAGTTTCAGACTGCAGCCGTAGCTGGCTTGCCAGAGAAACACCGAATACATCGTTCATCCCTTGGCTGCCCACGGTGCAGCCCGCACCACGCGGGGCCACAGCTCCGGCCCCAAAGAACGGACCGACTTCGCCATCACTAAAGCCAACCGGAGCAGGGGCCTCCGCCCAAGAGCTGCTCTCTGCAGGAGTGTGTAGCTCTGCTCTAGAAGTTGCCGTGTAAAACGAGTGTTTTTTAGAAGCGTTCTCTTCATGGCCTGCACCTTTCCTTCAGTCCTTGCAGCCCATCAGAGGCCCCAGAGTACCTGTCAGAACACAGAGCAGAGAAACAGGCGTGCCATGCTGCCGTTCCACTGCTCTCAGGGATTCGGAATCACTGCGGAGCAGCGCTTCCCAAGCTTCCCCTTCTGTAGATCATTTTTGCGGAATATGGACATCTCTCTTCCCAAGTGACTCGCCTCAGGTCTCCAGAGCCACCCAGCGTGGTTCTGTGGAAAATGGGAAAATATTTGAATAATACTGAGGTCAAATAAATATTTCACTCCAAACCAAAGTTACGCATCCTCGTAGTACAGAGTCTAGCTCTGAATGCATGTGCTGTCTGTACAAACAGCAAGCAACAGGATGGGAGGAGAGGAGCCTTTGGCAACAGATGTGGAACTACGTGGCAGGATTAGCATCAAAAATCTGTGATAGCAGAGAATCTGAGCCCCAGTGTTTCTCAAACCAGTATGGTAAACATCTGAACAACCTCCTTCTTCACTGTCCTGTGTGTCCTTGTGTCCTCAGGGTCACCAGTGCCAGCAGGACAGCTGGGAACTGCTGCCTGCAGCACCTGAGCTCCAGGTTTGTCAAACATCGCAGCACGGCCAGCTCGCTTCAGCAGTGATGCAGCTTTCCTGCCCTCAGCAGCAGAAGAGGAGGTGCTGGACTGGTTGCAAGCCAGGACCCGTGTAGAGGTCTCTCCTGCACACCCCAAACATCTGGTTTAGCTCTGCCGGGTCTACACTGCGCTGGAGGGGTTGGAAATGTATGGAAGCCAAAGCAAAGGAGAGAGAAGGCTGTGAGAAATCATCTCAGACAGGTTCCTGCTTCAGGAGACCACAGTGGAGGACATAAGCACTAAAAATTAATATGAAGACATTCATCTCCTTCCCTGTTTCCAGGCTTGATTATTCAATCAATCAAATTAAGGAATCATCAAATTTAATACCATTTGTCTCACATCTCCAACCCTTCCTTTCACTCATATTTACCATCTACACTATCTATTTCCTCTGTGGTCAAACTTCCAAAAGAAGGAAAAGATGCCCAGAGCTCTTGAGCAGGAAACCTCCAGGGGCAAAGGGAGGAGCAGCATGATCTGGTCATGCAGCTGACAGTATATGGCCCAGAAAAAAATATCTCCTGCCCTCCTTTGTCTTTCTCAAGGCTCGTTTCACTACACCTTTCCATTCATTTGACAAAGGTGCTTTTCCACAGCAAAAAGGCAAGAAATATACACTGATTTCCTCAAAATATAACTTTCCCTAGTAATAAAAACTATTTTGCTTTTGTCTGAAGGGTTTTTTTGCCAACATTTTCTAGAATACACCACTGTTTTCATTGAGTTCTTTCGTACAGCAGAGATAAGTCTGCTCTTTAAAACCCTACTAAGTTCTCAGGAATACTACTTCAGGTCTCTCTGAAGCCACTTCTTTCTTTCCTGATTTCAGGTAATTATTTTTTTTCTAAGGTGTGAGAAAAATGTGAAAGAAAAAGGGTAAAGAAAAAGGGTAGAGAAAACCATGAAATTAAAAGGATGAAGAAAGATGACAAATCTGGGGGCTAGGGGGTGGGGAAGAACGAAGACAGCAATCAACCCAAAACCCAACAAACTTCTGTTTTCAGTTAGTGGAAAAAAAAAAATTCCAAAGAAGGAAGTTTTTGAGGTTACTCATAGCAATCACTTTCTGAAACTGTAAATATCTCAACACCAGTGAACTCATCTCATCCAGGAAGAAAAGGATATTAAACAACAGAAACCATATAATGCAAATTTTAGTATCAAACTTTCAATAAAGAAAACCTCTCAAGCTAAAAAAATGGATAGCAGAAATACTTGGAAAAATTTGAAATAAAGAACGCATTAAAAAAAACCAAACAAAACACAAACCTGGGAAAATTCTCAGCAGGAAAGAAAGATTAAATTCATTACAAATTTCTCACTAGGCTTTTTTCTCTGTGACGCACGTTGTGTTAGTTTTGTGCAAATTGCATGTTTACTCTATTAAGAGTAATTTTCTGTGAGCTTAAAGGGCACCTTTGAAGAAAGAAAATAGCCTCTAGTGGCATTTCTACATAACCAGAGTTCACATGGTAATATCTTTGCCCTAGCATCCATAAAATCCTTCTGGAGAAACACATAACTATGATTTATGATTTTCTGCCAAGCCTGGGCTTTAATTTCTTTAATATATTGGAGATCAAAATCCTTACTAAACACAAATTTTATCTCTTACATTTTTCTTTTGTAAACAGGGAGGTGACACATTCTGTGATTGTATAATGGAAAAAAGAAATCATAACACATGGGCAGAATGCTCTGGATCCCACGTTTGCATACTAAATAGGAAAACAACTTTCTGCCTAATGAAAAAATGCTACAGATTATTAGGAATAGCCACAGAAGTAATCAATCAATTTATCCAATGGACTGGGCCACAGCCTGCTTCCAAGAAGCTTTTTAATGTTTATGGCTCTTGAATGACGTTGTTTAATTAATTGAACGACACGAAACTTCTAATCTTAGAGATTTAAAGTACTTTCTTTAAAAAACAAACGAAAAGAATTAATGACAGGTTCACTACTCATAAAGAAAGGTGACTGGACAATCCCCCATTTATTCAGGGAGGAGGCAGAACAATGATCCCCACGTGATGCCTCGTCTGTGCCTCCATGGGATTGTTGGGAGGCGTGAGAACATTTCCCCCTCAATTTCTGGGATTTATTTATGAAGGTTCTTGTTTGTGATGTGGATACACCTCCCTTCACACAGACCTGCTGTGACAGAACTTTTCCACATAAATCCTACCAGGGACAGCTTTTTAAGATTGTCCAGTGATCACTTCAGCCTCCAAATAACCACCTCAGTGTATATATATAAGCATCTGTTTTAATATTAACTATTTAGTGTTCAGGTAAAAAAAATATTCTAAATGGAAGCATTTCTGCTTGAATTCATCCTAAGTCTGACATGGGCCAGTCTTGGAGATGGTGACCAAGGAGGAAGAAGGAGCCACCAAGTAGATTTACTTGGTTTAAATGTTCTTTGGGAGAGGTTTTACAGCATAACTCAAAGGTCTCCTAATGCACAGTGTCGCCCTGAAAATGCAAGCAGATGAGGAAATGCAGGATGTGGAAGAGTAAAAGGCAGGATGCAATAAAAACAAATGATAATGAAGTGTGAAAAGTTACTTTAAATAAGTCATCTAAAGCTAAGCTATAGCCTTTTCCAATCAATACTTACATAATAATTATGTGAAAATTCAGAAAAATGGATTGACAAGACAGCGTAAGAAACTCCAAGCACAACAAAGCTGAACTTGTAATTATGAAGCAACTGCACACCAATCCCATAATGAAAAAAAGTATGGAGATGGAAAAGAGTGGAAAAGCGGAATGCAAATGCAGTTTAGCTGCAAGTTTCCCTCATAAAGCCTGAATCATTTGTTAAGTATGCAATAAAAAGGTGACAGTCCAAGCACTTAGACTGAATTTACCTATCTGTAAACAAAAATCTATAGAAGCCATAAAAGAAAAGCTTCACCAGCGTTACTGCCAGTTTTCACAGAAAAGCAACATTTATGTGCAGGAGAGAGTATTGCTATCAGGAAAGAGCTTGCCAAATTTTAGCTTTAGGATGGAGCACTTACAGTAGAAATCCATGAATCCTGTAAAACCAGACTGTATTATGGAGATACTGGCAGACCTCCAATAAGGTGCACAATGATAAGTTTGATCAGTTTGTTTTTCTTCTTGCAGGTCACAAAGAATGTTCAGACATTTCTGTTGTAAGAACAAAAACAAAGACAAGCAAGAAATGAAATTGTTTATTCTCATGTATTTCAACTAACTGGGTTTTTTTTGGTTTTTTTTAGAAGATGGTGCAAGGCAGTCTTGGACAAAAAATAGGCAGACACATTTTAAAATAAATATAACAGTACTTTTAATACCAGGGATCAGCAGCCAATCTGGGGAATGCACTTGGAGAACGCACAGGCAAAATTCTGTAATCTGGCTGAGCTGGATTGGAAGAATTCCCTTGTCTTTGCAGAGCCAGGCTTGCACACTGACAGCAAAATAGGTCGTCTATTTTTGCCAGCTAAAAAACAGAGAGAAACACTCATGGCCAACTGCAATTTTAAACAGCAGAATGCAAATAATCTGAAGAGTCTGCAGTCACAACATGTGAGAACTCCTTAACAGTTTCATTTCCACAGGGAACTTTTTGCATTTAACAGTGGAATATCTTATTTTATTTTTTTTTTGCTACAGTAAAGAATACCTGAGATTCCACAAATGATTGAGGTACTTTTATATTTTCTGGTCATTTCCTGTTTTTTCTCAAAACACCTCACCTCCTCCCTGGCAGTCAAAGTTTTCTCCTCTTCCATCTCATGGAACTGGCACCATGACTTCTGTCCACATCCAAAGAAGCATCAAGGGATAGAATAAGATGGGAAAAACAAGACCATAAAGTGGAATTATCTTAGAACCCTCAACTTCACATCCAGCATCAAAGTGTGAAATCATTTCATACCCTTGCTCATGATGGCAATATTTGTATTTGATTGCATGTTCTACATATGGTTACTAATTCCCAAGTGAATGCCACCACCCAAGAGGAAAATCAGAATTCAAAAGGGGACAACCTTTTTCCAAAGGCTTGTTCCCAACTCTAATGCCTGCCTGTGGACAGAGGGTTCCTGTTTGCTTCAAAAGCTGCTTCCTTCAGGACTTTGGGGAAAGATTAATTAACTTATAAACTGAGAACAGCATCGCATTTAGTAATTAGGAGCTACGTAAGCTCAGAATTTGTCAGGGTACACAGGTCCTTCAGAAGTTCCTCTGTGGGCAAGTTCCTCACATGCCCAGCTTGTACCAGCACTTCTCAGTCTCCCAACATAATACAGCAAAAAGAAACCATAAAAGCCAAGGTAGCCCCTAATTACTGCCCCCCAAACTGTCCTTCCCCACAGCTGCAGTCAGTTGGGTGCGTTCACCCCTCAACTGGGTGCAGAACACATTCTCAGCAGTCACACCTGTGCTGCTGGATGACTTCAGGCTCTGTGAAACGTCCCCATGCTCCTGACCCATCACCCCAGCTCACCCTGTGCGTGCTGAGAAGCTCTCCAGTCTTCCAGTGTTTTCTTCTTGATTATAATGAGTTAATTACTTTGCCAGAAAGCACAAGGTAGCTTTGTAATAATCTCCGTGGCCACTTGGGCAATGGAGAATTGCAGTTTCTGCAGAAGGCTGAGCTAACACTATCTAAATATTATTCTTTATAATTATTAGACAACACATGCAATAAATAATTATACATCATTAGTATTCTCCCAGCCCAAATGACCCATAACAGGACAGTCTGTCAGCCTTGGGTCAAGCAGCCCTTATCCATTAAATAGAATATTTTATGATATTTTAGGTTTTCCTTCCCAATCTTGTAGCCAGTTGCAGCTCTGCAGTGAAGGATGGAGTTCCTTAACCTTTTTAACTCACCAAAGGAAATGCAAACATTTCTTATTCTGAGCTGGAGATGTGCTGTCTATGTCAGGAGAATGTATTGCAAAGATTTCTTATTTTCTTTAACATGAAAAAAAAGAACTTTGTCCCACTGCAATATCAGTTTTGGTTTGTCAGCACTAAATTTTCAATCTTTAAAACCCCTTTATTCATCAGGGTTATTTTTCACGAGACAGACAGTTCATTTAAAGGGATTGTTGGCTTCAACATTTGCTTAAAGAGATTCTCTCATTTCTTTGAGCTGTCACCAAAACCTGGAAGAATCTGTGTGTGACTTTTTTGGTACCAGAAATGGAGAAAGCCTCTGTCATTTGTATTACCAAACTAAAGTTGCTGGGAAAGGTTTACCAGCATTGGAATTAGTCATCTCTCTAGAGATTTTAATGAGAGAAATAAGCCAGTCAGTGCTCAATCATTTCCTTTGGATGCATCAGCTTTGGAACTGGGAAGTAGCAGCAGGATGAAAAGAAAGAAGTAACAATTAAATAATTTGTACAATATGGTGGGGAAAATTTATTACAAAGAGTTGCAGGATTTTCCTAAATGAATGCAAGGTTCTAGCTCAAAAAGGCAGCTGTAGAAAATGCATAGAAAAAAAGAACCATAATAAAATAAGACCAAAAAAACCCAACCCAAACTATTGGAAAAGCTGGAGACAATTAGTAGAAAATAGTCCCCATTCAGTTCCTAAGCTGAACTTACACTAATGGCATGCCAAGCTGCAAAACTAAAAATCCAAAAACCCACTAGAATCAAAGAGCATTTCTTGAGAAAAGAGGACACTCATCAAAAATGACGTAAAATGAGAGCCTTACATAAAATGAAAATAAAAAAGGAGATGCTTTGCAGTGGGTCTGTGAAAAAAATTCAGGGCCTTGTGGAAAGGAAGGTTTTACTGAAACCCAGTCTATGCAAACAGTGTGCTCTGCTGCGTTTATGGATGTGCTTCCTTTAATGGGACTTTGTTTTGAATAATACTTTGCTTTAAGATGGCAGCTGAGTGAATTATTACCATTGCCCAGGAGAGAACAAAAACTGCAGCATTTACAGAAGAAAGAACCTCCGAGAAAAATCACAGAAAGGGGAAGGAGGAATGGGACCTCCATCTCTGCTTAAGGATGGAGAACCATGCAAATACCTCCAGAAAAGGGCAAAAGCCTGAGATCTGAGACCCAGAAGGGACAGAAGAGCAGGCCAGATCTTTTATGCTATAGGTCCTGATTGTTGGGAGTTTTGTTTCTTTGTTGGGGTGGTTTGTGGGGGCTTTTTTAATTATTATTTTTGGTTTGGGTTTTTTTTCTTTTTTTTCATTAAAATCCAAGTTATAACATCGCCTGCTTCTAAAGAATTTGCTGTTGTATCAATATCAGACCTATACATGCTGGGCCATCTGCCCTTTAGCTTTCCTTAAGAAGACTGTAAAAGATTCTTGTGAGCTCTAGAATAATAAAGACAGCATTTGCTATTATTTTGTATTGTCTCAAATGTTTTGTCTAGAATTAAATAACCAAACCATGCTGATTTTGCCAAGTTTTTTGTTGGTTTTGTGGGTTTTGGGGTTTTTTTATTAAGCAATCTGCACTGGGTTTGTCAGATAAGCAAATATATTTATATTCCTTCCCCATATGCTGTCTGATTTCATTTCAGCCTTTTTGCAAAGGAGGTAAATAGGTTTCTTGGAGACTTTAGGGTTTTAAGCTTATGACCTCCCAGCTTTTACAAGAGAAAACAAAAAATTGCTCACTAAAATATTAGGAAGGGCCCTCCATTTTTAAAGGATGTTATTATAGGAGTTGGAGTTGTAATGGAGCTAAGCCACACCTACTTAGAGAGCAGGGCCAAACAATGCTCTTGCTTACAGCAGTTTAAATCCTTGGAGGCCTTTATTACTAAGAAAATTGAGTAAGATTTCAGTAAAATCAATTTTTAAAAGCACCAGGAGCTTGCTGTTGACCTCAGCTACAGCAATCTGTGCAGCTTTGCTAAAACCTGCTCTCTCTCTTAAATCTGACTGACGCCACTGATGAATTGTGCTGTAAAATTTACTGTTTCAATCCCTTAACACACAGAAGCTGCTGCTTGGGTTTCTGGAGTACCCTGTGAGATGGAAGGGAGAGGTTTTCCCCAACTGACTGCAGAAATGCAGGCATCTTCTCCTCTCTCTGGCACCCCTTCTCAGCTCCTTTAGCATTTAGGTTAACCCACAGCAGCACCAGAAATGGGGAACAGCAGCCTTCAAGGCAGCACTGAAGCAAACTGTCCCCAATGCTGTCCCTTCACAAAGTACTGTACAGAGCTGGCAAGTCTGCACCTCTTATTTTCCTTGTTTTGTATGCAGTGACCCAGTGCTGTGAAGTTTTAATTCACCATTTTTATTTATCACCATTATTATTACTGCGTAATGAGATCTTCGACTATGACTGTAGCACCTAGAATACCTCAGGAATCCCAGCAAGATCTATTTCACACCTTCAAACTTTCCTTCTTTTGTGTACACTCAGAAGCTTTTGGACATTTTACCTGACACAGCCTGAAATAAGTCTGGGATTCCTGGCTTGGTAATGAGGTAATATCATTGCCATTTTCAGTTTTGGTTTTTGTCAGCTTTTTCCTCCATGAAGGATTGCCCTTGGTGGCACATCATTCACCTCACACCACGAGAGTGAGCAGCAGTGCTTAAATAAGCAATATTTAAGTATCTTACCCAATACACACCTATCAATAATGCATATCCAAACTCCCACAGTAGTTTCATTTTTTAACATGTCTCTGTTTGCCATCAAATCACCATGTGCACTTTGATCTTGCACACTTGACACATTTGAACAGACAGGAGGAACAGAACCATCAGTTCTCCCTGGCACCATCTGGGGTTCTTTTGCAGTTACTTTCTCCCTGGCTGCCTAAAGCTCAATTCAGCTTTGGTTTTTTGCTTTCTTCTTTTTTTTTTTTCTTTTTTCTACACCATATTCCTGGTCTTTTTGCTTGGCCTCAGGTTTCTTCCCAACATCACCTTCCAAGCCTTTACGTTTGTCACACATTCCAGTGCTGCTGTAAAGCTCAGGAGAGGTTTTCCCCCCCCCCCTCTTTCTATTCTCATTCTGCTTGAAGTGCACTGCAATTACAACAGGATATGAACTATCCTGCACTGTTATAGATGTGTTCAATTTTCTCTCTTTTAGTAGAATTCTTTTCCCATCACTTTGGCCTGACAAACGTGACATTCACACGTTGATTGTATATGTCTGCTTTACACAGCATAGCTAATGACTTTCCCTTACCCTGACTTGAATTCCAGATTAGTTTTCCTACTGCTGAGCATCCCATTCTATCAATAATTGCAGGACAATTATCTCATTTGTGATTTTTTCCTCCAAATGCCGAAAAAATCTGTGACTCTTAAAGAATGTGGTGCAGTAAATGTAAGGTTTTAAACTAATACTTCATTCAGGAGACTCTCCTAACCGTGTCTATCAGCCTGCAGACACCCCAATGACTTCTGCATATTCTCAGAAGGGAATTCAGTTTGCCTTCTGCATTGCCAACTATTCAGCTTTCTCTGAAAGTTGTTTTGTGATGCTGTGACACAAGTGTTACAAAATTTGAGGCTTAATCTTAAAAGCCAGGACAGAAAATAAGATTTCTATCATAAAGCCTCACCACTGTCTCACCTGATTCTTCCATCACTTGCCTTAATGCAAAAAGTACTTTATAAATCACTCTGTTTTCTAGAGGCAGAGGCCAATCATATCACAGAAGATTTTCCTTTTATCCCTGGGGGATTTCAGACATCATCTCCTTTGCAAGGTGTTATTTTGGGCAATGAATCATGGATACCTTTTACTATCTTACACAGCTCTTCATTTTGGACTTTCAATCTTGAGTGTAAATATCAAGTCTCACTTGAACTCACCTGGCCATTTCTGTTGGGTTTTTTTTTTAATTAATTTTTTATAGGCTCTGAAATAAAAAAGAAAATACTGGTATTACTGAACTGAAATCAGATATCCATGAGAGATGGGATGGAAAGATTTTTTTCCTGTCTGTAGTGTCCTCTCCCTTCCACGTGCTGAGAATTATTCTAATTTCTTCCCACTAAAGAACTCTATAAGGCCCTGAAAATTAAGAGGAGCAAAGCTATCTTTGACCTGTATCTCATTTCTGAACCACATCCTCCTTAGCCTGAACAGACAATCCAATTTTGGAAAACAATATATTCAAATCAATTTTATGTTCTTTTCTTTTTTTTTTCAGCTAATCAGAACAGCTGTAACTAAATAATATTGAGTTCAAGTCTGTATCAAGAAATGTAATATTTAAGTTTCCTAAAGATACATAGGATGTCAAATTCAAGGTAGATTATGTAAAATTTGATGCCAGGAGTGTGATTTTGGTGTTTCAAACTCAGGAGACGTGTTGGTAGTTTTGACTGTGGGTTTCTGCATTTCAGAAGCCTTGTAGTTTTGCTTCATATATTTTCCAGTACTTCTTTCCAGTCAATTCCTTGTGCATTCAAATCAAAGTATGTTAATAATGAGAAAATATAAGTCTTCATCACTCCCCAGCGCTCACAGAATCATTAAAGTTGGAAAGGTACCTTTAACATCACCAAGACCAATTATTTTAAAAAGAATAAACCCAGTGAAAGACTGAGGCAACTTCAATTTACCAGACATTTTTCTACTTTGTGGTTAATAGAAAAATAAGTTTAATGACAACGTGACAGATGGTTTTCTTTGTGTAACAGAAAATAGGGGATAAAGAGATTTGACTGAGAGAAATCAGAACTCTTGTCTCTCAACATGTATTTTGGGAACTGATGGCTCCTTGGTTTAAGGTAACCATTTAAATATTGAGGACAGAACTCTGAAGCCATTTCATGGGTCAGAAAGATAACCATGACTCCATCAGAAGCAAGGAATTGGTTACAAATCCACTACAAAAAATAAGGGCACATTGGAAGGAGGAAGGCTTAAAATAGATCTCCCAAGAAATATGAGTGTATTTCATATTTATCTCCAGTGGAGGTTGAAGAGTGATACAAACATCTCTGTGTTGTTTCTGTGTCTCACTCAGTTTTATTGCAGATCAATCACTGAATACTCTCCATGCATAAATATATTCCTGCCAGTGCTTGAAATATAGATTTTTCCATTATAATGCCCTTTTTTTGTGCTACCTTTACATTGTCCTGGTCCTTTTCACTGCACTCCCAGAATTAAATTGGTGCCATTAATAGTTCCTGATTTCACAGGAAGGAATAACTGCCTTTCATAACCTTTTTATCATTTCACCACACCTCCCCATCAACACATCCCTACAGGTACAAACATGAATATAAACAGCACATATAATCTTATCCTTTTTTTCTTTTCTTTCCTTTTTTGTTTTTATGTTTGCATTATAGCAGTGTCTGGAAATACCAGCCAAGAGCAATGTCCTTTAAAGCTCTGAGAGAATACAGTCCTGAGCCATAAAGTCCTTGGTATTAACCCAATAAGATATGCAAGGAATTAAAGAGAAACAAAACCTAATACACAGATAGAAACTGGATCAGGAAAAATCCATTCTCTGCCTCTTTCAGTCCAAAAAATTACTGGGTCTTTCACCCTTCCTGAGATCAACCCCAAGCAGATGAAACACTTGTTCCTCTCAGAAGCTCAAGTTAGGAACACTTCAGTGGAAACAAAAATGCCAACGTAGACAATATGAAAAGGGAAAATACTGCTTTGATAATACCTCAGAAGAAAGGAATGGGGCCCAAAGCTTTGATAGTTATCTATAGCAGGATTCCACCAGGTTCTGCAGTTAAGCAGGGAGGACATGGGGAGATGGCCCTGCTCACTGCGTGCTAGCTAACACCTCCCAGGTGACAATTGCCAATCAAAGAAACAAAGCTTTGAAATCCTGGTTGGAAATTTTACTATTTCTAGCTAAGCTATCAGCATTCTAAGTGGGACAATGAGGGGAAAAAAACATCTTGATAAAAAAAGAGATTTTTACTGCTTACCATGAACTGGTGCGTGGTACTGGCAAACAACATTTGTAGCAATTGGCAGAATTGAAAACCTACTTGCAGAAGTAGATTTGCAAGAAAGATTTAATAGAAAACTGGTTGTTCCTGTGCTATTATTCAATCCAATCTACTGCTTCTTTTACATAGAATTGAATGCTTTCTGGAAATCATGAGCTCTCATCCAGTATCTTGTTTGAAGCTCACATTGGGGGAACCTGGTTCTCTGCAAAATCACACCAGTTGCAAGATGAACACTGCAAGAGAAGGACCCTTAAAATTAGCCAAACACTACAAATTTAAAACCTTCAGCACACTATACAAGGGATTTTTATTTTACTGTAAAATTTGATGTGCAGATGCTAGGGACTTGGAAAACATGGCTTAGACAAATTTTGTAATACAGGAGGATTTTTCTGAGAAGGAAAAGAGCCATCACTGAAAAAAAAAATTAAACTCCAGGAGAAACATGATCAGAGAAAATAAACAAAAAAGAAGGAACAGAAATGGAATAGCAAAGTGAAACATCAGGGGTTGGATTGTTTTTGTCAGTGCTCCTCCATCTTCCTTGTTCACTTCTCAGTGGGTCACTCCAGCTGTCATTCTTGCTTGAAAAGCTCTAACAGAAATAACCAAATTTAGCAAATCTGGGGCAAACTAGTGTCATACAGAGATAGTTTATCCTAGAAGAATTAGCAGATGTACTTTTAATGGTGAAATGTGGGCACTATGGAGATTTCCCAGCCACAGCAAAAAGGACTAGAATTTCAGCCACTCACCACAAGTCTAAGTCATCAGGAAGCAGCCAGCTAACTCTGATGAGACAGCTCTGATCTGATGCCACCCTTTTTTTGGAGAAGTGAACCCCTGTATCTCCATCTGATTTGCACTGGTGAATATTAGTCAATACAGCAAAAGTAATATCCAAAAACTCTGTACTTGGAGGCTCCATGACTGTTCATTCCATCCTCTGCCCCTCCAGTCCTATCAACTGGTGTGCAGATGTGCCTGGTCCTGTGCTTCTCTGCAGGTCCCTGGGCTCTGGGGACACAGCTGAGGGATGTCCCCCAGCCCCAAGCACGTGAGATGCTCCTCACAGGAGTAACACCTCTGGCCTTCGAGCTGAGGGGATGTTTGAGCCCATCCTGAGCAGTCAGTCCTCAAAACCAAACCCTGTTCTGCAGATTTGGCCATGGAGAGGTCAAATCTGTTTCAGGCTGTTACTTCAAACCCTCTTTTAATGGGCAACTTGTGACAGCAAGGACAACTGTCTGCAGACAATCTCAGACTGCACAGCTTTGCTGAATGAATGCCATCCTGAGTCAACACCTCCACTGTTTACCTTGAGAAGATGAAAATCAGATGAAACTCTTGAGGTTTTTGGCAGGTGGAACAATTTTCCCCACAAGGAACGGGCACAGTGAGTTCGAATCTGTATTCCTGAAACACAACAAAGGTACTCAATTAATTTGGAGAAGTCACTATCAATTTCTAAACTTCCATTGTGATACCATAAATAATGCTTTGCAAGCTTATTAATTTAATAGCTCTGATATTCATTCCATTTCATCATGTGTTTGCCAGGCTTTTATTCATTCTGATTTGTTTTTTCCTCCTCAAATGTTATTTTAAATAGCTTTCATGAAATAGCTGCATAATAAGTGTACCCTTTTGTTCTTCTTCAAGGAAGCTCAGCAAAAGCATAACAAATAATAAACCTGATAAAAGGATACATGAAATACATACCAAAATCCAGGTTTTTTTCTGATGCAAGCACCGTTTAACTTCAAGCTAAGACATCTCTCATCAGGCAACATTTCGAGAAGCTGTTGGGCAATGGATTGAGGCCGGAGCCAAGTAGGGGAATTCTGGTTTTACCCTCCTCATTTTACCCTCCTGACTGTAAGTGTGAAATATAGGTGTTATTTGGCCATCCAGCTCAGAGAGGTAAGAGGGCCCTTTTAAGGCTTTCGACTTTGCTGGGTGAGCGAGAATTAAAATGAATTGTTAACAAGAAAACAGAATGCCTAATGATCACGGCAGAGTCTAAAATAAATTATGACATTTATGCTCACACACTTTTATTTTGGAGAGTGAATGTGACTGAACAAGGCAATTATCTCTAATTAGGAGGGGCTAGGGTCATTCCATTAATTATGTCCATCACAGCTAGTTAACAATATTGATTAACAAGATAAGAAGCAGAATAAGCCATTCATCCCTGAATGGGGTTGTTATAGATTTTCTAGTGAATTCCTACAATGTATTTCAAAAGGAAAATTGCAGAATTGGAGGTGCCATAATTCCAACAAAGCCTGGTTTCAAACAGGCTCTTCTGAAAAACATTCCTGAAACAATCTGCTTTTGTTAATATGGAATAATTATGGAGCTAAATAAACATAAGAGAGCATTCCATAAGTGTGCCTGACACACACAGGGAAAACACTCTTTGATCCTTGAAGCAGAAAAAAATTCAGGCCCAAACTTTGCAGGGCTGAAGACAAAGACAAATTAAAATCTGATTGACTGCAAGTGATTAAGAAGAATGCAGACCTGCCACAAGAAGTCCTGGACTAACTTGGAAATGGTTGCCTAAGAATGGCTCAGTGCAATCTCTGGTTTAAGTCAAAAACTGTCAGTGGAATCAAATTATGAAATATTTTGTCTGGGAGATATTATGAAAGAGAAATACAGACATACATGTTCACACTCACAGACCCACTTGCTCCTCCTCCACGTTTCGCAATAAAATTCTCAGTCTGTGAGATGTCTTACTATTTTCGAAACAAAAATTGGGTTTTTCCTGCTTTATTCCTCTCCTTTTTTTTTTGTTTGTTTTATGTGCATGTGTGCTTTGTTTTGTTTTTTCCTTCTGCATCCTGTCACAGCACAGTGATTGATCCCCAAGTTTAGTGGCGGGCAACCAAGTGGGTATCAAACATCCGTGGTGCTTCTGAAGTGCCGGTGCCAAACTGCAAATTGGAAACGCTCTCCTGGTTGCTCCACTGACAAAAGAGATCCTTGATGTGCAATTCCACTCCTCATCCCTCTCAAGCCATCCTCAGGCAGCTGAGATGAGACAACAACAGCGGCAGAACATGTGCCTGATTGTTGGCATGTCAGACAGACATTATGAAAAACAGTGGGGGCAAGAAGAAAGATGAGAAGGAAGGCATTTGCTGCTTTGTTCCGATGCTGGAAAGCTGGTTTGGGAAGGAAGGAGTTCCTGGATGCACTGACACAGATATAAGGACTTGATGCAATGAAGGCATCCAAACTTTCTCTGTGTATTTTGGATAATGAAGTTTTCAAATATTTTCCATCTAATATTAAAAGAATACATATGCTAAAGTAATCTGATTTAGAAACCTTTGTTCCTATATCTCAATATCATATTTATTTTCATATCTCCAGCCAAGAAACAATCCCAGAATAACACAAAAGCAAACTTACTCTGACCCTGAGTATAAAATACAAGTTCTTGGTCATGTCCAAAATGATCTTCTCATATTCATTGCTTCAAAAAAAAGGAATGCAAAGAATAATACTTTTTAGAACATAAAGCAATAGCTAATTGTTAACAATAATATTTAAATTGCTCTCTAAATGAAATCATTTAAGAAGCATTTAACTACAGTGCTCACAGCAAAATTAAAGCTATGGTTGGGTAGATAATAACTACTATTATCATTTAGCAAAGAATTAAACCCTCTTGGAACACCTGCTCCAGACCAGAGATATTACAGAGCAAACAGTGAGGGAAAAAAAAACACCCTTTCTACTAGAAATACACTACTTTGGTTTTTTCCCCCCATAATATTTGTTTTGGTAGGCAGATTCTTTAGGAAAGTTTAACACTTGTAAAAATGTGTTTTACGTGTAAATGGAAAACACCAAATAATGTGACCAAGAAAGAGATGCAAAGCATTTTACATGGACTGTCAGAACTTCGATAAAGAATTCAGAACTGACTTTCTTCAAACCTTGAAACAGTGGTGTTCCAGGAAATGCTGCATGTCAAAGCCTGACAGTGAGTTCCCCAGTATTCTTATTCCTTACTTATAAATGTAAATTTCTCTCCCAAAAAAATCAGTAAAATACAGACTATCAATCATCAACATCTTGGACAGTTGTCAGCACTTCACCTGTGAAATGACATTTATTTAATATCAGGGCTTTTGACAATGGTGCTGACAATGTTTCCAAATGACCTGAGAAGGCTCCAGAAGAGGTGCCCACTAGAGATGCTCCATGATAAAGGAAACTAAACAAATGAAAGCACCACTAAACTGAACTATAAACCTCAGAATGTGGATATTTTGAGAACCAGCTGTTTAGGAATAAAATGTGTTGTACATGAAACATAAATTTGCTTTACAATAAAAACATAAAAGGCAGAAACACAGATGATTCCAAGATTGCAAGTTTAAGACACCACCCCAGATGTACTTTAGGGCAGTGATGCTGTTGGTATCAAAAGGCTGTAGCTGAGACTGGTTCATACTAAAAAGCAGTTTCACCAGTGGAGAACTGTGATCAGGGAAATGACAACTTCTGTGGAGACTCCTTGTGAGCATCAGATGAGAATTGAAGATGGTGGGGGCAGATGACAGAGGGGAAACATTGCCAGAATGCTGGGAACTTCTGGAATAATTCTAGGAGTTAATGGTAAAACTTGATTAAACTATGCTGTTGTTTATGGATCCTAATGCTTTCAACATCACAAAGCACAAAGCAAAACTTTTTTTCTTGTTAAGCACAGAAAACACAATTTCTAACCACGTTTCTTGAATGCCACAAGATATAAACTACAGTGTAACCACATTGTTCTTAAATTTGCAGTAAATCCCCCCTTCTTTGAATTTCCTGGGGCTGAATACTCCAGTGTGTCTTCTGTGGTTGAAATCCATAATGTGTCTTCCTTTTTATTCATTTATTTTTTCCCCCTTTGCAGTCTTTGAAATAATCTTTCTCTACTAAACCTCTGCATTCTTATAGCTACCAAGTCCTTCATGTTTCTGTCAACAGAAAGAAGCTTTGAACAGGATCAAGTATAATCATATCAAGCTTTTTTATTGTCATCACTATATTTATTAAAGGACAGCAGAGTTTATAATAGAGATCTTTTTTTAAAACATTCTATTCCAGCTCTATGGCACAAATATTTGTATTTCTGCTCGCATTGCAGCTGTCCTGAAAAAAGTCAGGTTTGTAGAAATGAGTGGAATTTCTTCCCTTAGATCTGTTCAACAAGGACCATGCTTTTGACTGAACAGTTGTGGCTCAGCATGTACCTCTGCATCCAAAAACCAACATTTTTTCCTTCAGTTTGATTTGCAGATATCACAGAAACCACTAACTGCTAAGTCTGGAAGCTTTGTAGGACCAGTGCACTTAAGCCACTGCTTTCCCATACCAACAGGAAAAACACAACCCTAAGACCCAAAGAGGGATGAGAAGCAAAACAAAAAAGGGCACATTAAATAAATTCTGTGGCATGTCGGCCCCACTACCTGTCTTACGATACTTCTTCACAGATTAACTAATAAGCATCTGCTTATCTGCAGTTGCGAGGCTCTTTGGTTTCCAGTTATCAGGTCCTCTGCTTCTTCTGCCTCTCTTCATGCTCCTGCAGTGTCCCTCCTGTGCTTCTTTGCAGCTTTGTCATTTCCCAGACAACACAGGCAAGTAACAAACCACCAGCTGCACTTATTCTTCTGATCTGCTCCTCAGTACAACAGCAATTCTGAGCAGGATTAAGCTCTCTATAACAAAGCAGAGATGTCATGTTTACTCCAGACTTGCTGACAAGCTGCTTGGCCATTTAACTCCCTGTTTCATTTGATTGCAATAGAAAGCTTTGTTAGGTGAAGGAGTTGCCTGCCTTAAGGAAGTGACAGAGCTTGGCCATCACAATTCACTGTTAGTGCAACATCCACCTCCTTAGCAGGGAGTGAGGTGAAAATGTGCTTACGTGGAGAAAGAACTGACTCGCACAGAGGCCAGCACGGTGAGGTGACAGAGCTGCACAGCTCACCTTCAAAGGATCCCAGATTTTCTCAGGAAACCCAGCTGCACAAGGCCATCAGGACTCCCAGCTTCTCCAGAGCATCAAAGAAAGCAGGAGCTGCTTGCCAAGCTTTGCAGAGGCTGCTGCAGCTGTAAAGGATGTGGCTGTGAGCAGCCAAGTGACCAAGGCTGACTCACACTCTTAAATAGGAACCTGGAGTGCTGTGCCAGGGATATTCCAAGGCAGCACCTGGTCTGGGGTCTCCTCTTCCCTCTACAACTCCCCCAAGGGAAATAAGGAATTCTCATGTTCTGAAATGTGGCTATAAAGCCTTTGTCTAGGAGGTGGATACGCATGTAATGTCTTTTGCTACTTTATGTACAGTGAAGTCAGGATTCACTCTTAAAATTGAAGCCTTGGGCCCACAGCTGTCTTTGCAAGTGCATCTGAGGCAATTCCCATCAGCCACAGCTCAAGTTATCACATTTTTATATTAGGATACAGACATTGTTTATGAGACACAGCAACCAGTTTTAGAAGAAGATCCATATGATTTGTCCTCCTAGCCCTTTCAAGTGGGCAAAAGTTCAAATATATCAAGAGTCTCCAAGGGAGCTGAGGTTTGTTTTGTCACTGTTCATCAGCAACATGACAAAACCCATCAAGTTGACAAGAATGATGAAATATTTTGATTGTATACTGCTTTGCAGAGAAATTGGTAAATCTATTTCTGATTAAATAGAGGCTAAACCATTTTTAACCTTCTAAATTCTAATAATGGCTGTTTCGGTCTTTTCATAAACACGTTGATTGCATTTTTGTGTGTTTAAAGCTGAGTTTGTTGTACTGTGCAGAACACTGGGAAGCAGAGTGCTTTGTTTCCTGCTTCACACAGATGGACAGAGTACCTGTGACACCAGGTCGATTCACAGGGAAGCCACCACCCTTGTGGCCATCCCAGTGAAGCCAAATATGCCCTTAGGGCTCTTGCCAAGCACCTCCCACCGGGACTGAAGATCCCTGAGTGACCAAATGACCCTCATTCGCCTTTCTGCACCTCGGGATAAATCAGACAAGGAAGCCAAATCAAGTCCTGATCCAATTGGGTCACTCAAATGCACATTTTCCCTGACCCCAAGGTGATAATACTCCTTACACCACTGCTCAAAATTACATCAGGAACTGCCAAGAGAGAAATTAGAAAGCAGATACGCTTAGGAGATATATAGATAGTTATGCCACATATTTTACATGTTACACCTAAAATCTGCCAGAGAGCCACCACATTTGTTATTAACTCTGACTACTTCACACCTTGCAGAGAGGGAAGAGAGTAGTTAAGGAACTTTCTTGTCTTAAAAGGTTCTTAACCCAAATAATACCAACAAGGAAGACTGTGAAGGAACAGAATGTCGGTTTCTTCTGAGACAGAGACATCAAACACCTTTTATGTGTTATGATTCCACATTTTTTTGAAGCAAATTTGCAAAATTTCTTGTCTGTTTTGGGCAACTGTGAGGTTTGTTCCTCCCTAAACCGCGGTGACGCCTTCCAAAAGTTCTACATGCTCCTCAGATAACTTTTAAATTTTCATAAATAAAAGTGGAAGCTTGCAACACCTCTTTCTGGGTTTTGTAACCTCTGGAAATGTGAATATGATTTTCCAGACTTTTTTCCAGCAACAATTTTTTTTTAATATATGTTTACTTCAAGAATTTAAACTTAAAAAAAATACAAAAAAACTCTTGGAATTTTTGAGGAAAGTATGATAAACGGTGAATTTTGATGATTTGTTTGGCTCAGCCAGAAAAGCACCAGCCATGTGAGATGCAAACAGTGTATCTGCAGTGGTGCTTTTTCTTCTGTGAATCCAAATGAGTCCGTTTGAAAAGGTTATCACAGTGTTATTTAATTACTATTTCTGATACCACAGGCCAACCCTATCACACACAAGTCATGCAGTTTAGAATAGTGATGACCTAACAACACTGGTGAAGGGTTCACGGGGCAGCAAGTTTAAGTCACCCAGAGCTGGTCAATAACTGATTTCAGATTTAGAACTCGTGGCCATGTCAAGACACTTTGGTCAGAAGAACAGATGAGATGCACATTCCCACAGTGGCAATGCTCATTATTATGTGATAATAATTTTAAAGATATCTTTTAGTTACACAATAAGCTCTTGGAAGAAGGTCTGCAAAGCCTCAGGTGGATCCATGTAACTTTAAGGCCTAAAACCCAGCTGGTAGGGATTTGGCAGGTGTGATTTAAAATAAATTTGTATAATAATATAATTACTCTGAACATAAATTAACTCTCACTAGAACAGTGACATCCAAGAGAAACTTGTTCAGAGAACCAAAGAAAAAAAGGGAAAAGTGAAAGTAAATAATGGGCGCAGGAACAGGAGTGAGACTGTCACTAATACAGTGAATAGTCACTCAAGAAATATTACATCTGAAATGATTCTCAAAGAAAGGTTTCAAAACTTCTTCCTGAGCAGGCAATACCATCAATACCCTTAAACTAAAAGTTTTCATTGCTCCCTGCCTTTTCTCTTTTGTAACTCCTGTTACCTACAGTGAGTCAGGTGTGGACAGTTCCTGCTGCCCTGAGTGGAATTGCTCCCCATTTGATGAGATTTCTTATCCACAGACTGAATTTATGAACTTGAGCTTGCATTTTTCAAATAAACCCAAGAATAAGCATGTAATTCCTCATGGGACATTTCAGAGTATGATTTTTTCAAACCACTGGGTATATCCAAATCCACTTTAAGTGAGGAAAAAAAAAAGAGGCAAAAAAAAATGTTCCTATTGCTTCATTATTCCTGCAAGAAATAATCTTTCCCAGCACTGATTCCATCTCCTGTGCCAGATTTAACAGGGAAGGCAGAACACAATAAGTTTCTTTTAGAGCTGGTTTCAAGCAGCCAAAATCAACTACATAAACAAACCAAACATGTAAAGTAGGTAAGAGAATGAAAATCACCCTAATGCTTCTTGCAGAGATAAAATCTTTTTTTGTGTGTGTGTGTGAGAACAAAACTTGTTTTGTCATTTGTTTTTCATTAGTACTAAAAGAACTCAAAACTTTGAATCACAATTGCACACAGTTACAGCCAATCTGGGACTCTTATTCTGGATGATGCCTTAACTTCAGAAATAAGAAATAATTAGGTTTTGCAAAGAGGAAGTTTCCATACATACTGAAAGCAACGTCTTTGTTGTTATATTCACATTTTTCCCCATCTGCTTTCGTGAAAAACTACTAATTTTATGAACTGGGCATAAGAGACATTGTGATAGCATCTTCTCCTGTCTGAAAAACTTGAAGTCATGGTAAGTATTGACACTCATCACCATCTTGCATGTTTTTACTGGAAAGAAGGACCATAAACAGTTGACATGAATGTGATGGGGGAAAAAGTAAATTCTAAAGCTGAATACATTCTGAACTTGAGAACACAAAAATATGACAGGGTAATAGCTCTATACAATTAGGAAAAATCCCATCATTTCTGATCAGGAATAATATGTTTTGTTGGGTTTTTTTCTTGTTCTTCTTTCTAAAGGAATTGAAGGAAAACTTATTTGAGGGAGCTTAGCTGGGACTTTAACAAAGTTTCAGAAGTTCAGCCTTCTTGTGTGTTTACTCCACCAAGGAAATATTTTCCACTTAAGCAGCACATTCATCTAATTAAATTAAATTAATCCATTCTATATCCCTAAGGTAGAAAGCAGCCACATTTTCATTTATTTATGTGTTATTTTCCCTAGATTCTGAAACTAGTGGCAAAAAAAAAAAAATTGTAGTGGAATTAATTTTGGAGATGCATCTGATTTATTTTACTCCTTGCAGCAAAACTGTTCCCTTTCCATGGGTAAAGCGGCTTCCCTGATACCTCCCATCTGCAAGGGAAAGTGACTACAGATTTTTCCTCTTTAGGGGAAAATGTTTCCAGCAATCTCTCACATAATGGGATTATATAAAAAAGAATCGGAACTGTCATGAATACTTCCCTTCTGAGGACTCTCACCAAGTTCTGGACATGTTTCCCTGCCTAAAAGTTCATAATGTGCTATAACTAAATTAATGCTGGTGAGGATTTTCTGTTCCTTCTAGAAAAGAGACAAAATATGTGCTGAGTTACACTCTGAAACTCAGTTAACACTGTGCCAATTATAAATGCTACTGCTCTGACATGGATAAATGGAGTTTATTAGGATGGCTTGCTGCTTTTCCTCATATCATTCAGATAATGCTCTCATCTCCTCAGTTTCCTCTCTTGTCACAGATTGCCTGTAGAAAAGTGTGAAGCCAATCTAGATGTCAGATTATCCTCAGATCATAACCAAAGAAAGAAAATCAAAATACAGTGTTAAAAGTGTAGAGCTGTTCTTTTTAAGATTTCTAGCCAAGAGCAGTGTTTGAACAAAAAGGCGAAAACCTCTCTTTGTGCATTGCTATTTGTGGGTCTCCAAGAAAGTGCTACCACCCTTAGGTTTCAACTAATTAAAAATTAACTGTGTAAAATAACAGGGCTCGAATTCTCTGCTGCATCAATCCCACCTTTAAATTCAAGTACTATTGATTTGTAAAAATCCTCCTCCTAAAATCATCACCAATAATGGGCGTGATTTTGGTGCTGCATTTTATTACCCTTGGGCTGAAGCCATACAATGGAAATCTTTGTTGGAAGGGACATTTTGCATGGCCCTTGCTCATGGTAAAGCAGACCAGTGAAACCTGAATTGGACCAAGGGCTCTGGGCATGGGTTGGAAACTCAAGGCCTGTCAGGATCTATGTAATATTTTTGCAGAATGAAGAAAAATTTGCCATTAACTCACAAGTGTTTTCACTTTGGGTATATCGTGTATCTTCCTACTCAGCTATAAACAACAGCGTTGCAGCCACATTATAATTCATGCGCAAAATATTTGCATTTTTCCATAAATGTGTTTCAGATTTCGGCTCGTGCACTTCAGTCTGGAGGGTATCTGTATTCTCTAGATCTCATTTTAAATTGAAAATATGCACACTTTTCTTTTAATCCAGCCAAGCTGTTCGTCCACACCAATATTCATGCTCAGATCAGCTGAAGTGATTTGTCAATTTGCATCAAACCCAATATTTGTAGTTCATTTGGGTTTTTAAGGAATAGGACTGGGGGTTTGCCAAATGTTTCTTAAGAGATATTTTTTGTAAAATGCCAATCTTAGTTTTCAAGCCCCTAAATGGTTTCACAGTAGTCCTTATCTGATGAAAAAGTGAAAATATTTCTTATATGTAATTAAATATTACAGACTTTCAGTATTTTCCATGGGAAAAAACCCCAACTTTGTCTGAAAATACAGTGGTTCAGTCACATCCTCACTTCCAGCCAACTTTCCTCTCAATGTGAACGCTAATCACAGTTCACTTCAAACACTCTGAAACAGGAACCAACAGCAAAAATATACATTCAGATCCCACTGGAGTTAACAACAGTTTACAGCAGTGTGAAAGTTAAGAAAACCTTCAGTTTGAAATGAAGAATGCATGATTTTTCTGGCTTTTCAAAATGTGGCTTTTGATGTTAATGACTTAGTTACTGGCAGCAATGCTTTTGCATCTATAAACTAAAAAATAATCCTTGATTTTAGAGAAATAGCAACTGAATACAGAGAAAGTAAATATCATTATATTTGCCAAATTTCTTTTGAATAGTTATTAGTCACTGCTAACAAGCAGTCCTTCCACTGTAAACTGACAATTACAACACAGAAGTGGAATTGAAGTTTTGTCCAGTAGATTCTGTATGATTCTATAAAATTTTTTAAAAAATGCAGTTTGTTTTTTCTCTGATGCAGACAAATATAATCTATTTGATAATTTCCTGATTCACAGATGCACCTCACAGACACTGTCCTGTATCACTACTGAGCTGGGAGACAATTGGCAAAGAGTTTCTCTTATCAACTCCCTTGTTCAGCTGCCAAAGATAGAAGCAAATGAAATTCCTTTAATTCCACTGGAGCGTAACTCCAGGGCCTGCTGGAAAAAGCCACAGCAGCAGTTTCAGAGGTGAGAACGTTAAACAAAGATGCCAAATCCATTTTGTGCTGTTGACAAGAAATAAATTAGAAATGAGAGTCCAGAGGTGTGAACCGGTACAGTTTGTACTTCAGGAACATTTTTTCTGTGAGACGCTGTATGTTAATAGTAAATATTTTACAGTTTTCATCAAAATCTCTGTACAAATCCCCTCAGCTATAAAAACCAAAGGAATAAAAATGTATGCAGTTAAAAAACTACATTTTTTAAGGCTGGTCCAGCCTATTTTACTCAGTTTACTCAGCTATGAAAAACCCAAGAGGATCAGGTGATTGTTCATTCACAAGAATTTTCAGGATCAGGGCTTTTTTGATAAGCAAAGCTTATTCAAAGCTCTTTCTTAGATACATTTGCAACATCAAATTTTCACCACAGAGTAGAAGAGGATCCTGATTTGCTTTATTTATTAAAAAAAGGGGCTGTAAGTGAATGTGGATATCTAAAGTCATGCCTTAAGCTCTTTCATTTACTTTGTGTTCTTTCTCACTCTCAGAAAACAGATGCAAGTTACCTGAGTAGAAAAGGGCATCTAAACTATTCAGTGGTGAGCAGATTCTCTCCTTCACTAAACTGCACAAAAGCCCAAGACAATAAATTTGTTTTTCTTCCCTTCAGTTTGATTTTATACTTACAAGTCTATCTCTGAAGGCAGAAGTTTGGTTAAATAAAAGCTGAGACTTTTCCACTTAACAAGTAGACTCAGAAATGTGGCTTTAAATGGGTGTGTGGGGTGTGAATCCCCAATAAATGTGTATTCCAGGAGAGGCAGCAGGGGTGATTCTTGTGTCTTTCTAAATGTCTTTGAAGGCAGGATATCAGAACTGACATTTCAGCATTTCTAGAAAGCTACCTTCACCCTGTGTAGGTAAATTTGTTTTCAGGGGCACTACAAGCTTTGTCACCTTTCAGTGATGAAGTTTCATCACTGTCTGCTGAGGAATATTTCCAAAACAAGGGAAGGAAAAGGCAAAGGTAATGTCAGTTTAGGTTCTTACTCCCACACCTGAACTAGTGAAGGCTTTCATACTCCTTGATGGGGTTTAACAAACAGTAATTTCAGTTTACAGACTGCTGCCAGTTTTTTATGAACATCTCAGCCAGTGCTCATTTCCAGTTGACTTTGAGCAGTGTCCAGGATGATATCCAGCTCAAATCCAGTGGGATGTGGTGATGGTGCTCACTACACCCTACCACAGACCATCCCAGCCAGATGCAAAAGTCCAGAACTCCCTGTCACAAGGGCTTTTGTGCTGTGTTTCTTTTCTTGGAGCACTCTTCAATATCACATTGCTCTTTACAGAAGAAGAGGGTTTGAAGACAATACCCAAACACCATTCCCCTGGTAGGCAAAGGCTTCTTTACATTGTGTAAAGCAACGTTGAAGTGACCCAAATTCATTATAACACCTTTTCAAGAGTGCTTTACATTGCCAGAGCTCACCAGTATAAAAGGGGGGTGTAGTGAAGCCCCAGAGTTCTTCAGCATTTTGGCTTTACATTTCTTGTTCCTTCCATTTCTGAAATGCAGCACGTATTATTAGAGATAGTTATATCTGCATATTACAAGCAATTACTGGGCAAAGTGCTTTTCTTTGTCAAAGTCATTGGCAAAACTTACATTATCTCCAGAGCAAACAAGCTGAGATCAGATCGCTGTGTACACTGAGAAAGTGAAGCGTGCTGTAAAAAAGGGAGATGGAAACTGCATTAATTTAAAACACGTGCTCCTAAAATAGAGAAGCACAGCTCAAAGACTCGTGCTAATATAATGAAACCTGACTTTCCTTCAAAGAACATATAGAAAACTTTTCATGTCAACTCTCAGCATAAATATTTGGTAAAAAACCTCACTCAACTGAGGGCTTATTGTCATGTCACTGAAATATGCAGTTTTTCAGTCTCTATGGTTTTTGTATTTAAGGTATAAATTATAACTTTCAGGGGTGCATTTGAATCATAAAGAGCAAAGATGACTTTATGGCCGTTTCATTGGTTTGAAAACAGTGCTTCACTCAGGTTTATAGCCCATTAAGACAGTGTGTTTTTCCTTGTATGATCCCCTCCTGTGCAGTACTAATTTAATTTTAACACTGTGGTTTGAACACCACACATACAATTAGTTTCTATCAGGAATGAAAGCTCTTTCACTCAAGGTCGAATTATAAAAAGTGTATGAAGGAGGATGAACTGATCATTTCAGATCAAGTAAAACGAGTCAAAGCTCTATTTTCAGATTTTTTTTCCTAATTCACTTGAGCCAATCTAGAAATTTAATAACTTTTTTTAAAAACAGTTAATTTTTTTGCTATTAATGTTATTCGTCTACATATACTGAAATTCATTTTTTAGCCAAATTACAGCAGCTATCTACATAGATAATTAGAAAATATAATGAAGCCCTGGTTTAGAACTTCACCAATGAGCTCTCAGCGCAGGAAAATTAAACAGTAGTGATATAATTAGTGTAACATAAAGCACTCTAAGAGAATATTGAAGGGGTTTGGGAATTCTTTTCAATGTCCACAGAGCAAAAGCTCATGCAAGCCTATGCCTGTGGTGACAGAGGACCTCTTTGGCTTATTCCATTTCTAACTCATTTAGAGGAGTGAAGACAGCTTTCCATGAAACATTCTCATTTCTTACTTTGGAAATCATGGAGCTCATAAATCACCCCAGTGGTTCTAGAAAACAGAAATTTGTGTACACATCACCCTACAGTGTTTAAATCTCCCTCAGTGGACTGTGTGTCATCTCTGGCTTCAATATTTGCCATATATCACATCTTATCTATGGCTCGGCAAGATGAAAGGCAGGATCACTCTCTCTTCCTCCTGATACTTGTAATTAAGTTTTAAAGATGTGTCTTTACCCTTGATGTTATCTTCCTGAAGAAGAAGAGTACATGAGTAAGACACAAATTCTGCTGGATAAATTCACTGCTTCGACAGATTTGAAGATAGAAGTAAAATCTTTATAAAGCCAACAGGTGCAGTTCAGAAAATCAGGCAGATTTGTCCTGGTCTTTGATAAACACAACACATTCAGAGGTAAATGTGAGTCAAAAGAGCCAAGACAAAGCTGAGATAGATACAAGCTGGGACTTTGCTGAGTAAAGTTAAAGTTATTTAGTATCTGTGAAGTAGAGGGCATTTTAGGAGTGTATAAAGGAGAAGGAAAGAAGAGTGAGGAGTAAAAAAGCCCGGCCAGGACCAGTTGTACCAAATATCTGCCTCTGCAGAACTCACTTAGAAAGGCACCTACCCAGCCCTGGATGTGTTTCTGCTTTAAAGGAAAACTAGGTAAATAAAGTAAAAGTCTCTCCAAACCCAGGAAACAAGTGATATCACCCAACACCCATCCTTAGAAAACATGCTCCTCCTAGGGGTAAAGGAGAGAGCAAGTTTTGCTGAATAAAACAGGTTTTAATCATTTCCAGTTAAGGTGGATGGGAATGGACAGAGCATTTTTCAGTTCACTCCTCAAGTTCCCAGAAGCTTTGGCTGAAGGAGACCCAGCTGGGAACTACTGCAGCACATCTGAAAAAATGATGCATGGATATAACTGAGCACACTGAGACAGAGGCTTTCCTACACCTCTGGTTATATTTTAGACCATGCAGTAATTCTCACTGTTGCTATTTAACTCAGAATATTATTAATAATGTCAAACAGTACCTTTGATACAGAGGAAAAATCTGAAGATTCCTTCATTTCTGTTACCCCAAAGTCAGCTGTGTCCATGCCTTTTTATCCATATTTTGAAAACCATATCAATTGCCCAAATTACCAAGATAAAGTTGATGTATCAAATTTCTAAGCACTGAAGGCCCTAATTAGATGGGTTTTAAAGACACACTTGCCACACTTGCAAAAATTTTGGGGTAAATTTTTATTTCTGCAGCAAAATAAATGTAATGTTCAAGTTTAAACATGCAAATAAAGGCAGCCTGGGAATAGGCAGCACAGAATGCAGGTACTTGTCAATGAATCACTAAGTGATGAAAATGCTTAGCACCTCTGGGTATAAAAATTCAATTTTTGTTCCAGTTACTCATTTTATGGTGCTCTTTCTTATGCTACCTCCTGTCAGAGGTATAGAGCGGTGGTTTCATGGATTTGGGAGAAAGACTCATGAACAACTTTCAGCGAGCAGAAGAATCCTCTCCTGCTTGTTCTTTCCCGCTGGGCTGACGGTTACCTCCTCAGAAAACTGGATCAGCAAATGCATCTGCTCTTTTGCCAGATTTTGTTGAGTTTTTTGTTTTGTTTTAGTTTTTTTTTCTTTTTAAAGGGAGGAAGGGAAAGCAAATAGAGAAAAGCATAAGTAAAAGCTATCAATAAAAAAAATGCTCCCTGAAAAAGATGTTTGGCTTCATTTCAGAGTATTTCCAGTTTTATAAATGAGTATTTAATTTCTGATAGTTTCTTCTTTCAAGCATCCTTTTCATTTATTATTTCCAAACTATTGCTAATTTGACTCCTGGTTTTTCATAAGGAAAAATCACCAGCAACTTCCAGATGTAGAAAGATTTGGAAAAACATTAAATGAGACAATCAATACCAGCTATGTTCCAAGATTATTTTCACTTCTTATTTCATCTTTATTCTCTTCCAGCAGCCACAAAGGAAAGCATGACCATGGGATAACCTATAGACTCACAGAATCTGATGAGTTTTGAAGTAGCAGCTATAAGAGAGAAAATTCAGCAGTAATTATACGCAAGTTAGATATAATTGAGGTACATTGGCGTTGCAACAGGATAACACCTCCCAGGCTTCCCCATTGGCCCAAGCATGGATAAAAATAAAGATAAATAAAAGTCTTGCTCCTCTGTGATACAGACCACACATAAATCACATGAGGGCATTAGAATGATCTGTAAAGTCCCAAACTGTGCTGTATTTTGGTGGCATCATTTCACATTTTAAAGATACAATATTTAAATCTTCTATGGCTTTCCAGCCTGACATTTCCTTCCAATATTGAAAAGGCAGTGGATGAGTCTTATTTCACCTTAAGTTGTGAAGGAACATAGCATATACACTACCCACTAGAATGTGCATCTGCAATAACAAAACACAACTTTTCATGAAGTGCAAAGTGGCAAGTCTCATTCTATTCTTAGTGAAGACTCTTTTCTTAATTTGTAAATAAAAAATGCAGATGTGTTTTGGTAAATATCATACTTTAGATGTACTTGGTTTTTTGTACATTTGCTTCATTTTACATGTGACTGGGTTCAGCTCCCTAAGAGCTGTTGTGAATTTACCCAGACAGTCAACAAAAATGATAAAATGTGGCTTATCTGATTAACCACAAGTATGCATGGTGGTTCCAATTGAGAATATTCATGATCAATCAACCCAGTCAATTGTATCTGGGAAAAGCTGTTAATAAAAGATATTTGAAGAGATGAACTCCAGGAAATTTTGATCTGTTTGTGGTTATTCCAGAAGTAGAAAAGAGGGACTAAAATCCCTCAATATACAACTCTAGCCAGATTATTCTCTCTGCTCCACTGAACACCCGTAAGCACAGTCAACTATTAAATTAGCACTGCTAAGCTCTGCTATTTGTGTTGGCTATTTTTATACACAGCAGGCAATAATCATTACTTAATGAGAGCCTAGGCTTTAACACCAGGTGTGATTTTGTCGTCAGGGGATCTATTTTTCTACTTTTCAAAGTTTTCATCCACATCAGTTTCCATCCCCACCAGCACCACCTATTTCTCTCCTGAGGGTTGCATGGTGAATGCTGATTCCAGGCTCAGCGTGGTGCATGGTGCTTGATTTGCACTGATTGTCAGAAATTGTCACACACAGACTTCTGCAGGGATGTGCAATGAAAATGGGATTTTTGTTACGTCCCTTGCCTTAGAGATCACCTCTAATTTTCTGTTAGACATCATCCATATCCTTTGCAAAGAAAAGCAAAGCTCTGTTTAAAGTGTTGGTTTCTCAAAAATCTACCTGGAATAATGAAAGAAATGTATTCACTGTGTTTACTGTCAAAACACCACACAAGGGAAGCAATTTTTTCCCCCTATACTAATGAAAAATGCTCAGCATATAAAAAGCTTGATTACACGCTATAAAGGGCTGACTTTCTGCTTTGCTATTCAGCTATTCAGACAGAAAGAACTAAAACCAAGAAAGAAAAAACACAACTTCTGCACACTTTTGTAGAGAAATCCCAGTTTGGAAAGAGTTGCAGATGAACACAAACTCCTGGCTACAGGCATTTTTGGGCAAAAGACAAATAAACAAACAAAGCTACACACGACTCTCTTTGACAGATTTCTTGTTCAGCTTAATGAACTTAAGTGCAACCAGATGAAGCAAAAACATGCATTCTTTCTCTCCAAAAAAACATGGTAAGATCCAGTTCCTTTCATGTGAGACTTTTAGTCCAACCTGAAGCAAACACAGAGCTGAGCTCTAAGTATTCACTTCTATAAAATCCTATTAACAAAGACAAATATGAAGCAACTTGGGACTATCACTCCAGTGATAGATTGCAACTTTCAGACTAGTCTAAAGTAGCAATTCTGTGAAAATGGCACCAGTTTTAACTGCATAAAATATATTTTTTTTTTAAAAATACTTCAGTCAGGAAGCAGGCAATGATGTGGGAATACCCTCACATTTACATAATTTGCCTTCTTTCTGCAAGCACCGAGGGATAACTTGGACTGTAAACAGGGAACTCCAGAAATACTGAAAATGGAATTCCAAAATACACTTATAACTTGAATGTTTGAAATCATTTCTATAAAAAAAAAACAAACCCAAACATAGTTCAAAATTGCAGCTTCTGTACTTTATCTATTTCAGTCTCTAGGCTGAGGATGGCTTGACTATCACAAGGCAGAGCATTCTCATTTTCATATGTCCTGTGATACTCACAAACAATACAGAAATGCCAAAGAAAGCAGAATTAATATTTTCCATCCTCCATGGACATGGGGTTTTTGTTGGTTTTGATTGTGGCATTTCTTACTGTTAATAGCATTAATAACTCAATAATTCTCATGGCCTCCTACAATTGTCTTGAGAGTATTGGCAAACTCAGAAACATGAGAAAACTTACAAATAGCTTTATAGTAATTATTTTATCCCAAACTTAGCAAGACTGGTTAGGGTGCAAGCTACTAAGTATTTCTGTGATCTGCTTGGTAGTGTTTGCAAGATGTGATGGCACAGAAGCCTCAAGTTGTGAATTTGAATTCCTTGGTGAAAATTTGGTCTCCTTCTGCTTTGTGTATCATCCTAATCCTATGGAGATTAGATGGTTTCTGTTCTAGTGAACATCAGAACCCACACCTGGATAAACATTTTTCCAAGTTTACGAAAGTAAAGCAAGACAAGTGCACACAACAGAAAACCCCAACTTTATCAATTTGCTTTGACAACTCTGCTTTACTCTCATGGAAACAACTTTCTTCACGTTTTTACTGCAAACATCTCATAAGAAGGATGTGAAAATTGTAATCAGCATCCATGTAGCTCTTAAAACCTGTACTCAATTATATAGATATACTATTAACCACCATTTAAATTAACTTGCTTTTTCTGCAACAAAATTCCACAGCATTCAGAAAGTAGAGAGTAGAAACAAGCACTCAGGCCAGGAGAGAAAAGCAATCATATGATTGCAAAATATATATTTGTTGTATGACATTGCAGTATCCATGTTCCTATTCTATCTCTCACATTTTTAAAGTCCTCAAGAAATTTCTGTAGAGGCAGTCGTGCTGCATCTATTTCGCACCACGTGTGGAAAAAACTGACATACTTTGCTTTTTCCCAGCTGCATCAATCACTAAAATCTTAGTGCTGCACTCTCAGCACGTGCTCACCCACCCAGATAACTGAAAAAGAGGGAAGTGATCCAGCAGTGCTGCAATATGGAACATACCCTGCTGTACTCGACTCCTTCAGGTCTGTTGTCCACATGAAAGGTACAAGTAAAGTCACATCTGTCAAGGAAATGGGCATATTTCTCTTCTATATATTGACATCTACTGTGTGCAGCCCACAGCCATGTATTAAAATAATCCCTTCTGAAAAATAGCAGTTTAGTGCATAAAGGATTACTCTCTACCAAAATTTCCCCTACTCATCCAAATTGTAGCTGTGGTTATTGACAGTGCCTTTCACTGCTGTGTATAAATCACCCAGTGAAGAGGCAGGGTTGTGTCAAAATAATGCAGCTTTTCAGCGACATAATATGGATCTGCATATCTGTGAAAATTAAACAGATTAAATAAATGATCACTTTTAGCTGTCCGTGTTCTCTCAGGTCTGCACAAAGAAATGGCTGATGGGGAGCAGCTCAACACCTGCCTTCAGCTTGATTTATGGGCAAACTTTTTTCTTTGTTTTTCTGTACAGAAAGATGTTGGAACCTCTTCAGGTGTTTTTGAGGCTCAGCTAGACAAAGCCACAGCTGAGCTAATCTGCCCATTGGTGACAGTCCTGCACCGAGCATATGGTTGGATCTCCACAGGTCCCTTCCAGCCAATGTGTCTGTGATTTTCCATTATGGAACCAGTCTCATATGTGAACTGGAAGCTAACATCACATTTCTTATGCTCTCTTTTCAAGCACAGAATAATTTTCCTTTCTAAATACCCTTGCCCATACTAGGATTCCTCTTTGCAATAATAATTGCATCACTTCTTTCTGAAAAAAAGAGTTATTTATTAAGCTGCCATGACTTGCAGAATTACAAAATTAAAATTGTATAAGCTTAAGGAATTTCCTCCTTTTTTAAGACAACCTCATCAGGGAGGACTGTAGCAGAAGGGAATGAAGAAAACCCAGACTGATCTTTGGAATCTCAGGGTGTTTAAGTTGTGCCAGTTGCGTTGACTTCCTATGTCTCCTGTACTGTATTTTCCCTACACTGGCAAACAGGACACTGGGCTGATTCATGAGAGCCTCTATTTGCATGTTAAATTTATTGGTTTTTTCTCTGCCTCAGCTTCTGTCAGTAATGCTCAACAAAATGTATTCACAATGTGTTCTCCCTGTTGGGTTCTCCATGTGAAAGAGAAGATATACACACCCGTATATTTACTTGCTCTGCATTTACTCCATTCTGATTTTAATGGTTTAACTATGAAAATTGGAGAAACTAGAGCCCAAAATTTTAAGTAAAATACATTTTACTTTAAATTCTTTAAGTATTTTAAGTGTATAAGAATATTTTATTCATGACTGATAACTGCTGACTCAGCCTGTGCTCTCACACCTTCTGTCAACATTTCTCTTCCTTGCAGGGGAGAACCAGTCCTTGATTTTCTTCTTCCCTGGGTTTCCTCATGGTTTATTGCAATTGCTTCTTTGTAGGACCACAGCTCTGCTAGATCTTTGTCACATATTGCATTTTAATTATTTTACTAATTTTCATTTCAGTGTCAGTTTTCTTCACAAGCATCCTCATTTTCCTGCCTATTTGAAACTAAGTGTCTGTGTGTCTTACCTGCCCAGTGCAGAGTATCATTTCTGCAGCACTAAAATTTGTATCTGAAAACAGTTAAGCAAGAATTTTCCTCAATTTGTTGTGGCTGAATTTAATTTTTTGAACTACTGCTTGTATTAATATTGCCAAGAATTTAAACCACCTTACTTGGTATCCTGTCTGCCACTAGAAACATCTGAAGCACTACAAAGAACTACTAAAAATTATGAAATTTTCTTTAGCAAACTAAGTGAAAGCAACTGAGTTAAATAATTAAATGCTCTACTTCATTAAGTTCTTCATAGAATTAATTTTACAACCTGAAAATTTATTCTTTCCACAAGATAAAAAAGCAAAGCAATATAAATGATAACTGTATTATGCATATGATTACAAGAATGGTATTCAGCTGCCTAAATATATGCATTTAATGCTATTTTAGATGCTCCCAAGATGTATATTGGGACAGCACACATGGTTGAGGGCCTCCACACTTCCAGAGCAGCACTTGAATGCTGCTAAAGAAATGTCAGATCAGTGTGATTTGACAGCTGAATCACTCCTTAAAAGTCTGATTGTTTTTCAGAAGTACACACACACACACACACACACACACACATACACACACACATACATACATATATATATATATATATATATATAAAATCAGTAATGCTACAAATCAGAAGCCCATACAATATTCTACAAACACAAAATTAAGACTCAAAATTTTCAACATTTTAGTCTAGCTTATGACAGAAAACAATGGAAACTTCTCAATATTCCTTCATGGAACAGAAATCCAAATTTGGCTCTCCCTGTCACTATATTTATATTATTGTACTGCCTAAGATTAATGGAGCATAGACTGGAGGCTGAGATTCTCATCTCTGTCATCCCTTTTTAAATCACTCTCCTTCCAAAATGCTTAAAATTTTTGTGCTGAAACCTTTACTCATTTGACATCATAATACATAAAGATTTATGTTAATGAAAAAGTCAGTTACATATTCATGGAGCTGTAGTGTGAGAGCTGCACAGAAACTTTAGAGGCTTTTAGAAGAGTACACTGATTTCTGTGATTTCTGTGTCCACAGCACATGACTTTCCTTTTTGGCAATATTAAGATTTTTTTTTAGAAATTATGGTAAGCTATCATTACTTACTGACATTTGTGGGTTTATTCAACCATCTTAACTCAGTCTGACTGCTCAAAAAGTTGCAGACAGGAATTAATTTCAAACTTGGCTTTAAAGCTGGATGCAGATCCATGACATAACAGGACTAATACTACTCCTGCCGTCATCAGGGCTCTTAATAGAGTTTAATTAATTGGATATAAAGATTAAAAATATTCATATTACTTATCCCCAAATAATGTTCAGCTAGTGCTAATTATTTGAACTTTAGGTCTTCAGTTTCCCACTGAGCCAAGTCATGACTTTGGACAGCATAATAACCAAAGCAGCAGCATTGGAGTCACTCAAGGGTAAAAAGTATGAGACCAGAATCAGATCATTTATCTAGAAACAATAAAAGGAAACTTCCAGATTAAGAATTTCAGTTTGAGAAGTCTTCCAACTGCTCCCATGAACAAACAATTCATTACTAGAGGCAGCAATAAGGCAAAAACTCTGAATCCATTCACATTTTACAGGAAAAATAACTTACTACTAGCATTGCATAAAAGACACATGGCCTCTATAAAGCAAAAGTTTATTCAAGCTCATGCAAAACTCATCTGAATGACTGATGTATTGAAGAACTAGATTTCTTTTTAGATAAATTTGCTGCTGTTTTTAGGATGAATTTTAGTAGGTGTGCAATAACTAATGGTTGCTAACTGCAAGGAATACATTACATATAAGTTTTCTTCATTAATTGGTTCCAAGATATCAAAAAAAGATATAGGGATTCTAGACTATGTGGATCACTAAAATGATCAATTTCATTATAAGTGAAAATTTCATTGTTATTTTTGATTCTTCGTGTTTTAGATTAATGGGGATTCAAAGGTTGTTAAATCTTCTGCATTCATTAAGTTTTCAGTAAGTGGAAAATTCTCACTGGCATTACACTAATGAAGTACCCTTAAAGTCAGCTGGTATAAATTGTGAATGTGGCACATAATGACTTGACTCAAATATATCAAGAGGTTTAAATTCAGGGAAAATTCCATAAGAGCCCTTTCTATGTTTTTAATCAATTTAATCCAAACCATTTTTTTCCCCTTTCAATTGCCAAGTTGCAGCTTAATTAAAAAGGATCAAATTTTTGAAAATTTATCCACAAACGGGTATTTCATACAAACGAGTCAAGTCTTGTGGTCTTCTTTTTTCTCAGTAAAATTCTTATTCACATTTATTTCCATCAAAGAAAATTGCCAAAATATCAGCTCTGTGTTTCTCTCCTTTTGAGCATGTGAGTTCACAAGAAGTAGCTTTTTTTACCAGAAGCCCCCACTATTTATATCCAAAACAAATCTGTGCAGATTGATTTACTTCTAAAGCAAAGGCCAGTTAGTAAAATTGGAAAAAAGTAAGGATAGAGATCAGTGAATAATGTCACTCAGAAAAAATCCTGGAAAAAACATGGTCATGGAAAAAAACAAAACAAAACAAAACAAAACAAAACAAAACAAAANCAACAACAAAAAAACAAACAACAAAAACCAGACCAAAAAACCCCCCCCACTCCACCCCAAAACCATAACAAACCCACTCAGAAATCTGGTATATACTTGCAATATAACAAGTTGTTTGTCAGCACACATTTTTTACAGAGATATTTATGACTAAATGTTGACATGTTCCCTAAGAGGAGCAGCAAAACGATGAAGATGATGAAGAAAAGTAGATGCAGCCATTAGTTTTTTAACCTATTTATGCCAGGAAAACTTGCCTATTTCCCTTGCAAAATGAGACACAGGTTATGTCTACACCACAGTCAGCAGCAGGACTGCAGCAAATGTGTCCTTACATGATAAATTGAAGGCATTTAGCTCAGGTATTGGCAAGAGAAAAGAAAATAAAACAAACCACCACCACATAAATACCTGGCCTAATTATCCTGAGTCCTGGCTGGAACTTGCTTGTTGATATCCAGACTGACTGGATTGATGCAGGACTTCAGTGTTTTCCATGTCCCATCAAAACCAGCAGGGCTACTTTAAATTAGAAGCCTGCCCTGAACTAGAAATAGCTTTGCAGTGCTAAATATTAAAATATTCTGACCAGGTGGCTTGGATCTAAATGTTGTAGCTCACTGCAAGAAAGTCTACTCAGCTGGAGGGCAGAGTCCGAGCATCAGGGCCTGGAGGTTATCAGAGCCAAAGCAGGTAAAAAATGATGTTCTGGGCTCATCCTTGCTGTGATTCCTTCTCCCTGGAACTGCAGAGGATGAAAAAACCACATTGGAGCTGCACATGTGTCCCAGCAAACACATCAGATCCTAACAGATGAAAATTCACCCTTGCAGCAAAGGAGGTACAACTGTATTTACACAGGCTCTCAGTTAAATATTCTCGTGTGAAGATCAGGGCTCCTCACAATAAATGGCCTTCTGATGTTTTCAAACCTGAATTTAAATATTTTATCCAATAGAAAAAAAGAAAAAAAAGAAAAAACAACACAGCTTTACAGCAGAATCGAATTCTGTTCATCAGCTTAAAGATAGACTTCATTTTCACTCACTCAAGTGAATTTCATCGACAATTTGGTATCATACAGCTCATAAATCATTTAAGCCTAAAATATTTTATAGCACTTTTCCTCTAAGCAGATGATCCAGGAATGCAAATACAAAGATTTGGAAATCCCTGTGTAAGACTGGTGATGAAAAAGTGTGTATCTCCTCACCTATTTCATTTTCCTGGGAATATTTCACCTCAAGGGAAAACTTACCTACTCTACTTTCTCCAAGATTCCTCCCAAAGCAAAAAATCAAAAGAGTCATTTTGAGAAGGGGGATAACTTCAGCTGGCCTGTTTCAGATTAATGTTTTCCCCTGGAATGGGAATAATATTCTTCCTGAAGATTGACCTACCTGACATTCAGAATGAGAGCTTTCAAGTGGCCAGGAGCTAAAATCCCACCATGAAATGACTGGAATACATGGCTGGAAACAAAAAGTGCCCCTTGTTTACACAAACAGGCTTGAACTACCAGCAGGTTTTTTCAATTTATACTGTCACTTTGCCAAACACTCATGAAATTTGGCAGAAAATGTCCATTCACCAATCCCATGTGAAATCTGTCCCTGGAAAACACAATGCATAATAACAGTCATGGCAGAAAAACGCTGAAGCACACAAGGGTCTACAGGAATTTTCAGCACTGATCAATGATAGCCAGAAGAAAAGAAAGCAGAGAGAAGCAAACTGTTAAGAATATTGAGCTCAAAATGAGATTACTTTTCAGATCTGGTAAATTTAGAGTACCCTAAAGCAGAAAGAGCATGCAGAGAGGCTCTGCACTGAACTAGTCTTTCTCCTTTATCAATGTGGAGCAGCATCCTGCTTGTTCATCTCAGGAGTCCTCAAATATGTTAAAGTTAGTGGCCAATTACCAATCCCCTCACACACCCACCCCAAAAAGCAATCACCAAATGGAATGTTTAGGAAATGAGTGCCTTCAACCAACATTTTGACAAGGAAAAGCGGTGCCAGAAGGATGAAAGGCCCAGACAAGTGCAGGATGACTGCAGTACATGAAACACCACTCTTATGTTCTGTTAGCCAGAGCATTTTGCTCTAATAATGTTGAAAAAACAGAATTTAACAAGTGTCATCCAGCAAATACATAATCAGGGAATGCTTAAGTGACTTGGGAGTTGGAAGGCAGTTACTTCAAGAATAAGTTAACTGTTTACGCAGTAGAGTTAAAAATACGTTAAGAACTGGGTGTAGAATGACTTGCTAGATGTCTTCAATAATATTTCAGCAGGTACCACACAAATAGTTTTGTTAGTATTGGCAAAACTAAATAAACCCTGAGGAGAAGTATGATTGGAAAAAGCAAACCTTGTGGTGTAAAATAAACATGCACGTCAAAATCAAGTACCAAGCTCACTCAGATTCCTGACAGGAGTCTAGAGCAATGAATTGGCAGCCTCACTGTTTATACTGCTCTAACTCTTCTGTGACTTTAAAGGAAATTTCCTTTTTAGCTAATGCTGAGACCTTGAGGCAGGAAATTCTTCATATAGAGAACGTGGCAGCTCATCCATTGTTTATCTCACCCTATCCTCTATTCCAGCATCAAGGTGATAAAAGAAGATTCACTAAAGCAAGGGTTCATGATTTTTTTTTTTTTTGTGGTTGATTTGGAATCTAAAAGCACAAATGTGAGAAAATACTTTGAGCACGAAGTTCAGAATTCTAATTTAAAATTATCCTAGAGATATAAAAAAATTAACGCTCTGTGAGATGAAGCTGTGGATTTATATGCCAGTCTGGAGAAGCTAATCCACACCAAATCAGCAGGGATGGCTGTGGAGAGGAGGAAATAACACATTCTTGCTATCAGCCTTAACACAAGCTTACAATTTTTGAGCCTTGTCCTGATCCAGATTTTCAAAAATCTCCTTCTGAGATGTTTACTTCATGTTATTCAGCTACTAATTACAGGCTTTGAAGGATTATGAAATGCTGGAGGGTTTCCCTTAAAAATGAGTTCAAATTCTAGGGATTTTACAATATTTTCTTGGATTCCTGAATGAAAAGGAGTCTTAGATACAGACTCTATAAAATAGACAATTCTGAAAATTACATGAGTGAAGACTATGTGAAGAGCACAGTGTTTCCACTGCCTTCAGCAGAACTAGATTTAGAAAAATCAGAGAAAGAGGGGAAAATGAAAAATCCCAAAATCAGGCAAGCTGCCTTCTCATCTCCTGCTGTGCAGGCAGGCAAAGCCCAGTGTGACAAATAGCATCCTTCCTAAAACAGTTATTATGTCTGGTAGGAGACTCATTCTCTCTTCTAAATCATACCAGTAATGCCAGTAGGAATTATTGACTAAACCACATTTGCTGAGACTTACTTGGATGTCAGTAGTATTGAAAGGAAATTTTAAAAAAAGTATGTCCATGTAGCACATTATGGTTGTGAGGGATTTTTCTGATTTAAAATTACATATAGCTGTCGTAGGGTTTCCATCCAGGATGTGGTTTAGATGTGTCTGGAAATCTAAATTAAAAAGGCAGCCTAAGAGCACCCAGCAAAAATTGGGCACATTAAAAGTACTAAAAGTTCGACAGAATGAATTTTCCCTCGTTAGTGTTATTGACTTCTCCTACCAATAAAATCTGCCTGCGTTGCATGAATATGATTTACATTCAGAAAGTTCTGATTAGATGTGTATCTCATGTTCTCCACTAAGTTACAATTTCTCTAAAATATTTCATGGCTGCTGTGAAGAGATTCATCGTGGATATTGGACAACAGTGGAAATTGCTGCATAAAGATTACATTAATCGTGAAATCATCAGGCATTAATTCCACCAGCTACTCAAGAGGCCAATATTTCTCCTTTGTGATTAGGGAAGGACAGTGAAGGTTGCCAAGCTTATCAGAAAGTCAAAAAACAAACTGGGACTAGAATTTGAGGACTATGATATCCAGTCAGCTGGAAATTTCCACAGGACTCAATAATGACAGTTATATAAAAATCTGCATGTCTCAGAGTCCTTACAAAAAAAGAGAGCAATAAACACTCCATCTGTCCTCACTGCATCATCTACATAAGGACTGATGAAGTTTCTCAATGATGCCTAATTTTGATTGGGGTCTTTTGAATTTTTGTCCCCCCACAGAATTCCAGCATAAATTAATGTATTCTTTTAAGCGTGTCAACACAAGAAAGCTTTCCCAGGAAATGCAGAAGGCTCATTTCTTAAAGGAGGAATTAAGTGTTTACTATTATGCCTCTCCATTGTTGGTTGTTTGGTTTTTTATATATAAAAACATTGTGAGAGAGGAGAAGACTGTCTTAAACTACAGACATTTCTTCTTTCTGGGCTTCTTGGTGTCTTTAAATGAAGTCCTGATACGAGCTCAGTAGAAGTTTCAGTATTGAGTGAAATAACTGCAGTTTATATGCAGCATAATGCCAAAGACTCATCTGGAAGACAGAACAATTTTTTTCATTCAAAACCCTCTTTTTGAGCCACATGGGTAATGCTCCAAGTGTTATGTTAAGCAACCATTATCCTAAGAGAGCCAGCATTAAGGATCCTGAGCTTAAACTGTCACTTCATGAGGCAGATTTATGGCTTATGACAGTAATTGCTCACACCAAAGGAGCGAGCTGGTGCTCCATCCAAGCACAAAGAGATATTGCCATCAGATGAGGATAGGGATATGATAATGCCTGGGTTTTACAACTAGGAAATTACCTTTTATTTAAATTTTTTTTTTAAATCGCACACTGTACACAAACAGGCACTTGTTTGTGTAAATAAACATAAATGCTGGTGGTTTTGTTCAGCTTTGTTTTTTCTAAAGTAACTTGAATCACAGACAGCATGGTGCACTTGTTCCTCTGTGTTTGACTTCGTGTTGCTTTAAATGAACTGGTTAAATCTTAATTAATTTTGTGTTGCCTGAGTATACGTGCTCATTACAAGTGCTAAAAAGGAAAAGCGAATGTAAAAGCAAGGCAAAGTAAAACATCTGTGAGAAAGAAGGTGAATCTTGTGTCTCTAAATTGCTGGATTGGGATCTTTGGAAAAGGCAAAGACCAGCTCTGCCCACCCAGAAAGTCAATTTTGAAATTTTAATATGGACTATTAAACAAGCAAAAATAGAAAGGCTTCCTGATTGGGAGCTAGGTATTTAAAAACATAGATAAAACTAGGCCCCATCTCCATCTCTCTCTGTCTCTCCATTTTAGGTTTAAGGATATTTTCCTAACATTGCAATATGTCCTCCCTCAGAAAACTGAATAAGCAAAAAAATAAAACAGCTTTATAAAATCTACTGTCTGCTATGTTTTTCCAGGTTCTGCTCTGCCAGTAAATCCAAGCATGATCTGAATGGTAACAGCAAGTTTATGGACAATGAATAATAGCATGACACAGCTAATTAATGCTATTTCAGTCCAGACTGTTTAAACAATCAAGCCTAATTGTGCTAAACAATGTGATGGGTTTATATGGACAGCAGTGAATGAGCAAATCCAAAGGAGATTTAAAGCTAAATCAGACTAATTTATGCTTTATGGGTATAACAAACTCAACCCAGTACCTTCATTACTTACATCTCCGGTTGGTTCTGCTTTATTTCCTAAAAAAAAAACCCCAAAACAACACCACACACACAAAAGGAAACAAACACAAAAAAAACACAAAATCCCCCACCAAACATACCCACTATGCCTTGTTTGGAGAGATTTTCTGTCACTGATTTAAAGACAAAAAAGTAAATGCATGCCATTGATTGTACAGAGCAGCTCAGCTGCTGATGATGCAAGGATGCTTCCTGGATATTTATGCCTCTGTTAGGCAGAAATCCTGAACTTGGGTAGGTTCTTCCTTGTCACCTTGTGGCTAATCTTGATATGGTGGAGTAAACAAACCCCTGTATTCTGGTTAGCCTCTGACATGATCGGAGTTCTGGGTGTGTTTTAAATAAAGAAAAATCAAAATAATCGAAACTGATCACCTGCAAGCAGTCCAGTTTCATTTTGTTTACATCAAAGCAAAGAGCCAATCCTACTGTACTCCAAAAATTCCTTGGTAGTGGGGAAAGGTGTGAAAAGAGAGAAAGAGAGAGCAAGGACAGAGCTGAAAGGTACCGAGCAGCCCAAAGCAGTTTTGTTGAATTCATACTCTCTGTGAATTCCTAATTTTATCTTTCCTCCCTGCCAAACCATCCAAGCTCCATCACTACAGCAGCAGGTCGTGAGTGTTCATCTTCCAATACCAACATCTAATATCTTCCTATTTGGCTTTGAAATCACTTAAAGATGGGTGATGGTCCCAGCCTAACTCTCTGCACAGTGTCAAGACATTGTGACTCTCACCTGACATTGGTTCATGCTCTTGCCAGGTAGAGCCCATCTTCTCCATCACAAAGTCAAGGGAAGTGTTGGACAGCCAAAAATATGGATGCCAACGAAATTAATGGCTAACTTCATATTAGGAAAGGAATTATTGCTGAGTAATGCTAAATTTCAGGTCTGAAATAAACATATCTATGTCGTTTTATACCACATGTCCATCTGAAGCATCACTATTAACAGATAAACCGTTAAAGTACACAAAACTCCTACAAAAGCCTTTTATTGCCCTAAGAGATTTATTCAATATTTAAAGAGACTTATGACCTCTCTACCTCACTTTCTTTTTAGTCAGTCAGTTTAAGCACAAATCAAGTTAAATGTACATTTAATCTTCATTATATCAAGATAAAGCTGGTAGTAATTGTCCTTCCAATCAAACCACGTAATAAAGCTCTGCAGGATTTCTCTTCTGCAATACTCAGGTTGGGCAGTAATTTATGTCACTTTTGGTACTTGGGTTCTTCTCCATAATGAGGTTTTTAAGTGTCCTACCTGACATTTACATTCCTGATGAGATTTCCACACCTCTGCTGGGGTCCGTAAAGACCAATATTAATAGCTCAAGCTGTTTTACTGGATTAAAAAAAGTTCAAATTTACTTTTCTATTATGGCCAAGCATAATAGCACTTTCCAATTCAAATACACTAAACACACATGACTATAAAGAGCTTCAGAATTAAACACATTTAACTTGCCCACAGTAGAAGACCACTCATATATTTGTTAACTGTTCTAGCAGTTTTTCCTTCAAGAACTACAAAAATCTTCTCACCCCAGGTATTCCTGGCTTTTCTCTTTATCCCGCTTGGTTTTCTGTCTCTTCTATTTGCTGCTCTAAACTCCAGAGGTGGAAGAAGTGAGTACCCTGCTGGTACTTAGGAAACAAGGATGGGTTTCATTTTTCGGGAAGCAGGGAAGGAAAACCCAGGCTGGCTGTTACATCTGGAGGAGGAGAGCTTAGAGATATCCACACTCCTGAGTGCCGGGGTGAGGTTAGAGGTGGATCAAAACTATTTGGAAGGGAAAAAGGTGAGGCAGTCCAAGGCTGGGTCTGCCTCTTCTACTGCCTTTTAACACACCAGAAACTCCCCTACTGTTTCAAGAAGTCTGTGAACAAGACACTGCTTAGTGTTCAGCCAGAAAGGAGGGGAAATGCTCTGTGTGTTTGCTGCTTGATAGAGTTTTGTTTGCTTGTTTTGAAGAGACTGAAAAGGTGTGATTATTCTTCTGATTATCTGACAGGTGAATGAGCCAGAGCACAGAGCAGGGTCCTGCACTGTCTGCAGTGTTTGGTCACTTAATAGCATGGAGGGGCTTGGAAATCTTGATTTGATTACACTTTAGTGCTGATTTAGTCAGTAACAAGTGGTTTCAAAGCACAGGAGGTCAGACTACCCTAATTAACTGACTTTCCAATCATCATGCAAGATGATTTTAACACCCTACCCCTTAACTATAACAAAAATATATTTTNCATGGAGGGGCTTGGAAATCTTGATTTGATTACACTTTAGTGCTGATTTAGTCAGTAACAAGTGGTTTCAAAGCACAGGAGGTCAGACTACCCTAATTAACTGACTTTCCAATCATCATGCAAGATGATTTTAACACCCTACCCCTTAACTATAACAAAAATATATTTTTGTTACCTTGCATTTACTGCAAAATGAACACTGAAGAAATCACTGCAATCTTACCAAGCAAGGCCACAATTCCTGTCCACAAGTTGTATAACTGAGGAAAATTTTCTTAGACTCCAGAACCAGCTCAGACAGGGAGACGTACTGCCTGGTTTAGACGCCTTGCATTTGTAGGTACACAAAATATTTTTACCTGCCGATATCACTTGTGAGTATGTTCTGACATGTCTAATAAATAAATACACATTAGCAGAGTAATCATCACCC
>VZTH01016979.1:315336-387676 GCA_013397815.1 Aleadryas rufinucha
TGATATGGTGGAGTAAACAAACCCCTGTATTCTGGTTAGCCTCTGACATGATCGGAGTTCTGGGTGTGTTTTAAATAAAGAAAAATCAAAATAATCGAAACTGATCACCTGCAAGCAGTCCAGTTTCATTTTGTTTACATCAAAGCAAAGAGCCAATCCTACTGTACTCCAAAAATTCCTTGGTAGTGGGGAAAGGTGTGAAAAGAGAGAAAGAGAGAGCAAGGACAGAGCTGAAAGGTACCGAGCAGCCCTAAGCAGTTTTGTTGAATTCATACCCTCTGTGAATTCCTAATTTTGTCTTTCCTCCCTGCCAAACCATCCAAGCTCCATCACTACAGCAGCAGGTCGTGAGTGTTCATCTTCCAATACCAACATCTAATATCTTCCTATTTGGCTTTGAAATCACTTAAAGATGGGTGATGGTCCCAGCCCAACTCTCTGCACAGTGTCAAGACATTGTGACTCTCACCTGACGTTGGTTCATGCTCTTGCCAGGTAGAGCCCATCTTCTCCATCACAAAGTCAAGGGAAGTGTTGGACAGCCAAAAATATGGATGCCAACGAAATTAATATCTAACTTCATATTAGGAAAGGAATTATTGCTGAGTAATGCTAAATTTCAGGTCTGAAATAAACATATCTATGTCATTTTATACCACATGTCCATCTGAAGCATTACTATTAACAGATCAACCATTAAAGTACACAAAACTCCTACAAAAGCCTTTTATTGCCCTAAGAGATTTATTCAATATTTAAAGAGACTTATGACCTCTCTACCTCACTTTCTTTTTAGTCAGTCAGTTTAAGCACAAATCAAGTTAAATGTACATTTAATCTTCATTATATCAAGATAAAGCTGGTAGTAATTGTCCTTCCAATCAAACCACGTAATAAAGCTCTGCAGGATTTCTCTTCTGCAATACTCAGGTTGGGCAGTAATTTATGTCACTTTTGGTACTTGGGTTCTTCTCCATAATGAGGTTTTTAAGTGTCCTACCTGACATTTACATTCCTGATGAGATTTCCACACCTCTGCTGGGGTCCGTAAAGACCAATATTAATAGCTCAAGCTGTTTTACTGGATTAAAAAAAGTTCAAATTTACTTTTCTATTATGGCCAAGCATAATAGCACTTTCCAATTCAAATACACTAAACACACATGACTATAAAGAGCTTCAGAATTAAACACATTTAACTTGCCCACAGTAGAAGACCACTCATATATTTGTTAACTGTTCTAGCAGTTTTTCCTTCAAGAACTACAAAAATCTTCTCACCCCAGGTATTCCTGGCTTTTCTCTTTATCCCGCTTGGTTTTCTGTCTCTTCTATTTGCTGCTCTAAACTCCAGAGGTGGAAGAAGTGAGTACCCTGCTGGTACTTAGGAAACAAGGATGGGTTTCATTTTTCGGGAAGCAGGGAAGGAAAACCCAGGCTGGCTGTTACATCTGGAGGAGGAGAGCTTAGAGATATCCACACTCCTGAGTGCCGGGGTGAGGTTAGAGGTGGATCAAAACTATTTGGAAGGGAAAAAGGTGAGGCAGTCCAAGGCTGGGTCTGCCTCTTCTACTGCCTTTTAACACACCAGAAACTCCCCTACTGTTTCAAGAAGTCTGTGAACAAGACACTGCTTAGTGTTCAGCCAGAAAGGAGGGGAAATGCTCTGTGTGTTTGCTGCTTGATAGGGTTTTGTTTGCTTGTTTTGAAGAGACTGAAAAGGTGTGATTATTCTTCTGATTATCTGACAGGTGAATGAGCCAGAGCACAGAGCAGGGTCCTGCACTATCTGCAGTGTTGGGTCACTTAATAGCATGGAGGGGCTTGGAAATCTTGATTTGATTACACTTTAGTGCTGATTTAGTCAGTAACAAGTGGTTTCAAAGCACAGGAGGTCAGACTACCCTAATTAACTGACTTTCCAATCATCATGCAAGATGATTTTAACACCCTACCCCTTAACTATAACAAAAATATATTTTTGTTATAGTTGCATTACTTTTTGTTATAGTTGCATTTACTGCAAAATGAACACTGAAGAAATCACTGCAATCTTACCAAGTAAGGCCACAATTCCTGTCCACAAGTTGTATAACTGAGGAAAATTTTCTTAGACTCCAAAACCAGCTCAGATAGGGAGACGTACTGCCTGGTTTAGCAGCCTTGCATTTGTAGGTACACAAAATATTTTTACCTGCCGATATCACTTGTGAGTATGTTCTGACATGTCTAATAAATAAATACACATTAGCAGAGTAATCATCACCCCATGTTATAATTTCTCACCTCTAAGAAATTGATGTGCATAATTTGTTTCTGTTTACATGCAATATTGTAATGGCACAACAGCTTAAGCAAATGTAGTATATTTTCTGAGTGCCAGCCAGAGGCTGGGTGCTTTCTGCAATATTAAGCATCAATCCTTCACCAGGATGAAAAGCAACAAATATTTTTTTTTCTCGTGGTAGAATTGATTTTTGCAAATGGAGCCTGGTTCAAGTGGTGTAATCATCTTTCCCTCTTTTTGCAGTTGCTCAATGCACAACCTCATCCATTCAGTCACAATCAATTGGGTGATAAAGTATTTCCCTCATCAGTGAAAAAGGAGAGCTTGTGCCTTGTGTACTCAATATCAGTCATTTGTTTAATTGGCTAATAAGAGATTATTCCTCCTACAAAACCAAGCTGCAGGAGCTCCTTTTCCTTTAAAAATTATGGCAGGTCTGCTCCAGGGAGTTCAGTTCCCAGATTTCTATGGTATAAAATTTTTGAATGCTTATCCCTTAAATTTAATTGTACAAATCTGTATCAAATTGTCTCTGTATGAGACCTTTCTGAGGAAATTAAACACACAAGACAAACTTTCCTGATACAGGGAGAGAATATTCATTTCTGTAGCTTACAGGAAGATTAAAAAATTAGGACATTCCCAGCCTAATTTACTTTAAGAGGAATCTCTTTTTCTGGAATACTTTTTTCCCTGTCCCTCTAAATTATGGCAAATATCTTGTTTATGCACAGATTTTGAAGAAAGCATTTCTCATATATAGGGTGATGGGATGGTTTGGTTTGGGGGTTTTTCACCAGGTTTTGTAAACAATTATTTATTATTTGAGGCTGAAATGTTAAATAACATTGATATAGAGAATTTCATTGAAGATATGGATGTTTCTGACTTCCAGTTTTTAAGCATTTGCTACTTCTTTGCAAATTGTATCTCGTGTTATTGCTTCATTTCCCCCTTTCTAATTTCTTGAGAAGTTTCAAGACTATTTTAGAGCTTGGGGTATGACAAATGATACTTGTTAGAATGAGCTTCCTGCCCAAACTCATGGGATATCACTCACACAAACTCCTAATAGCTAAAATATTTTTAATTACTTCTCCATTTATTTTTGAGAGGACACTGAGCAGCAGGTCATCTGTTTGCATGGCTGAATTCGGTATGGAAACAACTAAGCTTGGCTAAAAATATCTGTTATTGTCCTGTAAGTGCTGATTCCTCTGTGCATACTAAACATAGATCTGAATTTGTGCTGCTTTGATGACAACACATATGCACAGTCAGCTACGTCTCATTGATTTTTTTGGGAGGTGGGTGGAATGTACATCAGTTTTCCTACAGCCATCCCCAAAACAATTGATCCAGGCCCCATTTTTCACCAGATCACTGAGTGTTAATTCAATTTGATGGGCACAGCAGGCAATGACACATCCTACAAGGAACTTACTTTCGGTGGCGTACAAAGTACATCCTTTTCATCCGGACGGGTTTTTGATGCAGATCAAATAAATTTTCATCTCAAACCTTTTCTGGCTGTCTTTCACTAAATCAGCATGGTTTTCCTTTTGCTTCTTCTGTAGTTTTTCCATGAGAATCTAGAAAATAGAACAACACAACCGCCAGCACCACAGGCAGGCCTCCTTTTACACATACTCCCAATTTCTGTACTGAAAAAGCTCTGGATTAATTAATTCTAGATAAAATTCAAGTAATGTATTTTGCAAAGCAGAAGATTAAAAAAAATTTAAATAATCAGAAAGCATTGTTTTCTACAGCATTGAAAATGCAGGGCAGGAGCTGCTCAAAGAGGGAATAAACTGGATTTGTCCCACTTTAGCTCAGCCTGAGGAAGTAAAAAGGGGAAATAGCAATTAGATATGGAGGTAGTGGTTACCATGTAAATTGATAGAAGTTTTTTTCTAGGCATTACTAAATTTGAAATAAAAAGGTGGACCCTACTAAAAAAAAATTAAAAATTCCATAAATAGAATATGAAGATTCAAAGAAAAAAAAACCCATAAATCTTTGCCAGATATTATCTTAATTTATTTCTCTTTTCAGAAGAAAAACAAAAACTTCTGGAGAACAAAAAGAATAGATAGGAAATGAAACAAACTGTCATCTTTGGGAGCCCATGTGCTAAATTAAGTGAAGTTACCTTGACTAAATGGAAAAATCAGCTTCATATTGGTCTAGGGATATGACCTTTGGAGCCTCAATGAGAACTAGTAAAAAAACAAAGCATTTCCAGATAAATTCTTGCTGCTATAATCTAAGAGAAGGGAAGCTAAAAGAGTACAGGGGGGATTTTGCAAGTGATCAAGTGCACATACAATTAATAGCTCATCAGGGGTTGTTAAGGATGTGATTAAAGGACAGCCAATTTACTAAAGACTTAAGAGGTTAATGGTGAAGAAAAAATGAAGTGACAATATCCTCCCTTCCTCCCTCTCTCCTTTGATTGTGATAAATGTATGCTTTCCACACATCCATAAGCACAAGATTGCAGATTTTCCCTGGGAATTTAAATAAGCACACTACCTGAGAAGATATGCAGAAATTTAGTTGGCAAAAAAAAACCCAAGGTGATGTTGTACTGCAGTGGCTAAAGGAGACTTTTAAAGTTTTTAGAAACCCAAAGCACTTCAAAAGAGTAAATTAATAATCTCTACACATATTGTGGTGCTGTTGAAGGTTGATAAATTATCAGTGAGAGATAAAAATTCACTTTGCCCAAATGTGGGCAAGGTTAGCCATGCTTTGTCTGTGCCATTCCCTATTCCATACACTTGAGAAAGTGTGAGTTATGGTGCATTTTAAGAGGATTTTTGCTCAATAGAATAATTTTAGTGCCTTTTAGGCCATCATGAGATCAGTGACCTTTTCCAAAGGGCAAAAATGGAAGCAGGGCCTTTCTGATTGAGAATTCTCCTTCTTGCATACTTCAGATCATATCAGAAAGTTCTCAGTCCACCCCCAGACCACCCAGATTTACCTGAGCAGTGTCAAGACACTGTCTGTAGTCCCAACTGTATTCTTTCTTTATTTTAAACATAAATTACTGAACATTACTTCAACTCATACTCTGAATGCAGAGGGAAGGAATAAGAAGGAGGAATACAATTTATTACAATTAGGATCACAAGATCTTTGTAAATATTGAGGTTTGGGAGATGTTAATTCCACTGAATACAAATCCCTAAAGGTAGAGGGGCTGCAGAGTCAGAGCTTTACTTAAGGTAGGTTCAGAATGGCCCTGAAGTTGTTCCTTCATCCCCTTCTCTCTTTCCTTCTCCAGCAAAGCAAGGAAGATTTTAGACCACAAGGCTGATGTGGATTTGAGACATCTCTCTTGAAAAACTGCTGCTTTTAGGAACTTTTAGGACATTTGAGCCCTCCAAGGTAAACCACAGAGACTGAATTTCATGGCTGTCTAATCTAGAAGTAACTATGGGAAAAACCCCATGGTTTGCTTCTGCTTTTCTAGCTGAAAGCCAAGGCAAAGACAAGTTTTAATGCAAAAAGGACTTTTAAATCCTTTAATTGGCTTTGTAAAGCCACACCAAAATCTGTTGTCATAGTAGTGAGATAAATTTGTAACATACATCTCTTCTAACACCACTAATCTCAGTAACTTCAGGACAGAAGCAGAGATCAAGCATCAGAGCTCAGCTGCATCAGAGAGCGCCATTCCTGCACATGGATTTCAGTCAGCTGTGAGAAAACTTGAATATTCTTTAATTTATAAAGCTACAAAGGGAAATTTGATAAACACAGCAAAGGGAATATCAAGATTTCATAGTGAGATTTCTGACTCCTCAGCCCATGAAGGACAGAGGAGTGGAGGGAAGATGTTTATAAGACTTTGTTTCTGATTACCTTACTCTGCTTTGCCTGGTAAAATATGACCTCATTTCCCCAAATGGGGAATTCCCCAAAATGGGCCTGTTTTGCCCATGATGGTGAGTGATCTCTCATGGTCCTTATACAAGATCCACGAGCTTTTTGTGATATTTTCTCCCACTGTCCAGCTGAGGAGAGAAGTGACAGCGTGGCTTTGGTGGGTACTTGGTGCCTAGACAGGGCAAACACACCACAGATACCTAATTATTATTTAACCTTGATAAAACTCAAATAAATCACAGTCCTGGGAAGAACTGGGTTCAGCTTGGGGGAACATTCAGCCTTTGGAGCTAATTACAGGGATGACAAAGATCTTTCTGAGTACAGATGCAGCCCTCTCTCTGAAGTATGCCCAAGTGTTACTCCTATCACTTCTCTGACACTTAAGGGAAAATATTAGCAATAGTGAGCTGACCTGAGGTCTAACCCTGCATGATTCTGACTCCATAATGTCCCTGTGATGATTACGGGGGAGTTAATTCTCAGCTGTCATATTAAAACCCCATAAGCCACCTAAGAGGGTCAGAGAGCATCTGGGGTTCTCCTTTAACTGCTATCGTAAAATCAGAAGCTGAGTTTACAAAGGATGGTCACCATGAAAAGAGGCTCTGTGGATGCAATTTAACACATTTTGTTCCATGCCCTGAGGGTAGTCCCACCATGAGGAGATAAAGAAGAAATTGGGTTTTGGATGAACGTCAGGAATATCCAGAGAAGAGCCAAAGAAATTAATCTGATGGCAACAGCATTAAAATATATAAGAGTTTATTTCCACACTAAAATAAACTCAGCTCAGGTGATCCTAACCCTGTATTTCTTGGGTTCATTGCTCTAAAAAAATGAGACAACTCAGTCTTCAAAGCATTTTTTTCTTAAAATACAAACTTGTGATTTTTACTAAAGTTTTTTACCTGGAAACACTCTGAATATTCATTTCAATGTATTAATAACCAAGATCTGTGGTAAACAGAGATGAAGTTATTTTTCTATGCAAACTAAAATTCTATTTGCATTTAGTGAATGAAATAGTCACTTCTATTGAATGAAATACTCACTTCTATTGTGTTCTGTGGATAGTTATTCAGCTGCTATTACTTTCCCAACCAGAGCATGTTAATTTGTACAGTATAGCTTTTCCTTTTGAGTCCAATGACTACCTCTCCTTCAAATACTATATTAGTATAATTTTATTAAAAAGTAAAAATTAAAGGAGAAAAGTATATTGAAGATGGCCTGTTGTTAAGAACAAACAAAGAATAAGTTGGCTTATTTTAACTAAGAGAAACTTCCTTACTGAAGTGTCATTCCTACATTTATCCATAGCATTCTGAGAAGTTTGAGGGCTGCTGCATAGTAAAACTCATGTATCCTCCATTTAAAAATACACAATATTTTAATATACCTTAACACCCTTTCAATTAAAAAAAAAAACAACACAAACAAACAACCCCCAAAAACAACCCCCAAACCAGACAGACCCAAAAAAAAAAAAAAAAAACCAAAACCAAAACCACTTCAAAACCCAGAGTTATTAATTGCATCTGTCAGAAACAATGTATCTTCCTCGGAAGAATAAATTTGCAGTCTCTCACTCATAGCTATGTGGGCTTATAATAGAGCAGCTGCCCCAGAGCAATACATGGCAGAATGACAATGAGGTCTCACAAAGCCACAGCCCTTTTTAGCAGCATTCTACTGGGAGAAAACAAATGAAAGACCCAATCTAGCATTATCTACTCGGTGTAGTCACAAAGTCTAAGGAATTTCAAGCAAAGTTGTTCCAGAAAGGTAAGGAACACTTCACTTATGTGAAGCTCAGCACCTGAAATTCAAGTTATAAAGCATCATAATCTCTATAGATTAATACAAAACCAGCATATGGAGTCGAAAAAATTATTTAAATCTACCTACAGAGTTGCTTTACATCACTGACATTTCATTCTCCCATGCACAAACTTTCTTTCTGCCAGAACATTTTGGTTTTCAGTTCAGATCTTTCCCATCTGAGCAACAGAAGCTAACCTGACATATTGTCTCATCTGAAAGATTTGTTGTGGAAGTTTATTTAATTTATGCTTGTAAAAACAGTCACCTGGCACAATATTTGGTTCTGTTATCATTATTATTTCTTTACTTTGTTGTAGAAGACATTTTCTACAGCATGGACACTAAACTGGCAGCATAAGATTTCTTTCATGGAAAAGAAATACTTGGAGACCCAACCACCACCACAGGTCACTACGGGACTAGAAAAGATTTTTCTGATATCAGGTTTTTAGTGTTCAGTTCATGATAGCATTTCCTCTAAATATTTAACATATTCAAAGGATTTTCTTCAAAAAAAGTAAACTGCAGGACCCTTGATTTTTTTTTTTTTTATTCCTATCAATCACAGGTAAAATAATTGTACAGCTTCTTCCAGAGTATAACATTTATATTTGCATTATGCTGGTTATCATCCACTCAAATCTCTGCTATGGAAATATCAGGGTACAATTATGAGAGTTATCTTTATGCTATAACCCAGACATGCACTTAAGCAGATGTTCAATTTCATGCTTATTAGTAGTCTCATTGAAGCAATGATACTGAATTCTATTATCTGTCTCCTTTGCTCTTTTACTCCTTTTACTTCCTTCTGTCTTTTAGTATCCAGGGCAAAATGAGCATATTTCCTACATGTGTTTCTCAAGAGATGCCTTTAGCTATCCATGTTGTAAATTTAAGCACTGCTTTCTTCAATAGACTGTAACTTATTATATTTAGTATAAACTGATGCCTTTCGTGCAGCATTCTGCTCCATATTCTGTGCAAACTGATACAATATCAGGCTAAAATCCACGTTTTAATGCATTACTTTGGCTGCTGAATGCCTGCAACACCAAAGGTTTTATCCCAAAATCCATGTGTATCATCCTGCTCTTGCATAGGTGGACTCAACCACCGCTCCAGGTGTAAACAGAATTTATTTCCCATGCCAGAAGTTAATTCCCCGTTGATACAGGAATGCATTCCTGCTTTTTTCAGCTCATCTCTCAGAGAAGAAATGCTGCATTGTTCCAAGCCAGCAGCACCCACGGATACCCTCCAAATGGCTCCACAGAGAGCCCAAGCTTCCTGCAGGAGCATCTGGATTGCTGCTGAAAGGCCATCTGTGTTTCACCGGGAACAGGATTATAAAACTATTTGCCAGATAGAACCTTAGGAGATATTTTTTTTCCTCCTGCCCCCAAAAAGTAAGCTCCAACTCTTAAGAGCAGTATCTGGAAAATGGGCCTGCAATAATGACACCTGGAATTCAGGCGTTTCTCAGCGTTTAAACAAATGTTCATGAACAAACTTCGGTGCAATGTTCTTCAATTATTTTTTTGTCCATTCCTCCTTTCTCTCCCCTCATTTACATATGGAAACCACATCACAAACTTGTAGGCTTTTTCAGTGCCACTATCCCCATTATTTAATTAAAAAAATAGATCAGTCCCTAATTATTTGGATCCACTGAACAGCTTTTGAGAGGAAAGAGGCCTTTACAGTTCTTTTTAAATAATTGGAGTGTGCCAGCACATCCCACTGCAGGAGATGTTCCTCTCAGCATATTTGGTATTTAAAGATGTGATTGGGCTTGTTATATTGGGAATAATGACAGAGACTTAAGCAAGAATCAGGACAAAATATTAGCTGACATCTGGAATAAACAGAGTATCTCAGAAGATGGGCTGATCATTGTGATGATTTGAGCCTGAGCTGATGGACAGCTCGTTTGACCAGTGGCGCTTTTCAAAATTTCCATATATAAAGGTGAAGGAGGAGGGGGGTGTGAGTGAAACGAGGGATTTTGTTTTGATTTTCTTATTATTTTATTTTCTCTTTTATTTCTGTTAATAAACTTTTCATTTTCTTGATAAGTTTGAGCCTGTTTTGCATTCCTCCAAATCTCCTATCTCACAAAAGATACAGAGGTGAACTAAAACCACTACAATCATACAGGATCAGATTATAATGGGCTACACATCCACCTAAAAACAGAGTACAAAGAAGCATTTTCTTTCCTTAGAGTCCACACTTCAGGGCTGAGTGAGGAAGGGGAGGAGGGGGGGAAAGAAATTGTGACTCCTCTTTTCAAAATATCTTGTTTTGGCAACAACAAATATTGTATGAAATTAAAAAGAGAAAAAATAAAAAGAAAAATTAAAACAATTTTTTTTTCTGAGAAGGAGGCAGTGATCTAGAAGAGACAAATATCACCTGCAATTCAGAACACTGCTGAAATGCACACATAGTTATGTCAAATAGATTTATAAAAAATTAAAATGAGGTCCAGAAAAACTAAAAAGGAAAAAAAATCTTTTAAAAAAGCTCGTTCTTGTTTAAGCCTGAGTTTCCTACTATTTTATTCATTTGTAATAAAATGAATAAAATAATCCATTTAGATTAAGGACACTTTGATAATGGTAGTGTTGTTGTGGTAGACCTAGAATAAATTGTGTCAGAGCCAGGTTTGGATATGAACAGGTTGTGGCAGAGAGGAACAGCACTAGGTTCTGCCTCACAAAAGGAAATGTTCAGTTCCCCCAGATGCATACCCACAAAAGCAGAGCTCAGCTGGGAAATATTCTGCCAAAAAAGAAGTGTGAAGAGATGACATCTTGTCTTGATAAGTAGATGAGCACTTCCTCTAAGGGTTTATAGAATAACCCTGAATGAAGTTATTGAAATTAGCTCCTCCTAAATAGAAAAAGGATCAGATTTAGGCTTTGTTGGCCTTGTCATGAAAAGAGAAGACTAAAAATTAAGCAAGTTCTGAATTCAGCTGAATCCAAGCTGAAGCAGTTGAGGAACATGAATCTCCTGGAGGATTTGGTTCCCTTTAGGGAAAGATGCTGCAATTATGAGGAATTTGTAAAGCGAGGAAGGACCGGGGAAAGATGGGAAAGATTGCAAATCTCAAGAAAAAAAACTGGGAACAAACTGAGATCCTTCAAAGAATGGAAGAAAATAGTTCCACAGAGAGACAAATCTGCCTTGGACATCAAGACGTGTAACAATAAAGCAAGAAGATCCCACATCAGTGCCAGAGTGCATGAAGTAAAATATCCAGAGGAAACAGAGCTACAGAGATACAAACTGGTAACAGCATTGCTTGATGTGAACCAGAGGGACTGGAAAATATCCAGTCCAGAAGATTGGAACAAGCTGCATATGAAGTTGTATGTACAGTAGCAAGGATGTTTAAGTAATCTATCACAATGCATGGAGTTGCCTGTAATTAGAAATCTGTAAATGCAGTAACATTGGAAAGGAAATGCTTTGATGACTGAAGTTTAATAACACATAAAACTCTGGCCCAGGCCCTAAAGGAGAAATGGTAGAGTACAGCCAAATTTGAAAGAAAGAGTTTGATCCCAACTGACCTTGTATATTTTCTTTCATAGCATACCTGGCTTCCTAGAAGGAACAGAGAACAAAGGGATCCTCTATTGGGATTTAGCAAAGCATCTTAACTTATTGGCACATCAAAGTTACTGGCTGGGCTGAAATTTAAGAGAACAAGAGGAGGATTGTGCCCCCCACAACGTTAAAGGGAAGAGCTGCTGGCTGGAGGGAGCTGAGTGCTGCAGCTCCTCACGGAGCAATCCGGGGGCAAATTTTGCCGAGATCATTAATAACACGTTAACCAAGGGCATGCCAGCATCCCCACATTTGGAAATGCTATCTACCAGGGGCCTGCAGGAAGCACTGCATGGTCTTAAGGAAGAGAATAAAAGAAACTGCATAAAACAAAGTGAAGGGTTGTCCCTTTGGGGACCAACAAATTTGGCCATCAGCACAAAACAATGAAGACAAGCCTGTGCATGCTTCTCAATCACATGACATTGTGAACCATGAGCGTGACATGTCTGAGGAGGAATTGAAAGCAGTTCTAGGACCCAGTGAGAGATAAATCAAGGCCAGCCATGCACAGGGAGGGCAAAGGCTGAAGGAAAGGCTACGGCAATTTTTATGTGAAGAGGTGAAATGAGCTGGTTTGTTCAGCTTTGTGAAAAGCTGAGAGGGAATGGGACTTCTTTCTCTAAATATAATAAGAGCAAAGTAAGGAGCATAAAGCCAGGGTGTAAAAGGACAAAGCCAACACAAGAACAAAGGATGCCATGAGCATATTCAAAACAGAAATTAAAAGAAGGTATATAACCACTAGGTAATGAGGTTTGAACAGTTTTCCAAGGAAGCAAATTAGATCTGTTTCTAAGGCATCCTTTCTGAATGCAATTAAAAAATAAATTGATGTTTACTAGATTTTAATCTGCTTCCTCAGGCCTTTTTTTTTTTTTCCTGGTGAGGCAAAAATAGGATACGGACTGTAATTGATTTAATTTCTGCTGTTTCCTCATTTGTTTAGGGAAAGTCTGATTATTTCAGCATTGGAAAAGCTTTGAGTATTTTGGGGTTTTATCTTAACCTCACTCACATATATTTTGGATGAAATGTTTTGATTGTATCTCCATCAGTTCTTCGTCAGAAATTGAACATAGATAGTACAAATTGCATTTGTACAGCTTGAAGTATTTCTAATGTGTGCCATGGAGAGGTTACAAAGAATTCTAGCACTCCAGAATGATGCAAAAATAAATCCAGAATGATAAAAAAGTAAAATCTTACAGCTCTACTGCATCCATGTTCCATTCCTTCACACCCCAAGTCCTCAGAGTCCTCCCACCCTCTGTCTCTGCTAAAATTTGAATGCCAGATTTGCCAGCTCTCTGTTTTTTCTGTTCTTATTTGTAAACCATTTGAAACATTTTTTTTCTGTTTCAATAGATCCAACACTGGTACAGAACTAGTAAATATCTAGCACCAAAATGAGAAATGCTGACTTTCATGGGCATATTTTGAAATTATTTTTAAAACAACAAATTTTTGACCATCAGTCATATGGAGCATGCTTCTACAGAGTGTGAAGGGAATAACATCAAGAGTTATTGGTCACTTTTCAATCTATGTACTGCCTAACCTCTTTTGCCATTCCTGCTCAATATCAATTTAATCTTTGAGACAGAGAATCCAGAGCAACATTTTAACAATGCAGACCAATTTTGCCTTGCGTGATTTGCTGATGCTGTATGGAGACAGCCATGGAAGGCCTCAGGCCCATGGGATCTGAATTAATTGTTTTCTGCAGATTGCTAGGCCTAATCTGTTTCATCCAGTGCACTCAGCATGCAGAGAGCACGTATGAAGTTTTCAGGAAGCCTTTCATATTCAAATCAGGTAAACATCAAGCCATATACATTCATGAGTACAGCAGTAATTACCATGCTCTGAGGACACGTTGAAATGACATTATCACTTGTCAGCAGGATACCACTGGTTGCTGTCATTGACAATTCACATTTAGCATCAATGTTAAAGAGTCTGCTTATCAGTTTGTTAATGACCCCAAAAAAATCGATGATTTAAAGCACTTTAGGATATAGGATGATACCTTTTAAGTTTGGTGGGTATCCATTAAAGCACTGTTTATACAGTAAAATATTAATTCAAAATAATGGGTCACTTAATAGGAATAGATTGCACCCACAATTGGAAAGTGAGATGATGATGATGATAAAAAAAGAAAAACAATGATACAACACTAGTTGATCAACAATATTAAAAAGGAAGGTCAGCACAGTCAAGGCTATTCCTTTACTAGTGTAAGATTTCCAATAGACAAGAAAATTTCTTACAAAACCCTAAATGCTTTCTTAATTTGTATTATTATGCAAAACTTTTCAGAGGATGCTGGCCGCCCTCTTTCTGTGGTAGAAAAAGCTAGAAAAACAATACTGATAATGAAGACAAGAGTTTTATGGAATCCATCTCATGGCAACATTCTGAAAGGTGATCAGTGTTTAGGGTCTTTTTCCCATTTAATGATGAACAAAAGTGGTTTGCTCTTCTCCAGAGCAATAAAGGCCTAGGAGTCTTTGAATCTACTGATTTTTAAATTACTTCTATTTTTAATAAATACTACCAGAAATGAAAACAGCATTTCCAATATGCCCTGGTTACTTTGCACACTCAATTTTGACTCAGACAAATGCAACAGTAAGTTTTTCACCTGTATTTTGCCCTGACTGCATCTGCCTTAATAAACACACACTAAATATGCTCCAATATGCTGAACCAAACACTAGAATTATTTTTCTTTTCATGTTTGCTGCCTTTCAAGACTTCCTTCATAATTTTCTCTTAAATATTGGGTTTTTTTTCCTTACAGGACTTTGAATAGCACAGAGCACTTCAGCTCAAAGAGAGATAATTACTGATTTTTGAATCCTGGAACAGACAAGTTGTATCTGAGCTGTTACAGGAATAGCAAGAGAAAATAAGAAGATATTTTGAGAACTTCCTCTTCACTTTTCAGAGCAGTGTGAAACTGGAAATTTGAAAAAGTCAACAAAAAAATAATTTTCTCACTCATGTAACACAGAGACTTTCCAGGTATGGGTAGAATTAAGAACATCTAGAGTAGGTCTAGGGAACAATAAGATTTTCCCCTAACATCATTCCAAATATATGCTGTGAAAAAAAGGATGCTACAACTCCTGCTGTCAATAACCTGTCTGTGGGAGGGGGAAATTGTCTTCTGCAGTATTTGATGTGGCTATCACAGGGACAGGTTTGACTTGATCTAAAGGGTGTAACTATTTATGACTAGTGGTAGTCACTCCAGTGAGTAAATCCTAAGTGGTTGTCAGTCAAAACTAATGTATGTTTTTTGTATGCATGGCCTGTTCCTTCAGAAGTGTCTGTGTTGTGCATATGTAGCAAGACAGATGACCAAAAAAAAGAAAAAAAAAAGAAAAAAAAAGAAGAAGAAGAAAGCAAATACTATGGATATAAGATTCCCCACATTTGTTTATTTTGGTTGACTTTCAGGTTTTCCAAAGAGAAAAACCTGGAAACATCAGCAATATTTTGCAAGGTTTTGACTAAAGTAGTGTTTAAACTTAGATCAAAAGTTTAAAAAATCAGAACTCGTGTATCAAGTCAGTTTCTTCCTGTTTTCGACTACCTCCAGAAAGAAAAGAAAGTATGCAGGAGGTAAAAACTATTAATTCCTCAATTTTCGTCTTGATTTATTTTATTAGCCATCTCAGCTCTGGGAGGAGAGTGACAGGTGCAGTTAAAACCACATTAAGGTGTTTTTGGTTTTTTTTTCAAATAAGAAAACTATACAGAAGCACCACGAAATTATGTAAGTAGGTGTCATTTCAAATTCAAAGAAACCAAATCTCAGAAAAAAAGTATCTTGAAAGGCTCAGCTCATCTGCTATTAATAAAATGCCATCTGCCATTTTATGGTGCACATATAAACAGCAACAGAGAGATGCCAAGGTAATTTAGAATTTCTAACTGCAGCTAGGCCAGACCTAATTTCATTCAAGGGATAAATGAGGAAGTCTCCCTCTGCCAACTGACAAATGTAATGATTCATGATTAATGAAATCTTTTCTACTCCATAGGCCTTTCCTTTCACATGCTTCATTGTTATCAATGGAGTGAGGGAAACTGTACTTACAGAACTGAGCACAGCAGAGAAAACAATGCACCCTTGAATGACTTGGATCAAATTCTTGCTGAAAATCAGAGTAAGTAGTGATTAGAGAACCAGTACCTGTCTCTGCAGAATTCTAGCACCGTGTACTCAATCCAAATATAACTGTTAAAGTTAAATCTGATTGGAGAAAATTGAAATTTAATATTTAAAAAAAAGTTTTCTGTGGTAGAAACTTTATTTTCATGGAAATTTTTTTCCAAAAATATTTATATTTGATGGCGAGCTTCAAGGGATTAAAAGGGATATTTATGAGAGGTTCTTATTACCCTTTTAAATTAACATTTAAAAGGTAAGCATAGCACTTCTTTGATTTTGTAATGAAGCTACACAAGCAGATAAAGCCAAATCTTGCCCACTGAGTATATTGTTCCCTCAAAACAAGACTTTCCTCCCTTCAGAATCCCTGCATATAAGGAGGGGGTTGAACTCTTGATTGCTTCATATTTCTTACACTAAAAAGAGATTTTGTCTTCCATACATCATAATCTCTAACAAAATGGGAAAATATATGTGGTCACATAAGTGGGTGATGTTTAAATAAAAGAAGAAGAGTAGGTGTCGATGATCTGGAACCATAAACTGATTAAAAAGAGCAGAAAGATCAGTATTTGTAAAAAACCTGAATGACTGGAGGTTGATTTGATGTGTACAAGCACCTGAGTATTGAAAGATTATGTTCTAAATAAAATTTCATAATCTCCTAACTTGCACTATTTCAGAAGAACAGCAACTGGAGGCAAGTTTAAACTAAAGCCTGAAATTTGAGAAGTGGTTACCAGATCCTCCAAAAAGCTGTGAGGGGAAGAAAAACTGAGTCCTTTTGCAGTCTTGTACCTTTTGAAGACTTAACACTGCCCAGAATCCCATATAGTTTAGGCTGCTGGGTTGGTGGCCAAGATATGAACTTGCAAAGATAATTCAGATTTTTCTGCCAAAACACCAAATCTTTTGAATAAGCAGTGTGGATGCTGAACTCAAACAGCAGAAATTAGTCATAACGGATGGAACATAACAAGGGAGACTGAGATATTTTCTTCATAAGGGAGGTCAGATACATCAAAAGGCATATCAATGATAGAGAAATCACTTCAAGCTTACTTATAAATGTTTATTTCTTGCAATTACTTCATGATTAAAAGCAGAGTTGTACAGTGCTCCAAATGTACAATTGCTATTGACCTGATTGTGATTTTTTTTCTTGAGCAACATAAACCTTAAATTGAAAAGATTGTAAACAGATATGCCCAATAAACATGAGAGACACTTGCACGTCAAGTTCGTTTTCCATGTGTCTGTGATCATCTCTTCCAAACCATACAGCCAGAACAGCAAGAGAAATCAGGTCAGCAACTGCACACCCCCTGAAAGGATGTCTTGGGCTTTTCTGTAATGAATCTTTGCACAATCATCTATAGACAGAAGTAAATCTGCCTTGTTCTTGTATCAGGAAAAATCTTCATAAAAGTTCAGTTGTCAAGTTAGAACACTCAAAGTTTTAGCATTTGCATTGGAAAAGACATAGAGCAATTCTTTTCTTATTACTTCTTTTCATGACCATTTCATGACAGCTATTTCTATAATGTAAGGGGTCTGTAAACACTATTTAATTCATACTCTGATTTTAATGGCTTCATTGGATCAAGTAGAAACTCAGAAGAGAGAAGAATTTAAACCAACAGAATAGTTGAAAAATAATTAACAGAGAGGGTGCTAATTTTAATCTGTCAGGTCATATCCAAAACCAGTAATACTTACAGGGCAACTATTTCCATTAAGGCTGCATTCAAGTTTCCACCACATAAAAATATAAAAGCAATGCAAAGACAACCTATGCCTCAAAGAAGAAAGAATTCCTTCATTTCTCTCTTTTTGACCCATTTTTGAGAGTTTAGATCTTTAAGGATAAACCTGTACACCTTGTAAATCATCTTATGCACCAAACACTAAATGTATAAGACCAACTAAAATAAATGAAGAATTAACATGGACAGTAAGACATGGCTCTATAAACTTCTCTTTTGAAAAAAACCCCATGGTACTACCATTGTAAATAAAACTGCAGTGGTTTTGTAAAGTTATCATCAATTGCCAGGAAAGAGAAGTAAATCAGGCATCTCATCAGACATGTCCATCTGCAAAGGTTCCTTGTTATCACCTATTTCTTCTGAGCAACTCTGTAGCTAATTGGGATGGTGACCCACATGAAAATGCAGTAGAATAAAAGGAATATGAAGAAACCTGGAACACTGTGTTAATTCATTAATAATTATAGATGAGAATATGCCATCTGAATGGCAGGTGTTTACTTCAAATTAAAGCATGGAACTTCCGTGCCACTAAATAATAGCACTCATGTGCCATATTCAAAATAAAACCATTTCAATATCAAGGCATAGGAGCTACTCTGAAGAGCTTAATTGCTGGAATGGTTCCAACACAGCTGTTCATTCCAAGGAGTCTTGAAACTGTTAACACTTATCTAAACAGGAAAACACCATGAAATAAAACTTTATTTACAAACTCATACTGCTGCAAAACTGAACCCTCCTTAAACTTTCAGGTTTTGGCACAATTTCTCTGGAATATTTGGCAGAGCTCATTACAGCAACGTGCAGTCCTGCGATTGTTGTTTCTCCCCATTTCAGCAAAAAGAGCCCAGAACTTCAAAGGGAAATGATTGCAAACAGTCTGCAAACTTCTGCCTACAGGAGACCTAAAGGAAATAAATCTCCTACCCAAGTCTTTGTCGTCTCAGTTTAAAGTACATTCGTGGAAATCCTGACAACGAATCCAGCAGGAGCAAGGCCACAAAAAATAAAGGTGCAGATATTCATCTTGAAACACTCTGAAATAAGTTGGGATGTGGATATTTATTTAGCCCAGTGCAGGTTTCTGGCCAGCCTCAGCACAAGTCTGCCAGGAATATGGCTGGAATTGGAGCAATTCAAAGGATGGGATGGGCAACACCCAAGAGGTCCAGGAAATTAGAACAGATTTGTCCTCCCATTTATGCTGGGGTAATATGGGAAATCAGATCCAAGAGGTGGCCTCAATAGCCATGCAATCTCCCTTCCCTGAGATTTTAATTTCTGAAGGCAGAGGACAAATATGTCATCCTTCTTTCTGTCTACTCTATTCTCATGCAAATGGCATGGAATGCTTTCCTCTTAATTACCCACCTTCTTGCCAAAGCTGTCAAAGAAAAAGAAAAGCTAACTTTTTGGATTTATTTTATTAAACTTTTACTATTCAAATTTATGGGAGTCTTCAAGCCTAAATCCTCATTAGAGCTTATCAAATAATTAATGCTCCAGAAATTAACTCACTGAAACAACATGCACAACCCTCATCCAATTAAGCAGATGGATAATCCAGAGTGGAAAAAAACCCAAACCCACAACAAGAAAACAGCTAGAACACCTTTGCTGCATCCATGAAGGAAAAGCATAAATATCTAATGTACAAAGCACCTTTTAGATTCAAATATTAAGCCCATGAAAGTCAGCTGTCCACTAAAGTGCCCTGCATATGAGGGGATGTAGGTGATAGTCTCACTTCCAATGAAATGTCCCATGCAGATTTACAAAGTTGTTATCCCTTGAGGAAGCAGGTGTAAATATCCATCCTCTCTTTTTTTTTTCCTTTTTTGTTGTTTTAGAAATATGTGGCTCGCCAGTTCCAAACAAAACATTGAAACACATCCAATAACTTCAAATTCCATTTAGGCATCATGGTATGCCTAACTCATAAATCTCATCCACTTTCCTCACTGAATCAAAAATCTGAATTTTTCAAATGAAATTTACCCGCAAGATGGTGAATATGAATAATCAGTAAACCCTGAAAGCACTGAAAAGTTCCTCCTGCCCGCCTGGAAAGCCCCACACTGTGGAGGTCCTGATAAATGGTAGAAATTCAGAAAGACTTGGGGAATTTTTGTCTAGGAGGATGGTACTGGAAGTTCACCCCAAGATTTTCAGACTTAGAAAACTCAGGTTATTTAACTCCTCATCAGACAGGCTCTCTGAAGTTAAGTTGGATGGAGCAGGAGATTATTACACATGGCATTTCTCTACAACATCATTTAGACAAAAACATGCGTTAAAAAAAATTCTCTGACTGCCACCAGTGGCCCTCTCCTATCAGAGGTCTCCCTTTTGTCCACATAAAAGCTGATGAAGTGATCACAATCTACCCTAAGCCCAAGAGAAAGACCAAACAAAATGCGTTGTTTCGGCTGTCTTCCACCTAGTCAGTGACAAGAAAAGACTTGAAGCAGAAAATCTTACCATTCTGGCAAGAAACCTCTTTTTTAACATTAAACATTTCGGGCTGATTTTCCAAGGTAAAAAAAAAAAAAATCTAAAAAAAATTGAACAAGAAGTGCATATAAAATTAGATTACCTGGAGACAGCTTTAATTTCTATAAAACCGTAAGAAGTTTTTATGTGACTGTTTAATCTTTTAACAGCTGCTTCTTTAAGTACTCATTTGCACTAAATATATCACATGTCACCATACTTATGATCTTCCTGAAACAAAAGAACATCTTCCAAAATGACTGTAGCTAGCAATATTAAAGCAGCACCTACTGGCATCATTATATTTAAGTATCTGAAATAGACATTACTGTCAGCAGAAATTTTTTAAACCTTTCTCCCTTCTTTTCCTTACAAGAGGTTATTAGAGTTACTTCAGTGTCCTATGTCCTGTGATAAAATGCTGGAAATGAACTCTTAAAACTGGCAATAAATACCTATAGCCCATGAATCTGAGTTTCTCAGATCATTTATGTACCTTAAAAAATTGTGTTCAAATCACATTCTACTGACTACCTTGAAATTCTTAGCAGACTGCTGACACTGTTGTTCAAGTTTCCTGGAAAGAAAAAAAAAAGGCAAGGAGAGATTCACCCAGAGCACAGCTCGATCTCCTTACCCACATTGACTGCATGGGGTTTCTTCTGAATGGGTTTTTTGTTCTTAAATATATTAACTGATGTGGAACAAGCAGCCAGCTCTAAATTCACCAGCTTCTGCCCAAAATTTTTGGTGGTAAGGCCATACTTTAATGTTGGCATTATTTATGAATCAACTTAGGCACACAATTAAGGAGTAAAATCCTAGGTTGTTTGGGAAAGATGACATTTCAGGAGCACTGGCAATCAGGTCAAAATGAAGTTTCTGTAGGGATGCTGCTTTGCCTTCGCACCATTCTCAGCGTCCTGAGGCTATCAAGTCCCTCAACAGAGGATATACCTATAAAATTCCTTAATTTTTTCAAACTGAACTGCTATTTTCCTCCATAGAAAGATTATTCCCTCTATTTCAATAATTAAAAGAGTCGCTACTGCTCAAGATGCAAATAAGAGGCACCAGAGTTGAGCTAGAAAGTAATTTTTGTGCATTTGCCTCAACCCTCTGACACTTACTGTTTCCTTTTGCATGCTCTGACATACATCTAAAAAGTTGTTTGTTTTGCTCAGAACATTCTTGGTTTGATCATAATCCTACTGTCATGTAAAGATATGTGACCTCACCCCAAAAATATGAGTATAGAGCCTCCTTTAAAAGGAGAGAGAGAAGTTTCTGCCCACAGGTATTTCCACTTCCCCTGTATTGCACTCCAGAGGCCACAAGTATGAGAGATAAATTGGTTGCTCTGAAAAGGTGGAGGCCTTTGTTTTGGGGATTGTGTTTAAAAAGCACAGGATGCTGTATTTCAGAAGCCAGGTGATGTGAAGTAGTGAAGCCTGAGTGGTTTGCTGAGCATCCCTGTGCTGTGGGAATGGGCACTACTATAAAATACATCTGTCTCTGTTTACACATAAAGTACATAAAACATTTTAAGGTATCTTAGTATCTTGAAAGATGAAAATATAGTGGGCTATCCTGTGTATGTTGAACGTCTTGCAAATACAGCAGCTTTGGAAGGGTTTAGGAAATCAGAACAGTTTTGAAGCCTACATAAATCCTTCTTACACAGACACCAGCTAAAACACAAGTATATAATACAAAAAGAATAGGATAGTCATAATCCCCCACCTGCAAAATCCAAAATTAATCAGGTGCTTTTCTAAGCTGCTCAGAAACCTCCTGTAACTTTCCTAACCTGCAGCTCTGTGTGTGAGATACACCAAGCTTCGCCTTCCCGTTCAGTTCTCAGGCTCAACAATGCTCAGCAGGCAGCAGCAGTATATTTAGCAAGAGATCTTATCCATCACTGCTGAAAAAGTACTGGCTATTGACTGATGAATGGAAGATAAATCACAAGAACTCTGTCCATTCAGGCAGGGCTGAGTGACACTGACAGAACCCTGCATGAAAGCTCATTTTGTGCCTGCCTGTACAATATGTGGTTTGTAGAGAGCATTGTTCTCCAATGATATCAGTCCCTTCTCGGTGTGAAGCCCTTTCCCTTTATTCCCTCCAACAAAGGTGTCCAGTTTGTAAAACAGAAAATCCTCAAAGTGAAGAAATGTTATGATGACCTAAAATTCAAGTTCAGATGTAGACTGCCTTTCTTGTTTGCCACGAGCTAAACCAAGTGCAGCCATTTCTCATTTCTGACAAGATGAACTAAAAAGGGCAAAGGGACAAGAGCTGGAGGAAGAGGAATCTAGGAGGTGGGCTAAGAGCATGTCATGGAGTCACCTGTCATCTACTCAGTATTACCCATCCAAACAATATATTCCTTGAACTGGTCAAACCCCAGTATTGATTACTGATAATGATACCTCCAAGCGTCACTAGAGATGGCAAGCAAAAAAGAAAATGTTCTTTTCATTCCCTCTGCATAACATTACCTGTCCTGATGCAATCTAACAAGACAAGTCTTTTTGGTAGCCAAGACAAGCCCAGTTTGGTGATGAATCCTGAAGAATCAAAACTTCTATTCCTAAACAATTCTTAGCCAGAAAACTATTTTAAAAATTATATAGCCTGGCCCTGCTCAAATTTTAACAATAGACACTTAGGGTCAGCAACTAATAAGTGAGCCTTTACCTCACCAAGACCAGAAAAACAGGTCTAGAAGTCTGCTTAGCTGAAGGTTTTACTGTTTACTCCAATGAAAGCAAAAAAGCCCAAGGCTGCTAAAGCAGGGTTACACAGTGAGTTCCAGGTTGTTGTCACAGACACTGGCTGAGAGGTGGAATCCCTCGTGTCCCCACAGCTCTCCTCAGCTGATGGCTGAGGGTTGCTTTGCTGACACAGAACCAAGCTAGGGAACAAGGCAGAAGATGTGTGGGCTCAGGGCGACTTTTAGCCTTGTGCCACAGATGCCAGAGGAGAGGAGAACCCCCTTTGAAACTGGCAATACTCAGTGAACATCACAGGATTGCCAGTTAGGCAAAAAACCTCTCAAAAATAGTTTTATCTGCTGGATTCAGCCTCCTGTCAAAATAATTTTTACACACAACTAACCTAAACCCAAACATGCCTTTCCTGATGAAGCTCTGTCCTTGCCGGAGTTCCAGTGACTGCAGGCAGCACTCCTGTGTATGCCTGAGCTAATATAATTAGCATCAAGTATGCTGTGAATTCAGAATCTGCAAAGAGACTGCAAGCTCAAGAACTGAGTCAAATTCAGAAACACAGGAGCTGTTTGAGCCCAGTAATTTCAATATTTTCAGATTTGAAAGGAAAGGGCACGGAGTTATCCTTAATTCAGCAGTTTCATGGGGCTCCTTTTCATGGTGGGCCATCAATCACAGCACCCAAAGCCAAAGCATACATTCATTAGTTTGGTGTTTGCAATCTTTCACAACAACTCCATAAAAGCCAGAGGAAGAGACAGATGTGAGAGATCTCACCTTCACAAGACAGTTTCTTTCCTTTTGCTTTAAGTCCTCAAATTCTATAAGTCACTTATGGATCTATAAGTCATAGGTACCAGTTAGAGACAGTATACATTAGTCACATTATACATTAATATACAATATTAATATTATACATTAATATACAATAAATTCTAATAATACTCCATCAAAACATTCATTTTTATTTTCTGTCACCAAAACTGTGGTTTTGCTGAAGGCTAACTTTGCAGGTAGCTTCACTGATGGATAATTAGATCATCTGGTGTAAACCAGCTCTGTCACAAAGTTTGTGAAGCCCCCCACAACCCTACAGTGCACACCTTTTATGTCACTTCTTCACTAACAAGATTAGCAATCTTCATAGCCAGAAATTATTAAGGTAAATCATTATATATTTATTTCCGTTTATGTCAACAAAACTTTTAGCTGTGCCTCTAGGAGCCATCAGCAGCTGGTGTTCATACCATGATTATGAAAAAGCCTTGGTACAGACAAGGAAATCCAAGCACAGTTAACACACTGAAGAATAAAAGCACTGCAAAGGAGAGGATGAAAACAAGACACTCTCACCAGAACACTTTACCAGAAGTTCAGACTTCTCAGAAAAGCCCCATCTCAGACTTCAGTGTCCACCAGACAAGTTAAATCCAAGCTATTGCTCAGAAGATGGGCCCCAACCAGCAGCTACTCACCAGGTCTGCGCTTCACTCTCTCTTTGGTCACGTTACACAGGTCAACCCTCCCAGAATAGGAAATGGTTAACTCCAGAGCACTAGCCAACTCCAGAGCTTAATACCTTTAATGAAAAATAAAAGAAACCAGAACCATTAGCTAGAATAATATTTGAGCACAATTTTTACTTCAAGGGGCTCATGTGGGGAAAGTTCCAAGAGATAATCCTTTCACCCTTAGCTTGTTCCTAAGGATACATGAGGCTTCACTGATTTAATTGAAGGGGCATCTGAATAATACATTTATCTATGGCAGAAATATTTCTGTGTTAGAATGAAGGTTAAGTAACTACCTCCACTGCAGAATTAAATACCAGTTGTTGTTGCCAGGCAGCCCTACATTGATTCTAGGCCATTCAAATTTATGTTGTCCTGGACAACGCTAAATGCTTCATCAAAAAATGAAAATTCATGTATTCAGCCATTGACCAGCTATTGTAAACCTGCACATTAGGGTGTATGGGTGGAAAGGAGATTAATTAGCTTTTGCATGGAGAAAACAAAAGAGGGAATGGCCATGGATACTGTCTAGATAAACTTCAATAAATCTTTTGACATGTCTCCCACAGCATCCTCCTAGAGCAACTGGCTGCTGGTGGCTTGGACAGATGTACATTTTGCTGGGTGAAAAACTGGCTGGATGGCCAGGCCCAGAGGGTGGTGGTGAGTGGAGCTAAATACAGTTGGCAGCTGGTCACTGGCCGGGTTCCCCAGGAGTCAGAGGCTTGGGGCCAGTCCTGTTTAGTATCAATGATTTGGGTGAGGGGATTGAGTGTGTCCTCAGCAAATTCACAGATGACACCAGGTTAGGTGGGAGTGTTGACCTGTGTGAGGGTAGGAAGGCCCTGGAAAGGGATCTGGATAGAATGAATCACAATATATGCTCTGGTAGGACATAAAAAAAGGGTTTTTTAAAAAATGTGTAATTTGTGCCAGGGTCAGCTCAATGCAAAGTTAACTCAGAGCATTAATACAAGTGTCAAACTCCACCTCAGGATGCTGCACTTGCCCACAATCAACACACGGGCATTCCCTGGACTCAAGACATCAGCAAGGATAACTGCTGTACCAAATAGAAGCTGCAGTCATATAACTTCTGCCTTCAATTAGCACCAGGGAAAATGTTGCTTTAGTTCAAGTAAACTTGATTTAATTTTTTTTCCATGTGAAATGCTAAGGAAGACAGTTTAGTGGGTGTAGGGGCACAGGAGAAAGTACAAGAACCTTGCTAACTCCTTGGACAGGGACACAAGTAAAATAACAATATGAATGGAGACAGGTATTGGATAGATATTGAGCTAAGAGTTAGAAGATAAGAGTTTATACCCAAACCCAACCACAGCTTCATTCAAATGACCTTGAGAAGTGAATTCTCCTCTCTGGGCATCTGGCTCCTCATCTGCATAAGCAAACAGCGATGCCGACTCCACTTCAAAAAGTACTGGGAGATCAAGGCATTATTGGAAACCAATTTAACGTCTGTACCCAGGTGACATAACTCAGCTGGAATGAAATTTCCTCACGGAAGCAACTAAATTTACAGACTAAATTTACAGACTTTAAATCTAAATTTAATTAGATGACAAAACCAATTCCTCTTCTCCTAAAGTTCGAGGTGGATAAATTCTGAAATAGCAGCTGGTCAGGATGAGCTTTGGTCACACTTTTAGGAAAGGGAGGTTTTAGAAATGTTATGGAAAAGTTCAGCAGCTGTATTCACAGTCACTTTGAATGTATCACACTAACTATATCATCGGCAATTTCCTTTGGCTTTTTAAACATAAGACAGGCAGAAATAACCTGATTTACATAATTACAATTATACACAGTAATGAGATTCCATCTTGTAGATATAATAGCTTCCCCAAACACAAAGGAAAAGAGCAGATCTGCAAATCTAATCCTTAAAAGAAAACATTCTACAAAATAACAGTTAATGTTGCTATATGTACTGTAAGATTTAGAAACTTATCCAAATGCTATATAAATACAAATATTCTATTTTTTCTGTCTGCTAACAATTCAGATGCCCAATATTTTGTTTAAATCCTCTAACAGAGCATAATTTGCCTTTTTATTTAGGCAAATACCCTGCAATCTACAATTTTCTTTCCCTAATCAATGTCAAACTTCATAAAGATGCACCAAGGTGCCTGAATTCATCCAAGGTGCTTGCTGATGAAGTGAGTACAGCTTCACAAATTCATAAAGACTACGTGGACTGAAAGTTTCCATATGGTTTTTCAGCAAAACAAAAAAATTCCTAAAGATTCAGCTTGCTCATTCTGATCCAGAAAGAGTCTGTAAGTACAACCCTATGATGCCAGAGTCTCCAAGTTTCTGAAATTCAAGCCTACAAATGACAGACTACAAACAATCTTCTTAAAAAACAAACAAGGAAACAAACACACCCATCCTTAAATCAATCAGTATTTTTTTGGTAGCAACAAGATATTTTGTTCAGTGGGTTACTGCACACTAAAGGTTGTTTTCTGCAAGTTTTAGCTGTGAATTTTCACACTGTGAGAACTCACTCACTCACTGAGAACTGTGAGTTCTCAGTTATTGATTCTGTTTTGTGCTGCCCAGAGATGTAACAGGTATTCAAAGATGTCACTTCCCCGATCGGAGATTGTCACAACAGGAGAGAAGATGGGAATAATGTGCAAATTACAAAGATAAACTCCACAGGTGTACAGAAAGACTAGGTTGGAAAGGACCTGTGGAGGACTCCTACCTCCCACCTGTTCAAGCAGAACCAACTTCAAAGTTAGGTTAGGAAGATCAGTGTCCAATGTAACCAAGCTATTGAATTCTACAAGGATGGAGATTCTTCAGCTTCTTTGAGCTTGTTTCAGGGTTTCACCTTGCTCATAGCAAAGAATTTTCTCCTCTTTTTTTTCAGCTGGAGTTTCCCTTGTGAGAGCCTGTAACTTGTTCCTTGTACTCCTGCCTTGCACCTCATACATCAAATCCTTTACTACTGTATTTCTTCAAACTGTTGCTGAAATTAACTGAACCTCACTCAGTGTAAGCACCACAGTAGAAGGGGACCTCTAGAAAAAACAGACATAATGCAGATGAGCTGATATTAGTGCAAAGATGCTTGTACCTAGAGAGTGGAGAAAAATACTTACAGCCCACTGCTGTTAAGAAATGAGGGATCCTTAGGTTAAGTAGAAATTAAGTCCTATTTCTAGGTAGTCTTCTTTAAATACATAGTCAGCCTGGAAACATTTCCCTTGAATTTGGGAAAATTATTTTAAATACTCTAGATAAATTGCAGAGGATATGCATGTGGTTCTAATTTTTTTTATTATTATTATTGCAAGAGAAATTATTTTACCTAAACAAAACAGTGCACTTGAAGAGAACAGGGAGATCCACATACGGAACCTACTCCCAGGAAGGTATGAAGAGGGTTTCAATTGACTCAAAGTATTTCTTCGAAGAGTAAAGACAGTTGTGTTTTCAGAAAACTTAGAACAATAGAATTACCATAGCAGTATTAAAAGACAGATTGTCACTTATCTCCAGAAGAAGATAGAGTAAGTAAATCCAAGCTTGGTTTAAACAGGAGCACATGAATGACACAAAATATTTTTCCATTTAAAATCGCTTCAGATTAGAGCATCTGGCACTACGTGCACTAGAAAGAACCTAAAATATTACAGCTCTATCTTCTATTTTAATGGATAATTGGTAACACTAGATTACAGGATTTGCAGGTTCCAAGTGCTGTATTTTCATAGGGAAGAGCCTCCTTTCTTTCAGGCTTAATAAGCTTGGCCTATATCAGCTTTTCTCACATCAGTCCAAGTGTCACATTTGGGTTGGGGGAAGCTTGTTAGCAGTAATTACCAGCAGTAGGTTCTATTATTTGCCAAAGTAATTTTCCCTGCTAAGTACCACCAAAACTGCCTCAAGCCTTTAATTTTTTTTGCCTTCCTCCGTTTCCTTTTAAGCGGGTGCATTTTCCCATGATACTGCCCTGCCCGGAGCGGGCCGGGGCAGGGCGAGGCGCCGGGTATCAATGTGATCTTGAGAGATGGGGTCAGCCCCAGCGAAAGCCCTTCACAAACAGACCCTGAACCCTATTAGAGATGCAAATCCACTCTCTGAGTGAGGATTGTTTGGCGGTATAATGGAGCCTGAGGAATTCCTGGGCAGCCCGCTTTTCAGCGCCTGGGCTTTTGTCCGCGCCTTAGCAAATTTCTGCAGCCTGTTTAAACCCCAGCCATTGTCCCCATGGCTTCATTGATTTCTCTCCCTGCCACCAGCTCACAATGGGCTGATATGAACATCTTTGTTACTGCTTTTGTACTGTATATCAGAGTAATGTTTCAGCAGATTGAGGCCTAGCAGGAAGAATTAAACCTGTACTACACAGAGCATGATGAATTGCCGGATTTACATATCATTTTAGAGGGTATTTCTGGTGGTTCTTGCTGAATGGTGTTGTGTCTCGAAGGATGTAGTCAAGGGATGAAGTGACAGAAAAGGAAGTGATTTAGATATTCACTGACAGCTTAATACGAGATGGGGACAAATTGTGCTGATTCTCCCATTGCATCCTTCCATGGTATTAAAGAGATAGGCGGAGGTGGATGCACCCAGATCCCATGGAACTGCCATGTCAGGCTGTGCTCTGTGGCCAGGAGAAAGAAGGGCACAGGAGATTTAGCTTATTCAATAGCAGCTTGCTTTGAAACAACCTAAAGGTGCCAGGGCACACTACCCTGATGTTTTGATCCTACTGTTCTTGGCCAAAAGATAAACTGCTGATTGAGTCAGGTCCTGACATTACACAGGCAACATATTTCCAGGTCCTGACATGCTGTGCAGCACACTTCTAAGGAAATAGCTGTGCTCAATGTGAAACTGCACGACTTGAATCGGCCTAATTCCACTCAACGTCTTCTGCAGCTTTAAAGCCTCCTTATAGGCTTAAGTGCTGTTCTTTTTCAAGATTTACTTCTCATCCCAAAGCCAAAAAACTGTGTTCTTATTTCTGTACCTTCTATCAATTGCACTTTGAAATAATATCTTTAAGATTTTTTTCTTTAGTTTGTCTCCACAAATCACTATCATTCTACATCTGTGTTGTTTATAATGGACTTAAGAATACTTCTTAGCAGAAGTAAACTCTGCTGTTTAAACTCATAAGGCTTGACAGTGTTTACATAGTTTACAAATGTGAACCTCAATCCACATATGGATCATATTTTGTGTAATTGGCACTAAAACGATGCAATGAGAAGAGATAAGTAAATAAGTCTGTAAAATGGTGGAGGTAACAGTAGAAATAATAAGCAGTGATTTCAAAGTTTTCATATCAGAAGAAAATTTATATTGACATTAAATCAAAACAAAAAAATATATGTGGGATGAAATTCTTTTCCAAACAGGGTAGGGCTCAATCTTACCCTTCAAAATCAGGCATATAAGCTTTCCCTTCCTATCATGCAAAGTACCCCAAACTGAAACACAGTGAATAGATTTGAGGGAAAAAAGCAAAGGCCAAACCAATGAAATTTTAAAGCAGCTTTGATACCATTTCTTAATCATGGACATTTTGTGTTAGAAATTAATATTTCCGAAGAGCAGAACTTTTGTTCATTTCTGCCCTCAACATCTGGTAATAACAAGATAGATTAAACAGAACAATCACCTGAAACAGAACAACCATGTGTTGGAATGAGTCCAGAGGAGAGTCACTAAGTTGATCACAGGGCTGAAACACCTCTTCTATGAAGACAGGCTGAGAGAGTTGTTCAGTCCAGGAAGAAAAGGCTCTAGGGACACCTTATATCAGCGTTCCACTGCCTAAATGGGGCTGTAAGAGAGCTGGACAGAGACTTTTCACAAGGGTATGGAGTGACGGGACAAGGGGGAATGGCCTTAAGCTGGAGGATGACAGGTTTACTTTAGATATTAGGAGAAAATTCTTTACTCTAAGGATGGTGAGGCACTGGAACAAGTTTCCCTGAGATGTTGTGGACTCTGCATCCCTGGAAGTGTTCAAGACCTGGCCAGATGGGGCTCTGGGTAACCTGGTCTAGTGGAAGGTTCCCTGCCCACAGCAGAGGGGTTGGGAATGAGATGATCTTTAAGGTACCTTCCAACTCAACCCATTCTATAATTCTGTGAAATTACTTGATCCCTTACCAAGACAGGTATGTATATAAGAGATTTCTTTGAGCAAAAGAAAGTGGCAGCATTCTGAAATATGAATGACCACTTCTAAAAATTACCTAGAAAGCAAAGATAGGTATTTGAAATGTTATTGCAGCTGGAGAGGACTTGCTGTAGACAGTAGGAAATCAGGTTTGAAAGAATCAAGTGCTAGGCACAATGAGCTGTTTTTATGGATATGGTTGAATAAATGCTAGAACATTGTTATTTATCTCTGTGAGAGGCAGAAATCCACTCAAGATAGACCCCAGCAGGAGCACTACTTCAGTCTTTTCCTTAACAAGTAACAGCCTTATTTTAGATGGACCATTTCTACCATGAAAGACTATGAGCAGAAAATCCAGCACCCTTTGGCAATTGCTTACAAGATATTCTGCCCAATTCCTTTTCAAGAGATCCTTCACCATGAAGCCTGGATTTCTGGCTAGGTATCTACTGATTACTTCATTTCTAGCCATTCTTGCAAACTTTGCAGACACATACAACTCCTCTTTTCACTTGGAATGGAAAGAACATTAGTGAGAGGATTTATTTACTGTAAGTAGATATCAAAGCTGGCTACTGAAGTACAAGCAAGGCTGGCAAGGCAAGGTGGCTCGACACCCATTAAGTAAGTCATCAGCTATAATTATTTGACTTCCTTCCCTTGATCATCTGTTAGTCACTCTAGTTTCTTTACAGTTATTACATGCAGTAGGCAGTGCAAACTCAAAAACTACACTGAAAAATAAATTGAAATTATTCAAACAGTTCCCTTTGCCATGTTCCTTTAATTTTTTTTCTGAACTATATGGGATATATAAACCTGAAAGCAGCAACTCCTACCAAAACCTTTTTAAAATGGTTTTACATGTAACTTTGGCAAAGAGATGAACTGAGAAGCTGGATAAGTCTTTACATAGAACAGGACTGGTTCAAGCAGTTGTTATTCATTAATGCTGCATTTTGTTTTGCATTAACAATGCAAAACCTTCATGGTGGGTGTTTTTTTTAAAAACAGACATCAGTCAACCATAATTGAATTAAAACAAAAACCATCCACCCACCTGTCCTGCCCCCTACAATTGCAAGTTGTAGAAGCCAAGCTTGGTTCATTTCCCACACTACTGGCAGAACTACCTGGCAAACAAGCTCACAAACAAACTCTGTCACACTTGTCAGAGAGGCTAATCCTGGATATGTTCTTCATGAAACACTTCCAAGTAATTTTCAGAGTACTTTTATATTTATTTATTTTGGTAAATAGGTATTCTAATCAAACAGAGATTATTACCCCATTGTGCCATAAATATTTTGCTGGTCTAGTCATAAGCTGTTAAACAACATTCACCACCAAGAAAGTCAACAGTCAGCGTGTTTCACATTCTTAACAGGACCTACTTGCTGAAAACTAAGTCACCTAATTACCTTTGACAGTTTAATTTCTACATATGAGACATATTTCTTCCAGGTAGCCTAATACAAGTTACATTTCCTCCCTAACATATTCCTGATACCCAGTTAAAGCTCCCAAACCATGATTATGTAGACTCCCCCTCATAAAATTGCTACTCCCCCCTTCTTAGCCCATTTTTACATCCGCTGTTATCACTCCAGCCCTATGCTTCCTTTTTACCCTCCCTGTTCCAAAATGTTCTCTATTAACACTATCTCCAGCACTGCAGGCTTTGACAAACTCACAGCACATTCTCCAAGGAATCTGAGATCCACATTTATTCAATTCCCAAAATATGTATTAGAACTAAAGCTTGCACTCTTTTGAGTCACTTGAACACAAAGCAAAAGTTGTCTTATATACAATTACTATTTCTTTTCAAATTATGTTAAAATGGCAGTGATCTGTTCCTTATAGAAAGGAACGACTGAATTACAGGAAAGTCCATTAAGCAAACAAAATCCCCAGCAAAATAGAACACTTTGGCAATGTGCAGTTTGGTAAACTGAAACTATTTTGTCACAGAAGAGCTTATTGAGTAACCTGACAAGCCTGCAGGTGTATCTACATCTGTCAAATGCAGGCTCCCAAATTCTAGATTTTGCTTCAAGATCTAGATTTTGCTTCTGTGACTGGAGACCTGAAGCCTCTGACTTTTGAAGGAAGAAAGGTGAAGTAAAGAAAAACTGAGCAAAATGGTTAATTCCAGCATTAACAGCTACTCTGGCTATCCAGCTCAATATTTTGTACTTCCAGTGCTGAACTCAAAATAAACAAACAAACACTCGTTTGTTCTTTTTTCCCCCAGTTTCTGGACATCATGAATGAAGAGCCCTCTTCTCCTCTTCTTCAGCATGAAAAGTTATCTCCACGGCAGATATGAAGTATCCTTGATATGCCACAGTTTTCTGAGCTAATACCATGGAGATCCTCATTCATAGGTGTTCATTTAGGTTTTTTCCATGTGTTTTCTGGTGTTTTTTGGCTGCTCACTCACATGCTTGGTTGTCAATTTGTAATCTTCGGGATGTCAATGTTATACAAACCAAAGCCAGGTGAACTTAATTTCACTCTTAATACCACAACAGCTTTGTTTAAGGTGCAGCTTTTTCCCAGAGATTCAGAGAGAAGTGACAGCCACACATACAAGAAATGACAAAATATGCATTAAGGGGCAGGGAGGGATGACACAAACTCTCTTTTTCCATAAATCATGGGGATCAACAGAATGTAGTTATAACACCAGGAAACAGATCCCCTTAACTGTATCAGCCCTTTGGACAAAGACAAGCTTTGTCTCTGAAACCTCTTCTAGTTTATTGTACAAACTACTCTTACAGGCTATCAACTGCTACCTTAAATAACTTTTGTTTCCCATCACCACTGCCCACCTGGAAAACACATGCATGCTTTCACTACTCTTTGGACAATTAGAACACTTTTCCAAACTTTCAGCCTCCATTTGTACACAATCACGGGATGCATTGTTTTAAGTATCACAAGACACCACATAACTGGAGGATAATAAAAAAGAAATATAAAAAAAAACCCTGAAAAAGTGAAACAAAACAAAGTGCAGGCCACATTTTTGTCACTTAGAAACATTAGGCACTTCCTTCTAAAAACACATGTATGAACAAAAGTTCTGCTGAGATTCTGTAATGAGTCAGGGATCTGCCTTCCTTGTCCTGGGAGGATAAAGAAATTGCAGGCGGAATCAGTCTGGGGGATGGACAGTTCAGCAGATGTGAACTTTTCTAATTCTGCACATTTTCATTATGTAGTTATTAAGCAGTTCTCACTTCCTCTTCCTCAGAGAAACTCGGGTTTTTAATGGTTTGTTAGCATCCAACGTTAGCTCCTGATGGATCCTGTTGTCCCTGAAGAAAAGGAGCAATCCTCAGATCTCCATTTATAATCCTGGTTCCTTCAATGTTTGAAAGGAGTTGCTATTCTTTATTCTGTCTTAAAGAGTCATTCTCCAGAATACTTCATTTCTCAAATGTTAAATCAAGGTGAAAATGCAGTGTTAGGAGCACTTCCTGATCTGGCATGAAAAGTTAAACCTCCTTAGAAATCTAACCTGTGGTCAGTCCCTTATGGCAGGGACAACCACAATTCCCTTCCTCTAAAGGTAGACATCCAACCCAAAATGCCCTTACTCCAGAATTTTCTTCCATTATCTATCCTGCTCAATCTTTTACTTCATGCTTCCACATACAATTTAGCACCTGAACGAGTCTGAAAGGTACAGGCTGCTGGTATTGAGCTTTTCATATCAAATAAATGGCAATAGTGGGAGAACAACGGCTGACTGTAGGGAGTAGGTGACTTTCCTCCATTTTAAACTGACTTAAATTTCTCTGTGCTCTGGGAGGGGCTTTTGAGAATGGAGATGGGGTGAAGTCAGGTTAAGGGACATGTGGACAAACTAAAGTGTACATGTTGAACATATACCTTTCAATAAAGGTCACAGGTACACACAAAAGCAAAAATCAACCCCAAACTCCAAAGAAGTGTCTTGCGCTTTCAAGTTACAAGCCTTTTCCTCCAAGCACTCTTCAAAAGTTCAGTTTTGAATTTCAGCAGATATTGGAAGCTTAAGAGTGGGGACTCTGAACAACATGTAAACTAATTATTGATTTTCCCCCTTAAGACAGAAAGCTCATTCAAAGGAAAAGAGATAATCCTCTTAATGTTTTGCTCTAAGAACCTCTAGGAACACAGATAAAATAACTTTATAAATAGGCATCCATTGAGAATTTATTTACATTTCAGCGTAACAGGGCCTGACAGAGGGTCTGAGCAATGCTCTTCTAAAACCTGTTTTTTGCTGAAGAACTGCTGCCCATAGAGTTTTAAAATGCAGAAGCAAGATCTCACGTGTTTTATGGCAAACTGTTCTGTCTAGTATTTAAAACCAGTTGGTCCATTCACTTCGGTCAAGTTAATTCTAACGCCTTGAAAACGCACTTTTGTCACAGTGACACCTCATTGCTCCAGAGGTGGTTTGCTTGTAGCAGATGTTCAGCTCTGTTTACTAATCTAGGAGTGAATGTGTTTCAAGGACTGGAAGACATTCTTCCCATTTTTTTTTCCTTCTAAAAGCCATCTGTATTTTTTCCTACCTCACCCATCACCTTCTTCGTGTTTTCTATAATGTATATAATTATTGAAGCACTAAACCTGGTGTTTACTATTGCTCGGAATCAGAGACGTTTATTCTTACATATCCTGCTCTTTCAGCCCTGATCGTGAACAAAATCAATAGTTTATTACAGGAGCAATTTTTCATCTGTGTCACTTTCAAATTGCACCTCATAGTGCTCTAATATACAGAGATATTTCCTGCCACCTTCATTTATTAGTGAGGGGGTCTTAAACTGGAGAGAAAAGGTTTAATGAAAGTAGTTTTCCACTTGCAAATGTCAGCTTACTTCTTATTTTCAGTGAAGTGTCTCACAGTATTTGTCAAAACAAAGAACTGAAGCCTGGCCTGATGACACCACTTCATCATGGTGACACCACTTCAGATATACTGTAAATCACTGAATACCCACTGACTATGCCATGGTGTCAATAGAAGGCACAGAGAGGGGAGAAAAACAATGAAATAAATAAATTTTTAAAAAACCCAAAACCACAAATAAACCCCTAGCAAAACCAACAGTTTACAGATGGCTTAGCCTGGTTTGTTTAACACTAAATAAATCAAGTTGCAGTTGACAATAAGACTTCATGATTAGCTGCAAATGCAGTAATTTAACATGAGATAATCAAATAATCACTGTTTCTGACTGGTGACAGCACTTCTAGCAGTCAACTAACAGGTAACAAGTAGTCTGAACTTAGAGATTTTTAGCAGTATCTGAGCAACCAGTAGTAAAACCTGAGTAACATGACAGCTAAATAAACACAGTTGTTGCATCCTCCTTTGCTTCTCTTGGCTTTTCAATGAGACACCAGGAGCTGTTTTTCCCTTCTCCCAGTACCCAAATACTACAAGAGTGCAAGGAGTTATTTTTCCCATGGATTTCTTGGTCAAGTTATCCTTCTGCTCCACGATTTCAGAGGCAGACCAAGCCATACCTCATGCAAATAAATGAAAATATTCACCTAGAATGATATTTCTGTTCTTTTAACAGGAAAGGGAACCCCCACAAACATATTTTTTAAGCAAGGATTCTTTCAAAGGTGTAGAAAAGTGGCACTTGCTCTGTAGAGACCAAAATGAAACAATTTTTCAAGGTGCTTGGAAAGAAAGCACATTTCTACCAATTTACTTTTTGTTCAAGAAATAAAGACCAAACAACCAATGAAGCTGCAATTTCCTCCCCTACACCTGAGGTGAATTTTCACCCATAATTAATTCTTCCCCTCCGATCAAACTAAGAACTTGTAATTGCTGATCTTTATGAATTAACCCTTCCCTTTGCAGCCACAGAATTTCTGAGCCCATTAAATTCTTTCATTAGACTGACAGCTTGAGGGTGAGATTCACTTTAAACCCACAAAAAATTCACAGTATTATGCACAAGTTGCCCAAGTTTTCATATTTGTGGCTAAAATGTAGTCTATTTTTGTTGTTCATGGATAAATTCTGATTTCATTCTGAAGATTCTATTAATAATTTATCAGGCAATTGGGCAAAAAAATTATCATTGTGAGAGTCAAGTCAAAAGTTTATCATGTCTGTAGCAGTTTTTAATAATTTCTTAACCCCTCGTAAATCCTTTACAAATGCAACACTAATATTAGCAAAGAGACTAAACCAAGGGTGCAATCAATTATATGTGCTAAGTTTGCTATGCTGGCTACTGGCTGCCCCTCTTACATGATTTTAATCCTGGTTGTCCAATAAAACTATGAAGATTTTTCTTTCTTTTTCTTTTTATAAAAAGCATCCAACACTACCAGGAAAACACTTCCACAGAACTTTTCAGCTGAATCATTGTTTATTCCCTAATTGCTTAAGGTTTCAATATGTAAAAAAAAAATAGTTCAGGAATATTATAGTTAGAAAAATATTTAAACAATGAACTCTGTGGTCTTTCCTATCAGAGGATTTCCATGTTTATGCACAGTTATTTGTAAACTACCTCTGTCTTGCCAGCTTTACATCCATTCCCCAGTAGCAATTACAGAGAGGAAAAAGAAACAGTGACTGAGAGGGGCACAAGCTCACAGGCATCTGGTAATTTATGTGTCATGTCTCCCCTTCCAAGCACAGTGTTTATATTATCTTTCCAATTAGTTTTGCCCAGGCTCTTAAATTCTGTAGACTATGTGGGGCTAGAGATTATTCTACTAGACAAAGTGAGTCAATTGGAAAACAAATAAAGAAGAGAATATCAAGTTAAAAAATGCAGAGATTAAGAGAGACAAGGTCACTGAGGCAAAAGGATGTTCAAGGGAAGAAATATAGTCCCAGACAGCAGCTCCAAAGTAGTTCCTAAAACCTTCTGTCTTTCTAAAAATGTAACTTCCCACAGTTTGTAGCTCTGTAGAATGCAAAAGTATCATGCTCAAGGCTTGAGATTTATTTTGTCTGTAGGCTAAGAAGATAAAGGAGCCATTTAGATCTGTTTAAACACACAAGATGGGTGGGGGCAGAGTATGAAGCAGAAAGTACCGGCAATTTAAGGAGCAGGGTTGCCATTCCATAGAAATTTGTGTGTGCTCAGCCCAGTGGAGTTCTCATCCCAGACATAGATAGCACATTGATCATCAGATTTCAAAGGTGCTCTTGCACTGTGTGGAACAACGTGTCAAAGCTGTTACTGTAAAGAAGGCAGCAAATTGGTGAAAAAGAAACAAAGTATTAGAGTTATTCTGGACTTTTTATGGCTAAAACATGCAGATTTTCAGTTTTTACATTTTCATATTATAACCTAGGGCATCACTAATGAAAAATAGATATCTTGACTTTTACTACAGCTGAGTCTTGGTCTGTGCCATGCCTGTTCTGCTGGCTGGCATCCTACTCTGGTTGCTACAAGGCTGAAATCTACAGCTTGTGAACAAAACCACGGCCGCTCTTTGTCCAGCTAAGTAGAAAAAAATTGTTCATTTTCAATATTGGACAACTTATACATCTTATTCAATCAAACTTTCAGCTTGGATTAGAACATCTTGATCTGTAGTATTTCATTTGGAAAAGTCTATTAACACTACTAATGCCTGCCTTTTCTTCTTTCCAGCCTTCTCTCTTTAAGGCAATTTATCAAGTATTATACACTGAGATAGAATTCATTTTCCAAAACAAGTCTTCCCCAAAAATCCAGCTTTTCCATTCCAACAGTGCTGCCCAACAGTGGGGTTTGCTCTCAAGTCCTGCATTTGTTGGTGCTAAATTTCCCAAATGAGGTGTGTGGCAAAAATGTGTAAAACTTCCTAGTGGTTTACATCTGAATTTGTTCTATAGTACCTTTGATGTGGGGTGTAGGGTGTCTTATAATCACACATTTTGATTTTTGGTAGCTTGTGTTCTTGACAAAACAGTCTCTGGTGCAAAACCTGTGACATAAATGCTGTCCTCTCAGTGTTTACTTGTCACCCTGAGGGAAATAGAATTTTATCCTTGTGGCATAGATTTTGTGGCATTTTACCACTTTGAAAGATTTCAACCACAATGCAGATAGAGTTCATTGATGCTCACACTTTCAGCCCCACTGAGTGCCTTGCCAGCCCCTCTAATGTCAGATGTTAAGGTCAGAGTTCATCCTGCGTCTGGCTGCTGAGTGGTATTTTGTCCTCTGAACAAAACAATCGCCAGCAGGATCTCATGTACTCTGTATCCATCATGTTAGCACTTTTCCAGCATCCTTATCTCTGCCTCCAGGAAGCCGTGCTGATGATGTTCTTTCATTATCCCAAAGCAACTGTGGTGAAAGGTGAGCGAGTCCTTGATGAGGCTGAGCACACAAAGGGGCCCGCGCTGAACTGATATGCAGGATGCCGCACAATTTGCTAAGTAGGTTTGTGTCACGAGGCAATTATTCATTTAAAGCTGTCTGAAAACAATAACTTAAGTATGTTAGGAGGCTCATTTTTTACAGCTTTGCCAGGGATGGGGTCACATAGCCAGAGACTCTTGCAAAGCATTATTTTTGCTGCATGGGCTCTGGGCTTCCTGTCCCTTACCAGCCTCTAAGGAATCTCTCATGTTGGCAGGACCTTGCTTATCTATGTTAGTATATTTTCCAGAGTTCCTCACATATGATTCTTCACAGAAGATGTAATTCCCCAGAATTAAACATTTGTCACTTCAGATATATCATAATATCCGAGAATATCCTTTTATCTCTCATACTGGGAAGGAGGCTGTAATCATGCACTCAGAAGTTATTTTCTCATTCTTCTTATTGGAGGGGACATCTGATTTGAAGAAGGAAGTCTCTGAAGTACCAGGACTTTCCTGGGAAGAACTGGAGCAAATGTGATATAATCTGGTTGTTTGCTGTAACTGGTAGAAAGGTTTTGCCCCTCTCTATCTACCAAAAAAACAGTTTTAATATCGGGCTAGCCCAATGGCAAACATATTTTTCACTCACAAACTTAAAATATCCTTCACTATGTTCTTTTTTTTCTTTGCATGTGTCATTGTCTCATCATCTCCCTATATTCTATCTATCTCCTATACTCATCAACCCCTGTCACAATCAACACCACATACTATAAAAAGTTTAATCAGTACAACATACAACATACAACATACAACATAAACATACCTAAGGCGGGAAAGGGATAATAATATCTGCAAACATCGAAGGGTTTGAACCTCAGTTTTAGGACACTGGATTATAGAATTATTTTCCTTTCTACCATTTATTTCATGCAGTATTATAATTTCACTCAACAGTGAATATAACCTGCCAGAAAAAATTATTGCATGCTTCCAGATTTTAGATGGATTTCAACTCAGAAGAGTTCATTGAAAGATCTGCTTAAAAATTCCATTTAATACAGTGACTCTTTTATATTTGAAACTTTGTTAAGAGCATTCATAAACATAAGATGATAGAAATTTTATTGGAAGTACATGTATGTAACACTGGAAATTTAGGAGTATCTGGAACAAGTATTTCAGTTCTCGTCCCTGTGCTCTTCTGCCTCCTCTATAATTTAGGCTTTTTTCAGTCTTATTCTATAAACACATGCAACTTCATCTTGTGAACAGGGCTGCTTTCACTGTTGCTTTGAAACTTTGCCAACACCTCCTTTATAATGCCCCTGATAATCATCAGGTATCACTGTGACTGTTACTGTCACACCTTCATCGCACTGCAGGCGTTACAATTTGGGAGACAGCGATCACCGGGCTGAAATTTTCAGATTAGTGCTATTCCTGTGGGAGGAGGGTCACAGCTGTCACACTGATTTTGGTAGATATGGAACCAGGCACAGAATACTGTAAGATAACCTGCAGTACTCTCAGCTGCTAACTACACACAAATGTAAGCGTCTGAGATGGGCCACTTTCAATTAAGTGAAGTTTGTGACAGGGGGAAGTCAAATACTGCTGAGACTTCTAAAATATAACTGTCTTGCAGCAATAGAATTTATTCTCTACAACTATAGTGCCAACTTTTAATTTTTTAAAATAAAAAAATTAAAACAGCAAGGCAAATCTGAAGACAGGAAGCCCAGGGCTGGGGTTTGGTAATACCAAGAGACTCGTGCAGAAGTGATAGCCGTGAGCTGAAACACGCTTTGTTTTGACTTCTCGAAGGAAAGGTCTGCGCCTTATCTCTGGAAACCCTGTAGGGACAGGTAGGGATCTTCTTTTTTTTTGCTTTTGAACCCCCAGTCATGGTCTGAAGAGAAAATTGCTTTTTCAGATCCTATAAATAAATTCTGCTCATGAAATCATGCACTGGAAAGCACCAGAAGACAGTCCTCCTCCCAAAGGTTAAGTGAACTTGTATAACATTCACAGACCTCAAAAGCCCAGTAAAGGGGTGTCTGGGACCTGGAAATTGTTCCCTCCTATATTCTGTGGCTCTGCAATAAGAGAGTGGAACTTTAATAGTATAATCAAGACATGCATGACTCACAAACCCTTTTCTCCTGCCTCTCAAAATCTCTCAAGTATTCATAATTAATTAATTAGCGTGTGCAGTTTGCTATGCAGCACAGTAAGAAAGCCTAAAGCATCACAAACATTTATTTTGGAGTCTGGAGAGAAAACAGAATGATTATCATTAGGTTTTGAGGTGCATTTGAGATTATAGTGAGGCTGGAGTGTTCAATTCTGGTTGCTGTTTTAGAAGAAGGAAGGACACTGTTGAGATTGATAAGGTCAACAAAATGATAGTAACTAATTCAAAAGCAAGATGTCAGTGACTGAAGTTATAAGGAAGGGATTAACCTATAAGCAATTTAGGTGGAATGTGTTTTTCAGTACACAAAGGGTAACTGACACACAGGATGAAATAAATTGGCAAGGTCAGCGTCAAATGAGCGGAGAAATCAAGAAGAAATGGGATAACACTTCTAAAAAACACAAAGTAAAACAATGCCCTGCACTGGGGGAAAGATTCCATGACAACAACAGATCACATCCATTCTCAAAGTTGCCAAACACAGGATAAAAGTACAAGTGAAAGGTACATGGTGTCCTTGTTCTTCTGGGAAACACAAAATTACAGATTCAGATTACAAAGTCTGGTAACCAAGCATCTGTGGATTGGGATACAATTTCTAGGCAGAGCAGGTGCTGACAGATGTTAAGGTTCTTTTTACTATTCTGTATTACAGCATGGCAGAAGATGCTCATTCTTTTTCTTTTCCATTGCAGTGTCAGACAGGAATTGAGAGAAAAGGCTCGTGGAGAGAAAGAGAAAGGATGAGAAGAAGCCACTTTTATAATACTGCAGAGAAATAGACTTTGGTATGAGCCATAAACCTCATTTCACAGAATAGCAACCCCTTTAAATCTCAGACACCAAATAAAAGGCAGCTCTGTCATTCTCTTTGGTAGTGATTAACATGTGGCATTGAATATAAAACACACTTTTCTATTAACAGAAGGTAAAGTGGAAAATGTCTCTAAACACTATGGACCAATCTAAGGATGAAAGCAATTTGTGGAGGTTAACTGTTAAAAAGAAAACAACAAAGATTTAGAGAAACGGAAAACACTCAAACTCTAGAGACAAAATTTGTTTCAACATATTCATATTGATTTATCTAAAAAAAGGACATTGCTCCTCGTGCTACTCCAGCTCTGTGATGTGGCAGAGAACTTTAATTATTTCCAGAAAGAGTTAGGATTAAAAAAAAAAAAATCTGTGGTGGTCCAAGTTTGAAAGAATAAGTTATATTACAGGGAACAGCATATGTCACAGGAATCACTGGAAACCAAGCCAATGCCAACATTTTGAATAAGATGTAAGAATTACATCTTTGGAAGAGCTTGCAATGTACAGCAGAGGGAATGAGAACAGCAGAATCAGGCCAGAGGAATTTTTAGGAGAAGTGGGGTGTGCCACAACATATTTTTCATACTGTTTGATGTGAGAAGGCAAGACAGTGTTATTAATTTTGAAGCAATCAAAGGTAAAAGGATGCAAGTCGGGTTTTACTGCTGTGAGAAAAATTCCTATTAAAGGTACAAACCTAAGTACAAAGTTACAAGAGGCAGTATTTGTTTTAAAAAAAAAAAAAAAAAAAAAAAAATAAGGGAAATATATTTAGTATATTTACATTTTTATAAGGCCAGCCCCAAAACCTCTGCCCTGCCTGTTGCTTGCAGGAGCTTTCTAATGGGCGTGAGGCAAAGAGCAAATGAGTATTGGGAAAGATGGCTGCTGTATTTATGGCACAAGTAGAAAAATTAATTAAAAAGTAGAAAAACTAATAAAATTGCTACTAAGTGCAGCACAGCTAAAGAGGAGAAGCTCCAGAGAAGATGGGTAGCTTGGATGCATCAGCAGTCTGGAGGCAAACAGTGTAAATTTACCCATGTTCAATTCTTACTTTGGAATGATCCTGTTTCCTCAAACTACCACTTGGAGTCTGATTAATACATGAAGTATTCTGCTGAAAAATACAAAAAAAAAAAAAAAATTTCCACATCATAAATATTATGGTTTACAGAAGGACTGCAGCATCCTGCAGGAAAAAAACCCAAAACAGTAGAACATAATCATCTGCAGGAAAATCCAGTAGTCCTGGGTTAAAGTTAATCCCATAAAACACATATCCATATATTGGAAATGTTATTTGGGGGACAGATGTTAAGAAAAGACAAGGTAAGAATGATGCTGTTCCAAGCATGCCTGTCCCTAGAGACAAATATAAGCCAAAATAATTTGCAAATATATGCTTGAGGTGATAAAAGAAATCTGTCTCTCCACAGTATAATTCTTTCTCTATAGTCTGTAATTTCAGCAAAGGTTTTTTCTACTGAAAGTGAGCAAGAATTTGTTGGGTTTATTTGCTGTTAAATTGAAAACTGTTTGGGGTTTTTTAGTGGATTTTTTATGTTTGGTTTTTGGGGTTTTTTGGTGCTTCAGTCTGCTTATACTTCCTGTATAATTGTCTAGAGGATGATCAAGAAATTTATCCTGGTATGAATGTGGGTTAGGTTGCCGAAAAGTTCCAGCTGAACACAGAACAAATCAAAGCTGAACAGGAGCAAAGAGAAGTGACTTTTCTGATGTCATAGGCCAGGTCAGGCACAGCAGCAGGAATAGCATCCTGCTCTTTGAGCCTTTAACCTCACTCTCTACCTCCCACACTTCACTGCCTCAAAGGCAGAACTTTCTACACCTTTCTCTCAGATATGTCCATGTGCACCTTTGTGCTTCAGTTGAAACTCGTGGCTTTCAATGGAAGTTCTTATCCTGAAAGAATGTAATTCTGTCAATGACATAGTGTGCCCCACATTGCTCTGTGTGTGCCATCACTCTGAGCTCATCAAGTCTTACTCCTGCTTAAAAAACACTCAGCTGAAAAATATTGCCAGCACTGCTGCATGATTTTTAAAATATTTTTAGGGTAGTCACAATAGGAGGGTAAAATAAATAATGACTAAAAGCAGTTCAATAAGAAAAGAAGAAAACCCCCTACATTATCTCTAATGAAAACAGACATTCCATAGTAAAAAAAAAAAAAAAAAGAAAATAAAAATATCTTGAGCAAATTAACAGTGTTGAATTCTTCCAAGAATATCTGGCCCACATGCATATAATAAAAATGAGACACTGGAGGTACAGTGAGTCACAATTCAAGGTCAGTGGATTTGGTAAACTTTGGGGGGCTTCTGACTGCTCAGAAAAGTGAAAATCAAGGGGAAGATTCTGAGATGGGTGGAGTTACACTAATCGAAATCAGCTAACAACGTGGTGGGGAGGAAAGTAGCTGTCAAGACAAGGGAAAGGATTCAGGCATCCATGAAAAGTAGAAATTAGTAGCTAATTGTAATAGACAAATGACCAGGTCACTTTATTCACTGCTCTGCAATTTAAAGATTGCCGAATTTGAAGCCAATATGAGATAATCCATTTCTTGTTGAAACCAGACAGGAGCCATGTACTCAACACAAAGAGCCAGAATCAGACATTTACGTTCTCTTAGCTCTGCCACAGGTTTTTTTTTTTCATGTGACCTTGGACAAGTCACAATCTTTGAGTTCCTTATCTCTGAATTGGGGATTATATCCCACTGCTTCACAGAGGTGCCGAGAGATAAACATTTGTTCAGATAACGCGGTGATAACATCTCAGATACAAAAATAAATTAGAGCTATTATCTCCAGGGCAAGGGTAGAGACCTTGTGTGCATTTCCACTGCATTTACTGCAGCACAGGCTCAGTCCTCACCAGGGTCTTTAGACACTATTGTGATCCAGATAATTAACAGAAATTACAGTTCCAGCACCAGCAAGCAACTAACACAGAAATATGACAGGGATAACAGATGAAGCCCTTCACACTACAGAGAAACTCTTCACAAAATGTCATTTTAAACGTAGTTGTCGAATCAAAAAATAAAGTTAAGGCCATTACGAATGCAAGACTGAAAATTGTTACCTTCTGATAGAGTTTTATCAGGCTACTAAAAAAAGGCTTCAATCCCAATTCACAATCACCAGCCTGGAAAGTCACAACTGGAGGAGCAAAGCTGTACTGAACCACAAACCCTTTTTTGGATTTGTTCAGGTTATGAGCAGCCAAAGGTATCTGGCCAAATTTGTCTGTCCCATCAAAGGCATCATGACAATTGGCAGGGGTTGGCACACCATGGGGGACACCAACCACGGATTAGTTATCACAGTAACTTCAGGCAGCAATTTATTGTCCGTTTTCAGAAGTACTCCCTAGGTTAGATGTGGGCCCTCTCAAGAAAAAGTTCCAATGAACTAGATAGATAATAACCTTCATTCCAGCACTTAGAAGTGCTGAATTATGTACATTGGTTCATAAAACCTATAGAAAAAATTGCATTGATAAATTTATATATGGTCATATTGGTTTCTTCTGCATTAAATTATGCAGGACTTTTGCAGAATGGGCAGTGAAAAGCTATTTTTCTGTTAATCTGGCACGACTCATGAATACTAAATTCACACTGCAATAAAGAAAAAGAAAGACACAGTGTACAATAGCTTTGATGAAGAAAATTAAAGAGGTGCTGTGAAGAATAAACCTGTTCCTATAATATATTCACGTGCAGGAGAGCTTAATGTATCTCTATATGCAATATATTTAATTTCTTTGTAATGCCAGTCATATGCTAATATTGTCAACTTAATTTTGGCCATTCATAAGACATGGCATCTGGATAAAAACATTCAAAGATTAAATCTTTATATTTAAGGAATCCTATAAATCACAGTATTCAACCTTTTCAAAAGTGATTACTGTCCATTCTGTCTAAGCATTGTTTTAATCTTTAAAAGACTAATATTAGTGTTTCCACAACATCATAAATCAAGTCAAAACCAGAATGAGGCAGACAGCAGATGTTTATTCTGATGGCTGAACCTGTCACGATAAATACTAATGCCTCTTCAGCAAACACTGCTATAAATGGGGATAAAAATAAAAGCCAAATCAGTTCTGTACATTTCACTAAAGACTTCAGAAAAAGGGGCTGAAACTTCAGAAAAAAAATGGGCTGAGGAGATACAGGCTTGAATTCAAAGTCCCTATGAATTCAAAAATCTCTCTGTATCTTGTTTAAAATTATCATAAAAACCATCTTACACAATATTCCTTTTTTTTTAATGAGGAAACAAATTTCAAAGAAAAAGGAAACAAACAAAAAGGTTGATTTTGTTTTAGGGATTTTTTTGACAAGTCTTTTTTTTTTTTTGATTGAACATCTGAGCTACTGCTTTTATCATTCTTTACAGAAACAAAATTGTAAAGCAATTTTTCATCTCTTTTCATACGGTTATTTGGGAGACAACCTTCTAGATAGAAAAATCCCTTTCTTCTACTTATACTTAGCCAATGACAGACTTTGAGGAGCAAAAAAAGTAAAAAACCAAATCCATTAGACTTTGCAACACTTTCAGAGAATATACATTTGTTTTATGCAAATGTGTGCTATTTGAGTGTAATTTGATTTCTATTTACCCCAGTACTGACTTCAGAGTAATTCTTGGGCTGGAAAGGAGTTTAGGTCACTACTTCTGTCCTAGGCTGCAGAGAAAAAAGTGCTGTTTTCCAGCCTTTTAAAATCAGCTCTTCTAAGAACTGAAACATGAGTTGACAGAAGCAGATACCTCTCAAATTATGAGTTAAAAATTGTCTGCAAATACATTCTCCAGCAGCATCTCCTTCTGTCTAGGACTTTCCTTCTCCCATCAAAGAGTTCACCAGTTCTGCCAATCTCCAAGGTTCCTCTAGCTGGAAAGACACATAGGGAAAAAGGAAAATAAGAAAAAAAGNAGCCTCCAAGACTTGGACTTGCTGCTGTTGGGAAAGGGAAACCCAAAGCAGGACCCACGGCGAGCATCTGAGCAGCCACAGGGAGATTAATTCCCACCAAAACCACGATATTTGTTCAGGAANGGGCAAGCTTTAATTTTTCTGAAAAAGCACCACAAGTTTTCCAATGTTAAATAAGAAATAGTTGAAATTTTAGCTTATAGTAACTGCACTATTTTTAGCATTTAATGCAGATTTTTACAAAGTGAGCCACCTTCAGCTTTCAGATTTAAAGGCTCGGCTTCAACTTTCAAGAGCTGGTCTCTGTTGGTGCCTATCCTTGGTCTTAAAATCAAGAACCAAACACGGTTAGAAGGGAAAAAGGAGTTTTACCTCGGCATTTATTTTAAGGATCCTTGGTGCACTCCATCCAGGTGGAACACACTGGAATGCACATCCAAATGCACACCCACAATAGTTTGGGTATAACATTATAAGCTTTACCAATTAACATATCTATCAAAGATTCCCCACTGAGAGGCTGAGTGAACCCCCCTCCCCGAGGAACTTTCCCCCCCTGGCCAGGCCTAGCTCAGGTTACAAAATGTGTTCCAGAGAAGCCCTCGGTGTCTGAGGCTTCTGAGATGTTTGGTCTCCTGGCTTAAGGGAATATTGGCTCTGTGCTGGGTATCAAAGCTGAAGAATTAGAAGTGTATGGGCTAAAAGGCCCTTAAGAATACATAAAAGCTATATAAAAGAGTATATAAAGAGGGTATATATAAAAAGCAAAAAATCATCATGGCATCACTGTAGCCTCCAAGACTTGGACTTGCTGCTGTTGGGAAAGGGAAACCCAAAGCAGGACCCACGGCGAGCATCTGAGCAGCCACAGGGAGATTAATTCCCACCAAAACCACGATATTTGTTCAGGAATGAACCCGCTCCAGCCACGAGGGGAAGAGCCACACAAAGAAATTGGTGATTTATTCTATACCTTGCTTTAGAAATAACCCTGCAGCACGCCTGGGTGACCTCACTCGTTTGGTGCATTAACTCCTTTAAGCCCCCAGCTCTCGCTGTCCCCTGCCCTGCCCTGACTACGCTGTTAAGGGCCAAGCAATCTCTGGTAGGACAGCGTGTAGCTGCTGAACTGTCACCTCCAGCACTGTGCCCCGTGAATGGAACCTTCACCAGCAAACCCTGCTCCTTTTATACCCACAGCCAGCCGTCAGCTATTCACGCCCTGTCAAAATTCCTCTTGCATTTGCAAATTTTTTTTATTGTGAACTCCTAGATTGGGTTAGGGGATCTCTAGGGCGTCATTTATGCTCCACAGTGCATTGTGGAGCTTTTCTTCATAGTGGGTTTTTTTTTTTAAAGCTCCAGTCCCTGGAGAGTAAGGTCACAAGACCCACTAACTATTGTGTTTAGCAACACAAAGACAACGTTCTGTTCCTATAAAATTCAGCAAAGCTTTAGTGGGGCAGATTTACATAGCGAAATCCCTTGGCAATGGAATTCATCAGCCCCTGGAATTATTGGAAATGAACCAGGGCATGCATTTATCAGGGTGTGCTCCATCCTTTTTTGCCCTGACAGCCTTGCTCAACAGTTTAATTCTTGCTGTTAGAGGGTGTTCAGAGTGCATCAGTCCTACATCGTTTACACTGGAGTTGAGCAAAGTCTAGAAAGGAGAGTCTCATTTATGACAGGAAAGGCTGCAAGTGGCTTTTGCTGTTCTGTAAATCCTGTTTATTACATTCATAACTATTCATATTGACAAATTTTTGCTATTTTAAGGGTAAAGAAAAGACTTGAATCACCAAAGCTTCAAAGGAACAAAAGAAGTTTTGTTTAATATTTCCCTTGGAAAATATTTCTGTGTAAAAATCTTACAAACGTTGGTAATGAAAAGGCAATGACATGATTTCTAAATGAGTATTGTAAGATTTTAGGACTGAACACACTTGGAAATGCCTGTACCATAGTCCTATAGAGACAACTGAAACAATTCTTCTAGAAGTGGACTAACTGCCCAAACTCTTGTTTCAGAATTTTTAACTAACTTCACTGCTGCTTTCAGTAGCTTTGAAACAATAATTTTTAAAAAGGAAAGAGGTTTTTTTTCTCAGCAGCATATTGGATGCCCATGTCATAATTCTGCAAGGTCATGTAGCACAGGCAGAAGATAAATGTTATAAGTGATCTTTAAGAACCAATGAAGGACTTTATTGTTGTCATTAACATTTGCATCATTGTCAAGAACATAATTTTGTATTTAATTTCTCATAACTGTTGTTAGATTGTTGTGTTAATTTCTTGGAAAGAAATGATGGCATGAAAAGTAATAAGATTATGGATATTATGGATAATAGAAATTCCTAATTAATACTCTATCTCACCTCTATTTTTGCTCAAAAAATTACTATTAAAATATTGTCTGCTCTTGAACTTTTCTCCTCAGAAATTTGGAAGGTTAATCATTGTGCAAAATATTGCACAAATAACTGAAAAAAAGACTCAAATCCTGAATAGTTCAACGGCCAGTCAAAGCAAAGTGGACATATACCACAAAAAACCAAAAAATAATTCCGAGTTGTGCTCTAGTTTTCAAAATCATTACCACACACAAAGGCCCACCCAGAAATGAGGACTGCCCTGCAAAAGGCTCTGTACACAAACACCTTCAGAAGCTGTCTCTGTCTTGATATAAATTACCTGCTTATCTATGTGATAAGTGCTCTGAACAAGTTCATATTTTTCATCACAGAGATATGAAACAGAAGTGTGGGAAGGTAGACAGAATTTTTAATTTAATGGAGGAAAAATAAAATCATTAGCCAAGACCTCCAGGGTACCTTCTAACCTAGATCTAGGTCCTGACAGCAGCCAGAGGTAACTGTAGGGGCAAGAAAGTGAAGAGAATATCAATTCTTCCTACATATTTTTATTGGCATGGAATTTTATTTCCATTTCCCTGTGGCCTCTGTGGGTCCCTCTGAACTACTGGATTTTAGGTTCCAGCACAGAAAGGGACATGGGATACTTCAGTACCAAGCAAGACTCCAAATCCTGTCCTCTTTGCACTCATTTGCTTCGTGGGGTTCCCCTAGCAGAGCCAACATGTGTTTAAAGGAAACCACATGGTGGCTTTTTTCTGCTGTATCTTGTAAAATTCAGTGACATGGCATGGAGGAATTAGTTAAAAATGACTTGTGGTTTCATCATTTTCCAAGCTCCATGATGTGTCCTGCTTTGATTTTCAGAGACCACATGGAGCATTAGAGAACAAACCAAATTTCTCCATGTTTAACCCTTTCTGTTACATACCAGCAGACACTTTTTCTCTATAAATAGATTACCCTATTAGTGGTAATCTATTGAAGGTGTTTACATACTGAAAATACACCACTATCCCACCTTTCTAGCAGAAAGCCATGACTGATGATGTGCCTCAAGAATATGTCAACAACTGAATATGTATACAACTGAAAGATTCAACACAGCCAGTGTTTAAAATATTTTCGGTTTTTTTCTTTTTTTTATGGCAAATTATCAATACAAAGCTGCATCTTGTGGATTGAACACCATTTCTGTTTTGTTTCAGGGAAATAATCTCATAGCTTATTATGGTCATTATGTCTCAACATTAATAATGCTCCTATGACAGTGAAAGTTCACAAATGGAGATGGCTAAGGCAGCAAAAGAGGCAATGAGCAATAAATAGTGAAAGAACAAAGAAACAAACTGAGTTTTTACAGACAACTGGTTAATTTTGATTAGTTGAGAGAGCTGAGCTCCAACCATTCCTTGATAAAGTGAATATTTAATGGAATAAAATTTTGTATTGCAGAATTTGTAGTGACAAGACATTTCTAGAGCTTAATATGCAACTGGTAATTATACAGAGATTAATTCTGACGAGTGTGTTTTGGAGGTGCCAGAATCCCAAATGTAGAAGTAACATTTTTCCTCTTCACCTCAAGGAAAGGGAATATTTATGTGCTCCTCAAACAAGTAGAATATGGAAATGATTAATAATGGGTCTTTTTTCCAGAGAGAAATATTTGTTTTAAAATGAAATTTTAAGAGTTGGGGTCTGCTTTTACAGAAATGTGGGAATGAAGTGGGGAAGGAGAGGTCCATCATCATCTCAAACAGGAAATCAGAGAAACACAATATTTCCTTGTACTCTTCTTGTGGAACCTGCCTTTAGTTCAGTGGCTTTCAATTTTTAAAACTTGCAGATCCCTAATAATTTTTCAATGGAAAAAGGCACTTCTGTGTACTGAGCCCTTTAAAACATGGTTGTTTTTCCAAGTGACTTGCTGCTAGGATAAATCCACGTGTCCCTACAGCTAAATATCTGATTTGAAGGTGTATATTTCTCAAGTCTGGAATGCTCAAGCTAGTATTAATCATTCTAGGCACTTGCAACAGAAACTTCTGGACATTTACTAGTATAAAAATCAGAGTTAGGGGGAAGGGAGCAAGGCTCTAACAACCCCGGTTACAGCCAGCTATGTGTAATAAAGTCTTTAATTAAGTAGTGCAAGTGAACTCTGTGAGCTCTTTTGGGATGGGAGGGTGGAGAGAGTGGGATTAGAGCCCCCAGCACTAAATCAACACACACAATTACAGGCACATATGGTGCAAGTGGAATTCAGTAGAAGTTTGGGACATCTGAGGCCAAATCAGCCCCACTGCTATAAAGTTATCCCGTTAAAGGACAGCAGCAGAGGTCATGGCAGCTTATGCCAAATATAAAAATGAGAACTAGAGGCAGGAATTCATTGCTCAGATGTTACCGAGCTTTAAACCTGTTTTATGTCTGCTTTGGGCCTTCCATTTGTCCAGACACTGCACACCAAACCTGCTCTGACCACATCAGATACAGCAGAGCCTCGTTTTTTAACAGCCCTGAAAACAGCAGTGCAGCTGTGTGCCTTTGCTATGTGGGATATTGGAACAGATCGTGTTTTTAAAAATTAATTGGTGGATATTAATATATTTATAGCTTCCCTATTGCCATTCTAATTGCAAATCAATTAGAATTCTTACCTTCCATGTGTAGTAACAAAATACAAACCTCTCATTTGAACAAGGCAGAGTAAAGGGAGACAGAATCAAGACACAGGACGCAGTTCCCAGCTGTGCACTGCAGAAAGCTCTATGTGCAATGAACAGTGGGTGAAAAAACCCCAGAACATTTACTTTATCAAAGTTATCTTAAAGCCTGAATTTAAAAAAGGATTCTACACTCAAAATAAAATGTAAAAAAAAAAAATACATTCGACCCAAGACAGAACACCCGGTCTTTGTCTAAAAGAGATCACTACATCCACTCCTTAACTCATAAACTTCAGCCCAGAATATCAATGGGGTCTTAAGGAGGCTAACCAAACCTTTTCTCAAAATCATCTACTTTAAGCAGGGTAAGACTTTCCACTGCCTAAGGGCAATGGAGGTAGGAAGAGAATTGGTATCAATTTCCAACTCGCAGAAGCAAGCTTTTGACTTTCAAGCACACCTTCTTCCCTGACAAAATGATGTAACTGTGGGTTTCTTTTATTCATTATAATCTTTTGCTAGAAACACTTTTTTCCTATAGAACTTAAATTTCTGTGCCATATTTGACTCATGAGTTAATTCATAAAGATGACTTGTTATTAGCAACTTCCCTAACTTTTAGGACAAGCGATATTATAATCACTCATACACCAGGAAAAACTGAGGAAATTATTATAATGCAATCTTTGCATATGGTATTGAGGCTACATTTGCTGCAAGATGACAGATTAGTACTTATGGATTTTGCATACTGGTAACCACTTAATATCTGCTGGTATCATCATCATGGCAGACAAACAATATTTCTGCTGGTCCCAGCAGTTCAACACTGCATTTATGCACGGTAGAACAATACACGTATCCAAGCACATAGATGAGAATAGAATTTTGAATCACTGCTGTACCTGAAACCATTTATTCTTTTGATCAAGGAGACTGCTAAGAGAAACATTATTGATCTTGGGTTCAGTGCAGCATCGCTGTGTAACTATTTTATGAATATGTGGTCTGGTAGTGCAGGTGATCTTGTTTCCATGCTGCTGTTAGGGGAATGTACTTCCAGGGTTTTCCTGCTTTTTCAGAGTGGTAGCTCAGGGATGGAAAGGATCCCTAGATTAATTAAAAGCTGTCTCAGAGGTGGTGGGGGAGATGAGGCTGTGGAAAGGGGGTGGGTTAAATCTCGTGGGGTCTCCAAGTGGGCATAGGCAGCAATTTTGGCAATCTGACCAAGAAGGCAAACCACAGGGACAAGAGACAACAAGAAATTAAAAAGAAGTGGCAAACCAGAGGGGGAACAAAGCTGGCATGGATACAGACCATTCCTTGGTCAGAATTGTATCCACTGCTTTGTGGTTCCCTTCTACATCCATGTTTTACTTCATGGAGGTAATTTAGTAGTTAGTTATCATGAATATTGTTTCTAGGGCTAGAGGCTGACTTAGGGCTGCTAAGGCAGCTGTGATAAATCACATGTGCATGGTGGGAGCAGAGTGTGAGTCAGCTGAGGGGTGATGGATGCTGGAGTTATTTATTCCAGAGGATGCCAGAGTGAGCTGGAAGTGCAGTTGTCCCTGTGGTGACTGCAACAAATCATGTGATTAATAAAGTTTGTATTTGAAATCCAGTGATCTTGAAAAACCGATGTGTTTTGTACTCCTCCCATTTTTTATCTCTTCTTGTTTAAAAAAGAAATGCCCAAATGTCAATGTATTTAGCAAGCAGATAGCAAAACACCACCACAAGTGGGAATCTAATAACTAAACTAAAAGTCAAATAAGTACATAGTAGTTATAGCACCCAGCTGCCTGAAAATGTCCTTTCTAATATTAATATGAAGAACACCTCGAACATGGATAAATTTTATCACTCAGATGGATTTCTGCACCTAATAAAAGCTAGTTTAGTTCTCACAACTTCTGTTTCCCTCACAAAATGAGAAAAAAAGAGAAAAATTCCTGCTTATTTCAGACAGTCAGAGTAACTCCAGCAACCCCCGGTGTCTGAGTCACACTTTACCCCAGGTTCAGCAGGGTAAAAGCATAATCTGATTCAGTCCTGCACATGGCTAGCTGGAGATTGGTGGGATTTTTGAAAGAAGGGCTAATGCAGGGAGATAAGTTACACATGTCCAATGCTGGATAGCAAGTTGCTGCTGATTAGTGATCTTCTGTAATGGTAATGCAGCCCAGTCTTCAGGGGATTGCAATTGATCTCTTTTGAAGGCACACAATGTGCCCCTCCACTGACCCAGTCTCTGAGGCTGCTCAGCACACTGCCAGCAGAGGATGAGAACAACTTTGAAAAGCAATGTTAAAAATTTAGTTTAAATTAAGACAAAAATAAAGTAGCACAGTTTTGTTTATTTGCTTGCTTTTAGAAGTGTTGCATTGTTATATCAATGCTACTGGAGTTAATAGAGTTAAGGGCAATTTTAAATCCTAAATAGCTGGGTTGTTTACACTGTGATGATTATAGCAACCACGAGTTTTGACACTGACTGCTTACTCAGTTGCATCAGTTGAGAGAATCCTTTCCATGAAATCAGAGAAATCTACAAAATCAGACTGAGCTGTGCCATTCCTCACAGAAGTTTGTTTGAACTTATCTGCAAAGTTTCACTGACAGAGACTCTGCAAACTTCCAGACATTTATTTCCACTGCTTGCTTAAACAAAGAGATTTCTACATCAGAAATGGTGAGCACAGTTGTCATAGATGCTCAGGGAGTAAGAGGCAGAAGGACACTTGGTTATATTTACAGAGGACATCTGTGCTGAAGTTGAACTTGGCTGCAGAGGGAAGCAGCACATTCTCAGTGTCATGGGAAGAGGAATGCTTTGTTCTGTTCTCTGTCCTGTGCCCCTCACGGAGTCTCTCAGCTCAAACCAAACAACACTGAGTGAATTAAACAAGTTCATGCTCTCCTCCTACTCCAAGACAGCCTCGGCCAAAAGCAGTGGGAAAGAATCATCCTTAGGGTTCACCTGTAATGTTCTCACAAATAAATGGTGACCAGTGGCAAATTTATAGTTCGGTGTAACCTCCCCAGTTTCTGAGTTTCTCCAAAACAGCTCCTGTTAATAAGGCACTGCTGCTTCAAGCTTCACCATCACAACCTCTGCACAGCAGCTAAATGTCAATAAATTGTAATAATGTGACATAGAATTTACTAAACTAGATTAGAAAAGCAAAGTCTTCTAGCTCCTTACAAATTTTCCACTGTCAGGTCCCAATTCAGACATTTGCTTATGAACTATAAACCACTCCTATTTTACACAGCACTTAATTTTTTTCTGAGTGAGAATGAACTCCTGACACATTTGAAACAGGGAGATTTTTATACAAAAAATTTGAATCCAAGAGGCTGCAGAGCTCACAGCTATTTGTCTGTTGTGCTTACTCCTGATTAAAATATTTTCAACCAAGCTATCTAAGCTCTGTACTCTCACCATCCTTGGCTAGCTCAGGCACACAGAAGTTTACCAAAGAGAGGTTTTGCCTGATCTTTCTTAGTACATCATAACAGAAGCCTGTTTTCCAAGGGAGTTTGGTGCAGTTTGTCCTGTTGCAGGTCCAAATATCTGCACCTCTACAGGTGCTGCTGCTTTGAAGAGTTTTGTGTGTTCTATTGTGAGTGAAGGTGGTCAAACCCAGCACAAATCCACGTTCAGGGATACAGTTTGCCAAGCACAATTCCAGCACTAGAGGGTTGTGTGCTGATGGCTGCTGTGCAGCCAACCCACCTGTCAAGACACAGGGAGAAATGACTTAAAATAAAGAACCCCTGATGTAAATCAAATATTGATGAAAGGAGGCCTTTAATCACCCACCTGCAGCTCCACGAGGCACTGCAAGAGTTGATTTCAGACTTATTTACTGAGTTCCTTTCACCTTTTCCCCTTCATTAATTTGCTGGGAAATGCTAAATGGAGGGATGGGAGCCTGTTGTCTAAAGAGCAGATGTTGTAAGCAGTGCTGATTCTGATACTCTTCGTCTCTACTCTTCTGCTTAAATGAGACCTTCCCCCACACACACACAGAGTGCACAATGAACAGGACACTCGTGGCAATATCTACATATTTTTTAACACCAAGATATATTTATTCAGAGTCTTCCAGCTGCATGTTTTAGACCAGCTGATTGGCCTTGACCCCTCTCTGGCTCTTCTTCATCTTGGGAAATTTGACCATGGGTGCAGGTACAAGGACTTCACAGCTTAAATCTCCTTTAATCAGGTGGTTTATCTTTGTCTGCTTGCACAGTTCTGGTTAGGTGCAGCTGGGGGAGAGAGTTTTGAAGAAATTGGATGCATTGAGGCAGACAGGCACATCTTTCCACTCAGTTTTAGGGCTCTGACTACCAGCCAGACACACTATTTTGGCTGGGGAAGGTTGCACTTTTGGATTGTTTGCCACTTTTTTCTGTCCTGGATTCAGAAGAGTTCAAAGCCAAAAAGGAAAGAGAGAATGGAATGAAAACAGTCATGTGGGGGGCTGTGAAAAATAACATTGCTGTGAAGCTGGGATAATAAACAGTGACCCATGATGATCATTACTGAGCAGCTACAAAAGCATTGGGAAAAAGGGAAACATCACTCAGCTGCAATAGAGTCTTTAAGTGACTGGTCCTACAGCAGCTGAACATCCGCTCAGATGGTTGGGAAATCAGCAGGGCTTGAGAGAGCCCAGACATTTTGCTATTAAAAACCTTGATGTCCTCTCAGCACTGATGGCAGGAACACGTCTGAAGGTGCAGAGCATCTGTTCAGCTCCCTCTCCTGAAGCTGGCTGCAGTCTCAGCACGGAGAACATTTAACTGTTTCCCCCTTGCACTTCCTGCTTGATACAGGATGCTGTCTCCCACAGCAATAAAGGAAATGATAGCCTCCCATATACATTCAAGTAATAATAAAGTAAGAAGTAGGTAATAATAACCAGAGCCATATGAAATATGCACTTCATGAACCAAAATTAAACTGGAGAAATGGCTAAGCAGGAAAGGTCAGGGCTCATAAACTGAACGTAATCTCCTGTGCTTTACGCCTCCCTCCCCAAAAGCAAATTAAATTTTAATGATTTTTGGAAGCTCTGACTGCTAAATACCATTTCCAGCCTTCTATATGAATGACAGCATAACCCTAAGGCCAGTGGAAGTGGCCAAGACTATGTGCTTTTACACGCAGTGTGTTGGATTATTCCCTAAAGTATGGAACACACATCCTGGCGGGATGATGCAAGCAGTTAGGACTGAAAGCTCTGCTCAGAGCTCAGGACATCAAGGTGACTGAGAGGGGACCTCTTCAATGCCCATCAGGATCAGAAGGGAGGGTGTCAGGAAGATGGAGCCAAGCAAGGACAAGAGAAAAAGATAGAAAGTGGTTCCCCAAAAGTTCCACCTGAACACGAGGAAGAACTTTCCAGCACAGTGACTGAGCACTGGGACAGGTTGCCCAGAGGGGTGGTGATTCTCCCTCACTGGAGATATTCCAGGACTTTCTGGACATAATCCTGTGCCCTGTGATCTGGGATGGCCCTGCTGGAGCAGATGCCCCGCTGTGGTCCCTTCCAACCTGACCCATCCTGGGATTCTGTGATCTCCACTGCTCCAATGCTGACAGGGCCATGAAAAATCTCTCCTAGAGCAGAAGACAAGGGTGCCGTATTTAATTTACAGAAAATTAAACATCCACACTAACTGTAATATGTTGGGAGATAATGCTTAAATTATTCAGCAAAGGTAATTTATTGATATATCTCAAATACTGCAAATCTTTGTTTCAGAACACAGGTATGCTTTTTTTTTTTTAAAACTTATTTTTCTCACTAGTACTCTATTGATATGAGTATTTCATATTCTGAACTCTATTCAGTATCCATAAATCAGTATGATAGAAGAAAATGAAGGCCTGAAATGGTTTCTAAGATATTTCTTCAGCTTCAGATGAAGTTTTTTCATCTTTGAGTAGCCATCAAGAAATTACAGGTATTAAGCTGGGAAGTAAAACAGCAGAAAATTAATGTGGACCCCAGAAAGAAAATGATGATTAGGAGCCCCGTCTAGTGTGACTTGGATAAAAAAAAAGAAGTTTAGTCTGAAATACAGTAGAGGCTGTACCTAAGTCAAACCACAGGTAACTCCTTACACCAAATATTTCCTCCATGTTCATCCCAACTGCTAAATAAACAGCCAAAATTGGCAGCAGATTTTAAAAGGGTTAGTGGTGGCTTGTTCAGTTAGTTGAACTGGTTATTTGGTTCACATATTTGTTTAAGGCTTGTTTGTTTTCAAATAAAATAAATGCAAAATGCAAAGTAATAGTAGTTTTAAAACTATTTTCAGACCAAAAAAAAAATCAAACTGGAAGAGTTAAAGCTTTTTTAAAGATATTCTGCACTGACTCAGATGTATTAAATAAATTTGCATGAGAAAGGGATGGGTGTCTTTGAGTGCTTTCTAAGCATACAAAATCATGACATTCACATTAACTTCAAAGTACAAACAAACTTCAACTTTAATGATAAACAAATATTATTTCTACTGCCAACCTGTACATCACCATTCATTTAAAAATAATCTGCAACGATGAATCCTTCCTGTTTTACAGAAGAAGAAATTGAAATTAGATTTCACACAGCAAAAAAGTCTGGACTGAAACTTGTTCCCAACTCATCCTACTCAGATTGTTGGACACACTGGGAATTAGAATTAGTGTTTGTACTCTGTGTTGTGTAGAAGTATGGGAAAAGTGACTGGCAGAACACAAGAAAGGCAGAGGAGATGCATAAATTAAAAAAAACCAAGCCTTTTCTGATCTGAGACTGTGGCGATGACAATTGCAGAACAAGCCTCTCTTTACTAAAATCAGATCATCTCCAGGTCATTATCACACTTGCAAAACCTCTGAGCATCACTGACTTTTCACAGCTTTTGTGCTCGCCCATCTGTCATTGCCTCCTTGTCTTCCTCACACACCAGGGGAATGAATGCCACAGAAAGCAGCAGGGTAATTAACGGGGCTGCTATCTCAGGAGGTGCCCCCTTTTGTGCAGGGCAGCTCTAATGTATTCTTTAGAGACACACAGTACAGTCAGGAGCATTCCTGTGCTGCCAGGAGCGGCAGCTCACTGCCTCTGCCCCAGCTGTATGTTTGGTGGGTTGGAGAAACCTTAAACTCAGAAAAATGTATAAAAACGAGAGTATAGGAGACTCATACCACGAAGACAAATGTATTTGTTTGAAGGACTGATTGCCATTTAACTTTCCAGCCTACTCACCTTCTAATAAACTCACAAATAAATAAGGAGTTCCACAATAAACTCCAGAAGCTGCTTGCTGGTGAGAAGAAAGCTCTTTACAAACAATTTGATGGGTGAAGCCATGGGTGTTAACGTCTTTGAAAGGGTCTGACTGTCTCTACCGACTTTGGGCAGCAGGTTTGTTGCAGAGCCCACACAGCTTGGCTCCTGAAACAGACAGGGGTCTGCACAAGCTTGAACTTCTGAACTTTGGGGTAAAAAGTAGGTTCAAGGGGGGAATATGTGGTGGGCAGTTCAGAAAGTCTATACCTTCCTGGTACCTCAGCCAATGAGGAAAGGAAGAGGGCAACAAGTGGCCAAGAGTTTAGGATTAAAGGAGGCTGTGTCCTCCAAAACCCCAAGAGAGAAAACTCCATGGGCTGTGCCCCAGTGGACTCTCTCCTTTTATTTGAATAAAGTTGCAGGACTCCACTGTCTCCTTTTTGGACATAAACCTCTGGCGTTGGTGGAATTTCCTGACAATTGGGAGCTCATCCGGGATCCTTCCACTGTCTGGCTCTGGCATGCAGCAAGATTTTGTTTGGGTCACGGGGGAGGTGAGTGATTTTGCAAAGAATTTGGTGGCTGTGGGAGGGTGAGAGCCCAGAGGCAGCAGGAGCAGGGGCTGGAGAGGTGGCAGTGGGCCCTTGCAGGAATTGGTTAGAAAGGTACCTAAGGTATATGAAAAGTATGAAAGAAGGGATGAGGAGAAGGTAAAGGTCCAGGCAAGGGTAATGGCACAGTTTTTACAACACCTGACAGAAAAAAAGTGCAGGGAGCCCCAGGACCAAAGGGAAGGGGGTGGCCACCAGGACAGCGATTGGGAAGGAATCAATTTGCCATTTGTAAAAAAGGATATTGGAAATGGATTGTTAAGGGTGTCAGGATCTGCTGCTGTACCAGCAGCACACTGGAGCCATTGCTGAACTGAAAAGTGTGTTTCCTAGTAGACATAGGAACTCCTGTGTCTGATTTGAATTTTATGCCAAAGGGGGGACAATTTTTCAGATGATCTTTTGCTGGGTGGGAAAGTCGAGCAGGTGCATTTTATTCAACCACTATTGATGAATGTGTGTGTGGATGTGAATTAAAACTGTGTGTGTTACCTTCACAGCTGCCTTTGCCCATTCCCTCCAAACACATTGCACAGGGCTGGGAGNTTGGTGGAATTTCCTGACAATTGGGAGCTCATCTGGGATCCTTCCACTGTCTGGATCTGGCACGCAGCAAGATTTTGTTTGGGTCACGGGGGAGGTGAGTGATTTTGCAAAGAATTTGGTGGCTGTGGGAGGGTGAGAGCCCAGAGGCAGCAGGAGCAGGGGCTGGAGAGGTGGCAGTGGGCCCTTGCAGGAATTGGTTAGAAAGGTACCTAAGGTATATGAAAAGTATGAAAGAAGGGATGAGGAGAAGGTAAAGGTCCAGGCAAGGGTAATGGCACAGTTTTTACAACACCTGACAGAAAAAAAGTGCAGGGAGCCCCAGGACCAAAGGGAAGGGGGTGGCCACCAGGACAGCGATTGGGAAGGAATCAATTTGCCATTTGTAAAAAAGGATATTGGAAATGGATTGTTAAGGGTGTCAGGATCTGCTGCTGTACCAGCAGCACACTGGAGCCATTGCTGAACTGAAAAGTGTGTTTCCTAGTAGACATAGGAACTCCTGTGTCTGATTTGAATTTTATGCCAAAGGGGGGACAATTTTTCAGATGATCTTTTGCTGGGTGGGAAAGTCGAGCAGGTGCATTTTATTCAACCACTATTGATGAATGTGTGTGTGGATGTGAATTAAAACTGTGTGTGTTACCTTCACAGCTGCCTTTGCCCATTCCCTCCAAACACATTGCACAGGGCTGGGAGAGGCCTGGAAGAACGAGACAAGGACAGTCAGTTGGCTTGTGCCCACTGAGCTGTTTTATATTTTTTCTCCGTGTAACAATATTCAATGCTTTGGGGTTTTTTTAACCCACTTTAAGACTCTGCACTGACTGTGTGCAGCAAAATTGAAGGGCTACCATGAGCCAGGTGAGTTTCTGGCTTGCTCAGATGCTGCTGCTGAGAAGCCAGCTCCTCGAGAAGATGAAGGGAGGGATCAGGCAGGGAGGGAAGCTGGGGGAGAGTCTTCTTGACATCCCTTCTGCTCTTGCCAGCCTGGTTATGGTGTGCTGCTGTGGGCGGCTGCAGGCTGCTCCTCCCTGAGAGATGAGGGTGCAGAACATCAGGGGCTGCCTGAGGTCATTTAGGCTTACTTCAGGTCATTTGTGTACCTGATTGGGGTTACTTGAGGTCATTTGGGCTTACTTCAGGTCATTTGTGTACCTGATTGGGGTTACTTGAGGTCATTTGGGATTACTTGAGATCATTGGAGTCCCTGGTAGAGATTACTTGAGGTCATTTGGGATTACTTGAGATCATTGGAGTCCCTGGTAGGGGTTACTTGAGGTCATTTGAGGCCCTGATCTGGATTACTTGAGGTGAGTTGTGGTTACTTGAGGTCATTTGAATATTTTTTAATTGATCTGAGGGTTACTTGAGGTCATTGGAGTCCCTGGTAGGGGTTACTTGAGGTCATTTGAGGTTACTTGAGGTCATTGGAGGCCCTGACTGGGGTTACTTGAGTTCATTGGAGTATTTTTTAATTGCTCCAGGGATTACTTGAGGTCATTTGAGTCCCTGGTCTGGGTTACCTGAGGTTGTTTGGGGTTAGTTGAGGTCATTTGAGGCCCTGACCAGGGTTACTTAAGTTCATTTGAGTATTTTTTAATTGATCCAGGGATTACTTGAGGTCATTTGAGGCCCTGACCGGGATACTTGAGGTCATTTGGGGTTACTTGAGTACATTTGAGTATTTTTTAATTGCCCATGGGGTTACTTGAGGTCATTGGAGTCTTTTTTAATTGATCATGGGGTTATGTGAGGTCATTTGAGGTCCTGTCTGGGGTTACTTGAGTTCATTTTGGGTTACCTGAGGTCATTGTAGTATTTTTTAATTGCTCCAAGGGTTACTTGATGTCATTTGAGGCCCTGATCTGGGTTACCTGAGGTCATTTGGGGTTACTTAAGGTTATTTGAGGCCCTGACTTGGGTCACTTGAAGTCATTTGAGTCTTTTTAATTGATCCAGGGTTTACTTGAGGTCATTTGAGGCCCTGAGAGGGGTTACTTGAGGTCATTTGGAGTTGCTTGAGGTCATTGTAGTCTTTTTAAATTGATCCAGGGGTTACTTGAGGTCATCTGGGGCCCTGACTGGGGTTACCTGAGGTCATTTGGGGTTACTTCAGGTCACTGGAGTCTTTTTTAATTGATCATGGGGTTACTTGAGGTCATTTGAGGCCCTGATCGGGGTTACTTGAGGTCATGTGGGGTTACTTGAGTTCACTGGAGTCTTTTTTAATTGATCATGGGGTTACTTGAGGTCATTTGAGGTCCTGACTGGAGTTAGTTGAGTTCATTTTGGGTTACTTGAGGCCACTGTAGTATTTTTTAATTGCTCGAAGGGTTACTTGAGGTCATTTGAGTCTTTTTTAATTGATCCAGCAGTTATTTGAGGTCATTTGAGGTCCTGACCAGGGTTACTTGAGGTCATTTGAGGTCCTGTCTGGGGTTACTTGAGTTCATTTTGGGTTACCTGAGGTCATTGTAGTATTTTTTAATTGCTCCAAGGGTTACTTGATGTCATTTGAGGCCCTGATCTGGGTTACCTGAGGTCATTTGGGGTTACTTAAGGTTATTTGAGGCCCTGACTTGGGTTACTTGAAGTCATTTGAGTCTTTTTAATTGATCCAGGGTTTACTTGAGGTCATTTGAGGCCCTGAGAGGGGTTACTTGAGGTCATTTGGAGTTGCTTGAGGTCATTGTAGTCTTTTTAAATTGATCCAGGGGTTACTTGAGGTCATCTGGGGCCCTGACTGGGGTTACCTGAGGTCATTTGGGGTTACTTCAGGTCACTGGAGTCTTTTTTAATTGATCATGGGGTTACTTGAGGTCATTTGAGGCCCTGATCGGGGTTACTTGAGGTCATTTGGGGTTACTTGAGGTCATTGGAGTCTTTTTTAATTGATCATGGGGTTACTTGAGGTCATTTGAGGCCCTGATCGGGGTTACTTGAGGTCATTTGGGGTTACTTGAGTTCACTGGAGTCTTTTTTAATTGATCATGGGGTTACTTGAGGTCATTTGAGGTCCTGACTGGAGTTAGTTGAGTTCATTTTGGGTTACTTGAGGCCACTGTAGTATTTTTTAATTGCTCGAAGGGTTACTTGAGGTCATTTGAGGCCCTGACCAGGGTTACTTGAGGTCATTTGAGTCTTTTTTAATTGATCCAGCAGTTATTTGAGGTCATTTGAGGTCCTGACCAGGGTTACTTGAGGTCATTTGGGGTTACTTGAGGTCATTGGAATCCTTCTTAATTGATCCAGGGGTTATTTGAGGTCATCTGGGGCCCTGACTGGGGTTAGTTGAGGTCATAGAGGTTACTTGAGGTCATTGGTGTATTTTTTAAGTGCTCCAAGGGTTACTTGAGGTCACTTGAGGCCCTGGCTGGGGTTACTTGAGTTCATTTGAGGTCCTGATCGGGGTTACTTGAAGTCATTCGGGGTTACCTGAGGTCATTGGCATATTTTTTAATTGATTCAGAGGTTACTTGAGGTCATTTGGGGCCCTGACCGGGGTTACTTGAGGTCACAGGGGTTACTTGAGGTCATTGGAGCCTTTTTAAATTGCTCCAGGGGTTACTTGAGGCCATTTGAGGCCTTCACTGGGGTTACTTGAGGTCATTTGAGGGGTTTTTTAATTCATCTGGGGTTACTTGAGGTCATTTGATGCCCTGACCGGGGTTACTTGAGGTCACAGGGGTTACTTGAGGTCATTGAAATGTTTTTTAATTGATCCAGGGGTTACTTGAGGTCATCTGGGGCCCTGACTGGGGTTACTTGAGGTCACAGGGGTTACTTGAGGTCATTTGAGTGTTTTTTAAATTGATCCAGGGGTTACTTGAGGTCATTTGAGGGCCCGATAGNGTGTTTTTAATTGAGTCAGGGGTTACTTGAGGTCATTGTAGGGCCCGATAGGGGTTACTTGAGGTCATTTGGGGTTACTTGAGGTCATTTCAGTCTTTTTGAATTGACCATGGGGTTGCTTGAGGTTCTTTGAGATCCTGATTGGGGTTACTTGAGGTCATTTGGGGTTACTTGAGGTCATTGTAGTCATTTTTAATTGATCCAGGAGTTACTTGAGGTCATTTGGGGTTACTTGAACAGGAAGCCCATTTAGCACAGATGCTGCCTTTGGACTTTTCTGTTCATAACATCCAACCAGGACTGCAGGAACAGCATTTGGGACAGCTGAACACGGGTCAGCTGACCCATCATATTCGGGTTAAGGTCTCTAAAGCCCTGGAGAGAAAACCCCAAGGGCTGTGCCCCAGTGGCCTCTCTCTCTTTATTCAAATAAAGTTGCAGGTCTCCTCTGTCTCCTTCTTGGACATAAACCTCTGGCATCAGTGGATTTTCCTGACACTGGAAATTGCCATACATTGCTATTTTCAGCTACTTGTGGAGGCAATGGAAATACTATACATCTTTAGAACTGCTCCTCTTTGTTAGCTTCTCTTGAAAAATTTTACCTGCTCAAATTGTAACAGAGCCCCAAACATTTTTTTTGCACATGAGAAAAAACCTCTGAAGAGGTGGAACCTATTGGAGTTCAGGAAGCTGCAGGTATTCCCCTTGTTCACCTCCTCTCTGCTGGCACAGAAAGGAACCTGGATCCATCTCAGCAGCCTTACCTTGACAGCCCTGCATCCCTATAGTGCCCACAAGCATCCTCAACCATTCTGCTCCCCTGCTCTGCCACAACCATTTAATCACAGTTGTTACAGCCCCTGCTATGGTTACCATTGGAACAGTAATTACAGCTGCAGCATTCCCCTCCCGGGCAGAGGGATATTTGTGCTCTCCTCCCATCACACCTTCCACAGAAATTCCTTGTGATTTGAGATGTGGCAGTAACGTGGGGTTTGCTGCTGAAAGTCTCAAACATTTGTTCTCTGCTTGCTCACTTGCAGTATCTGAGGTGCTGGTGCCTGGCAAAGCTGTGCCTTTGTGCGACCAAGCATTCTGCAAGATGGGACAAGAGAGCCTTAAAACACCTTGGAGAGAAAAAACTATACAAATTCCCACTATTTTCAGGATTTTTAACTTACTCTTAATCCATGTGACTCCTTTTCAATGAGATCATTAAATCCTGAGAAACAAATCTTACATTAATTTTGGATCTTATAATTCTGGCAATTTCAGTTTTTGCTACTGCTCTGAGTTGGACACACAGTCTGGGACTTATTTCCTCCTTTTGATTGCACAATTCTTTCTCACTTATATCTTTGTAAAGGTACATTTATACTTACATGGATTGGCACTGTGAGTTTTGCAGTACATCACTGAAGTAATGTGCTCTATCCATACATTACAGGTCTCAGAATCACGCTATCAAGGGTAGGCACTGAAGTAAAAATTTATCCCAAAGGCAAGATGCTGTAATTCTTGAGGCTGAGAATTGATGAGGAGTGGTCCTGCATCCCTGATTTTACCTGTGGTTTGGAGGAAAAATACAATTCATGCTGATAGATTAGAAACATTCAAGGGTTAATTTGATTTGATTCAGAACTTAAGTATAATTTCCATTTACAAATCCAGGAGAGATATTTATCAATATTGAAGGATATGTAAAAGTGATCATAACTTACTGGAGATAAAGAGGTTTGAAGAGCCCCTCCACAGTTAAATTTTGAATCATTACTGGGAAAGCATGGACATGGAACTTCTCTAGAAAGACAGGCTGAGAAAGCTGGGAATTTTCATTAAGCAGCACTCACCACGCCCAGATAGGGGAGCCACTACACAGAGGAAACTATTTACAGGTGTTCTATTAATTTTATCAGAATTTTACAGAACCAAAATGAGGTCTTTTTCTCTTTATTTGGCACTCATATAAAGGATAGTATATCTTCAGACAGCTAAATTTCACATCCATATCTTATTAATAGAGATAGACCTTAAATTCAATATTCTAAACTGCTCTAAGCAGCATTTCTATCTCTATGTTGATTACATGAGAGGCTGATTTTGAGTCACAGACAACTAAAAATGCATTTCAGTGCACAGAGTTAGAAACTGGATCAAATAAATAAGATGTATGACATGACTTTTTGGGAGTGGTTTACATGTACCATAAGAGATACAAATCTATCTGTGATTTATGCCATAAATGCTTTTATAGCTAGCTACCAGCAATGCAACTAAAGTAAATGCAAAACCTCAAGATGTGAGTCCTAAAGACCTAGAAATTATTAATTTTTTCTATACAAGTCTCCCAGACAAGTATTTTAGGTCATTTTGATGTTGGCCACATAAAAGAATGCTGAAATTCCTTAGTTCTAACACAAATTACACTGATTGCATCTACTCTGACATAATCCGCAATTCCTTTATTCCTTTCTTTGCCGAGCTTTCCTCTCCAGTTTTTTACATTTTGTACCATTATTTCACAATCTCTGCTTTGGGTGTTTGAATGTTTTGTTGCTTGGGGATTTTTTTTTTTGTCGTTTTGAGGTTTTTGGTGGTTTGAGGCGGGGAGGGGTTGCATGGGGCAGGGGAGCTGCTGAGCATTCTCTTCAAAGAGGTTTTGCCTGCAGTAAGGGCAGTTATTAAGTTATTACACATTTTAAGAGTGTGAAGGGCACATAAAACATGACTACACCAATCAATATTTACCTGAGTAGGATTTGACAGAGGGGAGGTTGGGAATGGGATGTAGTTTAACTTAAGCTTTAATAAAGTTCCCAGTTGAGGCCACATAAAGCAGAAAGATCTGATGTTTGTCCCCGTGGAGAATCACACTGTTTTGCAATCAGAGAGAGATAAAGCAAGAAGTGCCAACAAGCCCTGTCCCCACCTACCTGAGCCAGTCCCCTGACACTGCCCCATTTCTGTGTTCCCCCTATTAAATTATACTTGTCTAGGCTGCTTCTGTCACAGATTTCTGGAGCAGCTCCCATCTCTCAGAGCAAGATTACTTGTCCTGTGGCCTTTCTCTCTTTCACAGATGTCTAAACCCATATACACCTGTCGGATTTCTATCAGCTCCTTCCTGGGGAGACCTAATCTATCTGTCACTGGCAATCTGCGCAACAGCCATGAGAGGCAGGAGCCATCCTGCTAACTGTGGCCTGGCCTGGCCTGGATGGGGCCTGGATAACATTTAGTTCCTGGCTAAACCAACAAGCCAATGACTATTTTTACGTGTATGAAAATGCACAATGTGTAGTTATTTCATATTTTATGGTTGTGGCAGCACACATCTGTTCTAGCACGGAGGGGCACACAGAGAGCAGAAAAGCAGTGGGTGTCACACACAGCACTGATGTCTGCCCTGTGCCTTTAAAAACTGACCACACATCCCATTAAAGGAATCCCGTAAATGTCAGTCAAGGCATAATTAGTGTCTGCAAAGGTACTTCCTGGCAATAATTGATTTCTTAATCCAGATCCCAATCTGCTCCACTGATATTCTTTAATGACTTTCTGAAGCCAGTGATAACAAATTGGATAAGAAAAGATGTTTTTGTCAATGTGGAGGATTCACAGGAGACACAAAGGCGGAGTTAACGTGGTGCTGTTGCCAGGAGTGACTGAGCAAACAGTGTTTGCAATTACAATTCACCTCCTTAACTTCGTTTTCAGCAAAGCAGCAGCACTTTAAGTTTAATCATGGCAGCCCCAGAGTAAAGCAGAGGGGGCAAAAAATTTCTTTCCATCACTTATTTGTTCTTTTGTCTTTCACACTTCTCGGCAAACTCCATCATATAATTAAACTCTAAAGGCTATTTGCTGACAACCTGTGGTCAAAAAGTAAGGGAAGATGATAATGATGCTCAAGTCAGGTCCCCTCCTTCCTACAGTGCCAGTTTCTGCCAAAAGTGCTTCCTTTGCACAAATTGCTGTACATCAAAATCAGGTCTTTGGGAAGCGGGGTGTGATGTGAGTGTAGCTGGCAAGTTTTAAAAGCCTGCCATTACAATTGCTTAATGAGGAACTGCATTAATAGCCTGCTTCTCCCACACCACATTCAGAGGAAAGGGTGAATTCAGCCATTAGAGTGGCTGGAAAACACTGGTGTCTCCTTTCAAAATTCCACTCAAATTCACCCCTAAGAGTAATAAGCTGCTGTGGCCTCTAATTTCAATAAAAGCAGTATATAGCATGGGGAGGGAGGGCTGGGCTCCCCAAGGAAAGGGAAATACCAGAACATTTTCAGACATCACGGGGAAAAAATTGAATTACAAAGATTTGGGAATCTTAATGTCATAGAAAGCAATCCCAAGATTGTTTTATATTGCTTTCCAGCTTATATCTGCACACTGTAATATACCAACATATAAACTGATTTTTCTTCTGCTATTGAAAAATCAAATAAATGAAACAGAGACTCTTGAAGGACATTCTGCAGTGAGAAAAGCTTGCTAAATTTCAATTCTGTGAGTAAATTGAGACAAGGGACACAGACCCATCATTTTAAGTCTTCTAGCTCTACCTGGCTGCCTCTCTGTGGCTTATCAGCCTAGAAAATGAGAACATTCTGCATCTAAAATAACAGGAGAAACAATTAAACACAGAATAGGATCCAGGATGAGTTAGAGGAACCTTGGTCAGCTTTGGATCCAGCCAAAGCCATGGTCAGCCACTCCCCCTGCCCACTGAGCACTTACTGGTATATGAAGAAATACGTAGGAGAAACAAAGGCTCCAAGCTAGAAAAGGTCTGGCTGCTGATTGGATTAGGTGCAACCCTGTGGAGAAAAAGAGGATTTTTCTCTTCCCCTCCCTTTAAAGGTAACACCTGAGGAAGTTTCTGGCAGGTGTAGGGTGCTGGGGCCAGCTGCAGGGAGCAGGCAGAGAGCCAAGGTGACAAAACAAGGTGGCTTTTGCAGACACCCACGGGATTAGTGTCTGTGCTTGTGCAAGTCAGAAAGATGCTGAAAGCTGATGAGGCAAAAAGTGAGTATGGAGGAAAGAAATACCCCAGGAATTTGGGAATATTTGCTCTCCAGCTGGCTCTGCCTCACCCCAGCATCTCTGAGCTCCTGCCCTTTGAACAACGTTTCCTTGTTCTCATTTGGTACTTTTGCTTGCTCTAAATATGACTTGAAAGCTAGAAAGTCACTGATCACTCTGGATGAGCTCACTTTGAAGAACAGACTCCCACCAGGACTTCAGGGGATCATAAACACTTCTCAAACTACACTGGGTGTTTGTATCAGCAGTCCCAGCTGCTCCCTGTGAGCCGTGGCAGCCTGAGGGTGCCATCCCTGCAGCCCATCCATCCCTTGACTCAATCTGGAAGGGGCTGAGGCATGGGGATGATGCAGGATGGTTATAACTGACAGATATAACTCCTCCTTCTCTCCCAGTCCTGCATTTGACACTGTTCTCCACTCAGGCAGGAATAATTGGATGATTAGGTTCTGTCCCTGTATCTTACAGACTGATGTGAAGATTCCAGACCCAGTGCAGGTGCTGCAAACATCACCACTCTGGCCCTGAGGGCAGTCAGACTTTGCTTTTCTAGCTGCTTAAAATTCCTGTCCACACAATTTTTCCTGCATTTATGAACCCTCCCTCTGTTCCCAGCATCTGGGTTTCAAATTCGTACATCATTGTGTTGCCTGTAGTTTTCTTTAGGCTTTGACATGTTAGTGAATCTAATGTCAATTAAACTGCTGGGAATGTCAGCATTTTAATTTTCTGAGAAGCTGCTTGCTTCTCAACACATTCTAATCTTGAATTTCAGCTTTTATTTTTCAGGCCTAGACCTTTCCTAAGTACACATGGACAAAAGCTCCAAATTATCCTGTGGTTTGGTGATTCTGAGCAAAATGTGCCCTGGGGCTTAGCCTGAGAACATCAACTCATTTTCTTTAGTGACCCGAGACAGATAACCAGAGGCTGGGTTTCCAAAGGTGAAAGGCTGCTGTCACTAAGGCACTGCAGCAACTTAATTGAATGTTTTCTCCCAGCACTAGCAGTAAAGGCTGCTTTTACTATTTGTTCAGTGTTGGGATTAGGATGGAGTATTTGCCTGACTTGTCTCTGAACAAAAACTGTAAAAGAAAAAAAAAATGTTTGCAATTGCTTATTGAGTGCCATCCTGACATATCCAAGGGTCATTTGCACAGTCTTCCAGTCACTCTGGGTCAAAACTCATTTCTGCTTTGGTAAATCACACCTAGGATGGCTTTGTTACATGTTATGACCTGCCTCACATCCACAGATCATCAAATATCTGAATTGAATAGCACAAACTCCATAGTACCTTTTATTTTTTTTCTTTTTTCCTGCAGAGCTCTTGCATATTTTGTTGTTTTTTCCTCTTTTTTTCCTTCCCAGTCGAAGACACATATAAAGGCTTAATTCATAATATTTTGTTTCCATTAGGTTTGGAATGGAATTGGGCATTTAACTGAGGGGGCAGCCTGGAGAAGGAGTCACCAGGATGTTCATTAATTTCCCAGTAGGGCTATGCAGATCTGTTCACAGCCTAAACCTGAGCACGTTTGCTTTTCTTCTCTGCCCCTTCTCACGCACACCCTCCTAATGGAGATGGAGGAGAGATAATCAGAGAGGGAACAGGCAGCTCTTCACCATTTGTGAGACTAATGAGCCCCTTCATTTAGTCTCATTATAAATATGCCACCTCTGGCACCAGCCTTTGGTTCTGTTCCTAGCTACATCAACATCAATTTTGAGGCACACTGATGCATCACTAACACACACGACAGCCAAACCTCTCCTTTTCAGCATCTTTTTGTCATTGTACTGACTGAGACCTTCCCTTCTTCACTGCTCCCCCTCCGAGAGGCAGAGAAACCCAGATTGAAAAGTAATGAGACTATTAATTAGAGCTTTTCTAAAGGAAACCCATCCTGACTGGGTGTTGTCTCTGTCTCAGTCTTTGTTCCAGCCATGTTCTGTGAGATTAATACTTGTTTACACAGATTAATACAATAAATTAATATCTCCAGCTAGGGAAAAAAATAAAAAGTCAGCCAGAGTAAAAAGCCTGATTATTTCTGAGGTGGTCAGTCGGGGTTCATTTTGTAGAGACATAACTATTTTGTCTTCTTTGCACCCATTTTCTTCTTTAAAAACCATGTTTTAAGGCAGTTTGTGAGTGCAGCAGGGAGAGACACAGAAATGTTACGTAGGCTGCTCATCAATCTGGACTGTTCACACGCTTTCCAGGCCATGGGGGTGGGAATCTGTTTCCTCAGCAATTTAGAGGTCTGGCTGAAACGAGTTTGTGGTCTCCTGTCTAAGAAAATGCATCCCTCTGTTGAGATTTTATAGTTTTACCACAGGCATTGAGGGCTGAGCAGATAATGGCTGATTTTAGCTCAATTAATTTCTCTATTGAGAAATGTAAATGTAACCACAGTGCGTATAAACAGTGCATCACCAGGTTATGTTCCACTGTCATGGATCAAAGTACAAGTTGTCCAGGACATCAAGTTGTTGATTTGATCATTATTATTTATATTATACCATCTTAATATTAAAAAAACCTAAATCAAAGCTGATTATACTCTTACTGTCTGCCAAATATCTTAGGGAGACGCCTTTCTGTGATATTAATGACACAATGCTTTTAACTAGCTGATCTTTTAAGAAATAAGATCTTTTAACCTCTCTAGTAACCTTATATTATTTTAGCTTCCCTGTTAGCAACCACTAAAGTGAACAAGATCTAGCTAAAGGTTAGAAAGACAATTTCCGCAAAGCTTTTAAAAAATAAAAGCCTGGCAACCAATGATATGAAATTACCCAAAATGTTAAAAGATCAATTATTTTTCAGAACAATCAATAATTTTCCAAGTAAATTTATATTTATATCTTTTTTTTTTCTTTAAAGTATCTAGCATATACTGAAGGTTTGGTTTTGAATTAAAAAAAAAAGACATCCTCAAGCAGAAATAAATACAAGTGCTCAAATAAATGTCATTAAAATTGTATCTTTATTAACAGCAGCAGCTAAATATTTCCAAAACAGAAATTTCAAAATTAAAGAGAAGAAAAAAAA
>VZTH01016980.1:0-40660 GCA_013397815.1 Aleadryas rufinucha
GGGGATGCCCTCCCGGAGCAGGGCGATGCACTCCCCGAGCGGGGGGATGCACTCCCAGAGGAGGGGGATGCACTCCCGGAGCGGGGGACGGCTCTGCCNNCGCTCCCGGCGCAGGGGTATGCACTCCCCGAGCGGGGAACGGGACTCCCGGAGCGGGGGAATGCTCTGCCGGAGCGGCCCGGACAGCGGGATGCTCTCCCGGCAGCGGCCAGCGCTTCCCCGGCTGCGAAGGGATACGCTCCCGCAGCGACCCGGAGATGCCTTCTCGGAGCAGCCAGGGCAACGGGGAACGCTCTCCCGGCTTCCAGAACCTGGGGGATGCGCTGCCGGGGCAGCGGGGCGATGCTCTCTGGGGCTGCGGGGGATATACGGCCCGCGGATGCCTTCTCGGAACGGCCCGGACAGCTGGGAATGCTCTCCCGGAGCAGGGGGATGCTCTCCCGGAGCAGGGGGATGCGCTCCTGGAGCAGGGGTTGCGCTCTCGGAGCGGCCCGGGGATGCTGTAGGACCCGCGGGATGCTCCGGTCGCATCCTCCGGCGGCCGCCGCGGCCGGGCAGGAGCCCCGGGCACACCCGGTCCCGTCCCCGCATCCCGCCCGCATCGCCGGGGAGTTGGGGATCACCAGGGAGGCAGTTTTTGCAGCCCCAGTCGAAACTGCTTTAGCTCGGGCACCCGGGGGATTTTCTTTAATCCGTGTACAAGTCACCCTAAAAGCAGCGGAGCGACAGAAGTACATTTCCATACGTAGCCCGAAGTGGTTCGGTTTTTCTTGTCCGATTTATGCCCTGGTGTAACCTCCCTGCGTGTGCTTGTGCTTTAAATTAATCAGGCAGCAAACTAATGATAACTTAATGACGGAACAGTGACTCCTGAAGTGCGACTGCTCGCTTTAGGATGCAAATGAAACCGGGGGGGGATTGGGATGGTTCCTTGATCTGCTCAAGTTTGCCGTTTGTTGTCGATACCAACCAGAACTCCGTGGTTTTGCAGCCTGTCTTGTCACAGGATTCTTTTTTATAAATATAGAGACTGGCACACGCAGTTTGAGGACACATGTTCCTTGTGGATTCATGGGATTGCATGGATCCACCAGCACGTGCAGGAAATCTTATTTTTGTTTTCCACGGTGCTGCTCTGCACTCCTTAGGGCTGTCAGTTATCTCCTGGGATCAGCACACAGCTTTTAGATACAGAGAGAATGCAAATGAAGGGCAGGGCAGAGCGGTGACTTCATGCTCTGCTCGGTTGGAAGAAAAGATCTGCATCTTTCAGTGGAGCTGGAATGAAAAAAAAACCAGCTTGATGCTATGAATGAAAGTGGTTCTTACCTGCACAACAGTGCCATCAAGGCTGCCAGGCAGCCCTGCTCCTACCTGACTCAGGAACTGTGTCTATGGGTCACATTCCTGCCCAGGAAAGCGCTGATATTTGTTAAAATGCACTCAGAGTTTCCTCATGCAGAGCAGCGAAGGTTAAACACGGGGAGCAAGGCAGGAAAAGGGTAAAATATCCCTAAATCCAACCAGGCAGATGGGTAAAGCTGCCTTGATACTGAGTTCAGGATAAGCCTGTGTGACAACTCAGCTCTCTGCTGGGACAGGGATCACTCATCTCATCTGAAGGAGCAATGAGTGCCCCTGTTCCAGCCTGCTGGAAATGCTACAAATAATTCATCAGTAAAATTCAGACAGGAGGCAAAACGGAAATAAACCCAATAAAATCCAAGCGGTGCCACCAAGGGTAGGATGTGGAATGGAACACAGGTGTGGGGCCTTGAGAGAAAGGAGTGCATGGCAGAAGGACATGCCCTAAAAGTCAAAAAAATACTTTTTAACTCTCAGCATATTTCTCTGTAAGTGAGAAAGAGAGCACCGAGATGCCAGGGAGGTGAAAACATCATCTCCCTGCCAGAGGTGGTGTGGAGAAGTCTCCTTCAAGCCCTTGTGGGTTTTCCCCCAAAACTCTCCCACCTCTGTTTCCTGCCCCAAAGCCACACTTGCAGCAGGAGAGAGGGAATTCAGTGAAATGGGATTTCGGTTCTGTGCACACAAACACGAGCCAGGCTGGTACTTAAAAGTGGTGACCATCTGTTTGGGTGGCTTATGCAAAACAAACCTCCGAGTTGTCAGACAAGCCTGTCAGGCATGTCACAAAATACCATCGCTGCTGGCAGCAGCGGCCTCCTGGCTTTTTGGGAGAGCTGGGGGGACTGATTGGGGCAGGGGACAGAGAGGAGCACGTCAGGCAGGGTCACAGGCACAGGGCTGGAATCAGAATTTTCAGGTGTGGTATGGAGCCAGGAGCGAGATCCTTACATGGCCTGGCTCCCAGCTTTACCCTGTGTGTGTTAAAATAACCAAAGGTGAAAGGTTAAATGTGATTTCCAAGTTGGTTAATGGTTAATACAGACTGGGTGAGTTAAGGGGAGAAAAGGGGCTGAGCCAGGCTGGAAGCAGGAGAGGATGGCAGGTAGCAAGTGCAGAACTGCCGTGGATCCTGTGTTATTAAATGAGCCTTTACTGCAAGTGATTTGTGGGGGACTGGGGATGAAGGGCCCATCACAGGACCTGTCCTTCCCTTCTGAACTAAGTTCTGAAGCCAAGTTCTTTCTGAACTGAGGCCAGGCACCGAAATCAGTGGAGCTGCACTGATGTCCCACAGCCCAGACTGAGACCTTGGAGGTTTTCCCTGTTCTCCCATCTGAAGAATTTTTTTGGCACAGGTCTGTCTGTTTTCCTTCTTCCCAGCACCAGCTTCGGTTCAGGGCTGCTCTAAATCACAGGGTGATGTTCAGAGCACCTTTGGGAGCTTTTACCTGAGCCTGACACTGCTCAGACCTCTGCTGTGTGTCACCCCTTTGAACCAGCACCCCGAGCTGCCGCTGTGCCTTGCTGGGTTTTGCCAGCACACGGCCATTATTGTTATTTTATTTTGCAATTAGCCCGTTGGATTACGTCCTGTCTGGTCCCACAGGCTGTCCCCATCCCAAGGAGTCTCTGATTCAAGCAAGGAAGGAAGGCAAAGGTGATGTTACAATTCCCATTTTGCAATTTGGGCACAATGGAAAACGCTTTACCCTTGTTCACACAAAGGCCAAACCAGACCCCGGTGCTTCAATGCCCTGAACACAGCAAGAGGGTTCCTCCAGAAAGAGATTTCACACAAATATTATTTCCCAGTCACCCCAAAATATTATTTATCATCTTGTTATGAATTTCCCATCAGCGGTTGGCACCTAATTCTCATCCAGTCTGCCTGCCAGCTCCTCTCACTGTTGTGTTTAATCCCTTTATATCCCTGAGAGGAGAGAGAAGAAAAAGCACAGAGTAATTTACAGGCCATCAAAACCACAGGGGATCACTTACAACTCTTGTGCATGGAGAAGCAATTAAAAAAAATCCATAATGTGTCTGTAAAAGGCTAAAATTAAAAAAAAAATTAGTGATGGACTGCAGTCTCAGTCAGGATGGAAGAAGACCTTTGACCAAACTTGAATTATTGCAGCTTATTTATCCTGCATGGTGCAGAAATCAATGTGGCTCCAGAATATGCAAGTTTTAAGAGTTTTATGTCAGCCTTTAAGCTCCTCCAAAACATCCTCAAAACCAGAAAGTTAAAATTCTAGCCTGAGGAAAAAACAATAATCTTGCTTTCTTTGTTTTAATTCTGGGTTCACATTTGTGCATGAATATATAGATGTATAAAATTTAAAATGTTTTCATTGCTGCACACAACTCTGAATTCAAGCCACAGCTCTGAGATGCTGTTTCAGAAGAGATCCAGGCCTAAGAAAATGAAGATAATTCCCTGGTCCCTGCCATTACTCAGGCTGGGTAAATCACTGTCCATAACCAGAACACTTCAATTAGAGATATTGTGCTTTTTCTGTCGCTGTGCTGTCTCTGATAAGCAGGAGAGATGACACAGGTGGCAAAGCTTTCCAAAACTAAACGGATGTTCCTTCCCCTCCTCTGAGCCTGGAAAAGGGTTTAACTCCGTGTTCATCATGGCCTGAAGAGGAGTTAATTCCTCTGGACCTGAATTAAACCAGCCTGACTCGGATTTGCCTTCTCAGAAACGATGAGAATTTAGAAGTATTCAGGGTTTCATTATTGTCGAAGAAACGGAGCTCAGATCCAGTTTACAAACAGCAAAAGCTTCTCTGGTGTTCTGAAGGGGTTTTTAGCCTGCTAAGACATGTTTTGCTTAGTAACAGACTTAGCAACATCGCAGGGCTTCAGCACAGCAGGGCTGGGAGTCTCCTTCCTCCGGGGCTGGGGCTGGATTTGGGAAGTCGCTGCGTGGAAGCGAAGCGCTGCTCATAACCTTTGGGGTTTGAAGTGGTTTCCCTTCCTGCACGGCCTTGCCTTCGGGGTGTTTGTTTTCTGCAAATACTCCTGGCTGAAATTCATCCTGCTCCAAAGGCCCAGCCCCAAGTCCCACTTGAGCCCAAGCATCTGAAGGATTTTCCTGGTTCACGGTGACTTGTGCCGGCCCGGGGCGTGGGGGGAACCCCATCCCGAGGGAGGAAAGCGAAGGACGGAAATGTTGCTGGAAGCAGCATCTTGGGAGGCCCCGCTGAAAGTGATTTCCAAGTTTAGCAGCAGCACTGGAGGAAATCTGGAGCTGTTGAATAGAAAATCCAGGTGTTGTAGCCACAGGAGCTTAGGGAAAAGCTTCCCCTAAAGCTCTGTCTGTGCTGATCGCTCGAGACAGCGAGTGTGGGGCTTGGGTAGAGCCATGGATTGTGTGGCAGAGAAACCATCTGAGCAAAATTCTTCCATTTCCAGCCCTGCCCAAGGACATTTGTGAGCAGGAGCTTCCCAGGAAGAGTTTGTGACCTGTTCCCAAATGGTCACTGGGGGTGCTCATGTGGGAGGTCACTGAGGTCACTGGGTTCTCTGCACTCAGCTCTGCCCACGCCGGGGTTTAGGGGCTGAGGTTGGAACAGTTTGAGCAATGAACTGCTCTGGTTTGTGTATTGCAGTTCCTGGGTCAGCTCTGAGGCCTCAGGACAGTTTTGTCCATCTGTGCTGGAGGGGATCCAGCGGGTCTGCAGCGGGACAGGGACAGTGGGAGGAGGCAGCAGCTGCCAGGAAGGTGCTCTGGAGAAAGGCTGCAGAAGCATCCATGTGGGACTCGGCCCCGGGGCTGCTCTGCACATGGATTTTTAATCTTTTTCCTTTGGCTTTACTGCAGATTTCTGCTGAGGGACTGAGATGATTCCTGCTGGATTCAGGTTGTTCTGTGCTGGCAGCTCCAGTGTGTGTGGGGTGGGGGGATCTCCATGAGACAGTTCCTTACTTTAAAGATCTAAAGTGATAATAAACCACAGAGGGCCCTTTATTTCCACTGTATACTCTGAAAACTGAGGCACAGAGAAGCTTAGATATCAGATCTGTAGTTAGGCTGATACTTGCACCTAAATCTGTAGAGTTTCAGTCCATTCATGACAAGACTTAGATCTGGTCTAAGTAGAGCAACTGTTTCCATGACATGGTACAACATTTTCAGAGGGAGGGAGACCTCTTATCAGAGGCAAAGGAGGCATTCCTGTGATAAGATCACACTGTAAAATGGTAATGGCAGCAGCAGTGCTCGCTGTTACCTCAGTGATTCAGGATGCTGGACACAGAGCTGCCATTAATCAAATCTGATGGCTGGGAGACGTGGAACAATCAGATATTCGGGGCTGATATCCGCAGAGAAAACGCTTCTGCCACAAACATCGAGGAAAGAGTTTAAGGACAGAGCACCCCTGCACAAAGATTGCTCAGCCAAGGTCAGGGAGTCCCTGCAGGACTTGCTGGCCCAGAGGACAAGAATGTGTGTGTTCAGGGAGGAAAACAACAAGCAAACCCCTTCCTAGTGCCTGCACACCCCACACTTCACCGGGATCTCGTTTTTGGGTGTTTGAGCAGCATCACCACGTGCAGGGAGGTCCCGGGTCAGCCAGCAGGCAGCATTCCCTGCATTGCTGAGATGTGGTTTTCAAGGCTGTCTGACTTTGGCAAACGCTGACAGAGATGTCAGAGAGTTTCCTGGTCCCTGAGTGCTTGGTTTGTTTTGGTATTAAAATTACATGGTGACAAGAAAACATTTCCTTGGGCTTCCGTCCCTCTGATGATTTTCTTGTCTCGGAGCCAAGGTCCTGAACTTGATCCTGCCCTCTGCTCTAGGAAGGAGAGGAGCTCTGACAGTGCAACCCAGACCTCACATGTCACTGAGGGAGCTCAAAAATTGCTCTGTGCCTTCTGTGTCACAGCCCTGAGCAGTTAAAAACCTGATCCTCAGGGTGCAATTCCCTTTCAAGCTTCCTATCAGCTTCGAGGGATGCAGATACCGGTGTTATCTCTTCTGTCCCTTCTTCTTTCTCTTCACCTGTCTCCAGGCCTGGTACCACTGTCAGGAGCCAGTTTGAATTTACTGATGAGATTCTCGAGACAAAGAGTGGCTGGAGGAGCTCAGGGTTTCAGATACCCAGCATGTCTGAATGGAGCCTTGTTGGCATTAAATGCTGGTTCTCCTTCCCCCTCGGTGGCGGTGGCAGCGTGTTGGGCTGCTCCCTGCAGAATTCTGCCTCTTGTAAAGCCCTCTGGAAGTTCATCCCTGGATTATTGCTGCCACTTCCCTGGGCAGCAGCCTGTGCTCAGAGGATGCTGCAAGCCCTCGAGGCTGGCAGAAGTCAGGGGGGGAATTCCATTCTTTGAAAGATCATGAGAAAAAAAAATTGTAAAAAACCCCTAAAAACGTGGTGCTTTTAAATATCAAGCCAGCCTGCTGGCTCCTGAGAACACTTTGGTGTTTTTAAGTCACTTTTGAAAGAGCATTTGGACTCCCAAACCTTGCTGGGAGCTGAAAACGCTGCCCTGGGTTGTAACCGAGAGCTCATCGTGGATTCACAGCGTGTGCTGTGCAATTGCAGGGAGAATAGAGACATCCGTGTGTGTGTCTGTGCTGCACCAGTCTAATTATCCTCAACAAGCAGAGTCATCAAAGGAGCTGGAGTTCAGCAGCTGACAGCGTTTTGGATTCCAGCACCAGGACTCTCTGCAGCCTTTGTGCCCCACAATGGGCTGCGCTGCCACGCTGGGTCTTGCTCACCGCCTCTACAAACACCCAAAGAGAGGAGTCCTGGGCGTTTTTCTGTCCCCACCTCGTCCTGTGCTGCCTGGCTGTGCACAAAGGCTGAGTCTGGGCAGCAGCAAAGTGGAGGGGAGAAAAAAAACCCAGTGAGAAACTGAGGTAACAAAGCAGCTGAGCACTCATGAGCTCAAACACTCATGAGCAGTGTTTGAGACACCTTGTCCATGTTCATAAGGTGCTGTCCCTTCAAACCCACTCTGCTAAAATTGCTCCTGCACTTTAGCAAGTCCCAGCAGCCCAAAGTGCTGCTTGAGGTGCTCCTGAGCACCCACAACTCATGGTACAGAGCCAAGAGACACCAGCCTCACACACCTGGGGAGCAGCAGTGCTCCTCCATTCCCTGGGCAGCCTCAGAATTCCCATTCCTCACAGAGATTCCCAAAAGAGCACAGCTGCACGTGCAGGAATGACAATGTCCTTCAGGTGTGGCCAGGACCTGAATAAAATTTAAACAGAAAACCAGTAATTCTAAATGGAGCCTGGAATGAGGGAGGGGAGATGTGTTTGATGTCTCTGCTTTCCCCAGACACCAAATGTGTGCCCTTGAGGCTGAATTCTGGCACTGCCAGCACCTTGCAGGCCAGTCCCTGCCAGCAGAACTCCTTGGGAATGCTGCTGGAAGGATGTGGCTGAGCAAAGCTTGGGATATCTGCCCTCTGTGCTAAACCCAGAGGTTGGGAACTCAGAGAGACACCCACAGCCTGGCGTGGAAATGGATTTTAACTGTGCTTCACTCACACATCACCCCCTGCCATCAAACACAAGGCAAGTGCCACTTTTCACCCTTTCATGCAGTATTAGTGGTGCTCTGCTCCTCGTGGTTGTGCAGAATTAATCATTTGGGGCTGCTGACTGTGACATAATTTGCTGGTGTAGAGCTGGGGGTGTTTCAGGGAGATTTCTCATCTCCTGATTCGTAAAAATGACTGTTTTCTTTCCCCTCTGCTCAATGAAATCCAGCAAGTTCTTCCACGACTCATCCCATTGATGGGCTCATTCATCCAAGCCCCCGAGCACGTGCTGGAAGGGCTGAGACCGAGATGTCCCAAACATTTCCACCCAAGCAGGCATTCAATGGCCCTGGGAAGCCCTGAAATCGATGAGGTGGTGCTGTTTTTCTTCTGAGCTGTTCCCCATTTTACCCAGAGCGATTTGCAGTTTCGTGATGCAAATTTCAAGCCCTGACTTGGTGCTGAGATGAAACCCCTGTGATCATTTTTCCCCTGTATGGCCCCAGTGAGCAGCAACCTGATTTTTGTGTCCCACAGCCCTGGAGGAAAGGTAAACATCCTCCCTGCTGCAGGAGCTGACAGTGAATAAAGCCAGAAGGAGCCTCTAGAGGGGAGAAGGTGGGGATAGGCCACGGAGGAAGCAGCCCTGATCCCAGCATTGCCTCCAAAATCCCTTTTTGCCAGTGGTTACCCATAGTTACAGCGAGTCAGATTGATGGGTGAATCCACAGCTGCACGAGAACGGCTCTGTGAGGAGCAGCCCCTCCCAGATAAGCACCATTCCCATTTTACAGGCAGGAAAATGCAGCCTGAGACAATACATCGAGGCTCCTGATGCCGGGGAGGGCACCTTAATTAACATTTGCCGTGCACTCGAGACAAAGGGCTCTCCAGAGCGGCGGGCTCTAAGTGGTGTCAATGATGTCCTGCTCCCTTGTTCTCCAATTCTATTGGATTTGTGCCTCACAATCGATATCTCCTTCGGAGAGGAGCTGCCAAGCCCCAGTGAGTGTCAAATCACAATGTGTTAGCCAGGGATGAGGCAGTTCTCCCGGGCTCCAGTCGGAGAAAGCTCCAGCTAACCCAGATTTGGAGCTGGTTCATACCCACACCAGTCCGTGGGCAACAGGAGCGAGCCTGGGAGTAAATGGAGTTTACAGCTGCACCTTACAAATCACATTTCTGTTCCCTTTACAGTCTCTTCATGGCTGTATCATAAATGCATTCGTGCTCTGAGGGGCAAAGCCTTCCAGCGGTGTAAATCAGCCCAGCACCGTTTCCTTTGTCGGAGCAATAATAACACACAGCAGCTGAGAGCATCTTCCCCAGGAATAACCCAACTTTCACTGCTGGCAAAGTTTCCTTTAGAGAAATGGGGATTTTGTACCATTCAGGGAATGCAAAAAAGCCTGGGCATGGATAAGAGTCAGTACCGAAGCCTCTGGGAAGGAAAATATAAACCTCAGGTGTTTGACAGCGCATTTATGTGTTGGAGTGTTTTATAAATAGTGACTCCAGCTCTCTGCCTGGAGCTGGGGCACACAACCCTGCTTTTCCAGGCAGCTGGATCCACGAAAACCCTGATTATTTGGGTCTCAGGCAAGCACAGCAGAGTCAGGAAGGGCCCACAGAGCCCCACAGCGTGTGATGGCACAACACGGCTGATGCTGCTGCCCTCCAGGATCACAGCCAATCGAGGGGAATCCGTCCCCTGTCCTGTCCAGCCACCAGTTAATCTCTGTCTTGGGGTCTCTGTGGGGTGAGCTGCACAATTAGAACCCCTCACACCAACCCCAAACCAGCTCTATGGGGGGATTTTTTAAGCGTTGCTTGGATTGGGTAAAAATAGTGCAACTTGCAGGGGGAAAATGACCTGCTCCCCCCTGGTATTTCCTGTTTGCTCCCTGAGGTAAAATCTTCTACTTGTATGGGAAGGCCATGTGAGGATTCTTCATTTCATCATCCAGCTTTCCAAAGAAGCCCATCAGAGAGGATTTAACTCTCTACAAACCCCCTGACTTTGGGGATCAATGCATCTTTTCCATCTTCCTCTGCTTCCTGCCCCAAAGCTGCTCATCCTCGCTGAGATCAGAGGGCTTCCATCCCTCGGGAATTCCAGGGGGAAGGGCTGGAAGTGCAGAGCTGGGGTTCAGCTGGGCTCACATATTCCTACCAACACTTGCCAGCTTTCATTGGCACAGCCTGTGACTGCTCTGGAAGCGCATCCCACGTGGGGGAACTTGTTCACCACCCCGTGATCTTCGCCCTGGCTGTGTCCTGCCAGGTTTCTGCTGTGACTCAGCCTGGCCAAGGGCACAGGGCCTGCTCAGATCCTTTTCATCTTCTCCTGGGCAGCTGCAGGGACCAGCTGCTGATCTCTGTGCTCCTTTTTGGTGTTCGGCGAGTCCCATTTGCAAAGGGAACTCGCAGAGGGCAGGGCCGGGGCTGCCCGGAGAAAATGTGACAGCAGGAGTGGGGGAAAGGAAGAATCTCTCACAGAAACGTCATCCCCAAAGAGCCTGAGGTTGGCAGGGCTAGGTTTGGGAGTAAATTCTGGGATCCCAAAGCATAGGAGCAGGATTGCTGTGTCTTAATAATTCCTCCCTCTGTTCAGCCCCCACCACTCTCTGTGACAAACAGATAAAATTCTCCTGTGATTGCTGCCACTGCTGCTTTCCAGCCAGGGGACCAGGAGCTTGCTGAGGTGTCATGGGATTTCCCTGCATGACAGCTCAGGAATTTCACATATTTGCTGTCAGCAGCTTGTTTTAGGGGACAAGGGTGGCAGAGATGTCACCTCAGCCCCTCCTCACATCCAAAGGGGCTGTGCAGGCGTGGGGAGGGATGAGAGAGCCAGAGCACCAAACCCAGCACCCAAAACCCTCTTGTACCTCTGTGGGAGTGAGGAGGACACTCACAGGGGCTGCTTTATCCTTCCTGACAGCGAAAAGTCAGTGGAAAACCTTGTCAGATCTCACAGGAAGCTGAAATGAGCAACACAACTGAGCCACCAGCGCAGAAGGAGCATCTGCCTTGGTTCCTTGAGCCACAGCCAGCTCCAAGGGCAGGGTGCTGCCTTCTTTTGGCTTCAGGAGTGCAGGAACTCCCTGCCCCACTGGTGTTCTGGAGGATAAATCCATGAAAGATGCGAGCTGTGATAGGGATGGGGCACAGGAGTTGTGTCTGGAGCACAGAAAGGGCAGGGTTCCCCCTCGGATCACCAAAAGCCAAAAAAAAAAATCCCCTAAAAATCTGACTTAGCAGCACACAGGAGGAAGTTGTGTTGCTGGTGCTTGGGTTTATTCGCTGGAAGGAACTAATTATGAAATGTGAGGGCCTGGCTATGTCTGGAAGCCAAGGCCTTTCTGGAAGTCCGGAATGGATGAGCTGAAGTCAGCAGCCACTCTGGGAAATCTTGGCCGAAGGATGCTCAGTGTCTCTGCAAATTAAGGATCACCTCCCAAGGAGCATGAAAGCATTTTAAGGTTTTTGCCTGAGGACACAAAGAGAGTCTCTGGCCATAAATAACCCCAAAATGTGCTCTTAGGTGGCAATTAGCTGCTGTTCCAGGCATCCACCTCAACCTTCCACCCACTGGGTATTATTTCAGTTTTGCTGCAGCACATCCCCGAATCTTGCAGGACCTTTGATGTGACTTTCATTTCAGTAATAGACATGAAATGTTGTGGTTTCTTGGGCTGGGTGTAAGTGATTGTGAGGAAGGAATCCTTTTTCCACGCTGCTTTATCTTCCCCTCACTTGCAGCACGTTAGTTTTGAGTGTCAGGAGCACGCAGGCAGTTTATTTGTGGAATATCTCTCTAATCACTGAAGTAGCTGGAGCAGTTGAACAATTTAGATGAGCTTACGAAAACGGGATTGAATGTTGTGATTAGATAATTGTCCCTTTGCTTCAAGGTATGAGTCAAAGCAGAGACAAGTTTTTGGTTGCAGTGAAAATTCCTGAAAGCTGTGGCTTTCGTGGCGGCGGTGGTAAAACAAGCAGAGAACATCAGCAGCATCCCAGCCAGGTTTGGGAGCTGCTGAGGGGGGTTGAAGGGAGAAACATCCCCGTGGTTTTTGAAGTTTGGGGCAAAGCTGGGCAGAGGGAGCTCCACCCTTTGGACAGAGCGCTCCCAGCAGCCGCACAGGTCCCCACATGTGGGTCCCACCTCGGGAGAGGAGCCCAGGATGGATTTCGGTGCCAGCCTGGCGAGGGGTTCAGAGGTGCTGCTCAAGTTCAAACACGTGAGCAGCCCCGTTGGTTTTAGCTGGGATTACTCAGCGCGGCCTCGGAACAATTCTGGTTTTCAATCCAGCGCAGGGTGGAGCTTTGCTGGGAGCCCTTTGCCGCTGGTGTTACCGTGAGCTGGCTGCCATCCCACGCGAGAGCTGCTCGCTTTGGTGGTGGGGATTGGCGGCTCTAACTTCGTTTCCTCTCGGGTGCTCATCAGGGAGGGTTTTTCTCTGGTGTTTTGGCGCGTCCTGTTGGGTCTGAAATGTGCAATTCCATCCTCTGGCCCCGCTCACTGCTGTGCCCGCTGCCCATGGCCCTCATCAGAGGTTTCGAGCACAGGCATTGCCCTGGAATAGCTGTGGCTGTTCTGCCACCCACAGCAGGGTGAGGAAGGCAGAGAAATCTCCAGCAGCGTTTTTGCCGTCAGCAGGGTGATAAGTGTTATCTCCATCCCCCCTTCTCAGCGAGGGGAAGCTGCAAGGACAGAAGGATTAAGCTTCTGTTTTCAAAACTGGCTGTCAATTTTTCGGGTTTCACCATGCAAAGCCGGCATGTGTGAGCACTCCTGTCCCGCCCTCCTCCAAAACCCTTCCTCAGCTGAGATGGGAGCATCCAAAATCTGCACCTGCTCGTGGCAAGCTGAGCCTGTCCTTTGTCCAAAGGCAAATTACCAGTCCAGTGTGGGCACACAACCTGGGATGGGATGTCTGACATAATCTAGGGACTCAGTAGTTGTTTTCAGTGGTGATTTAGTGCTTGATTTTAAGAAGTATTCAGGCATCTAGACAACAATTCCATCCCCTGCTGTTCGGCCTCGGTGGTTCTCTCAGCACTCTCTTGGCTGCTCCCACAGCCACGTTCTGCACTCTGCTGCCTGCCAGGTTTGGCTGCATATCTGAGCTGTGTACCTGTGGTGTTACATTGCATTCATGCATCATATGATTCAGAGAAAAAAAAAAGAGGTTTATATTCTACCTCACTCAGGTTAACCTTTCCCTTTCAATGCTGCTGCTTAAGATCTCCTAACCACGCGGAGGAGGCAGGGGGATCTGACATCTAACACGAGAGCTTTCTTTCGAGATGTAGATTGCATTATAGGAAGCGAGAGGCAATAATCAAAGGAAGTTCTTCATTCTTGTTATCAGCTCTCCCCGTCTCGCTTCTCACAGAGCAGAGCACTTCTGTGCCTGCAGCACGGCCCCTCTCAATTCTCCTCATTAGGGATGGAGCCTCATCGCTGCCCCCTCTGCCCAGCCACGCTCCCCTTCCCCGAGCCTGCATGGATTTTATTTGCCTTTGCCTTTAAACAGCTCGTTTTCAAACCCAGCCAAAGACGCAGCTCCTCTCCCTCAGCAATCAATGGCCATCAGAGCTTCCCTTTGTCCGGCCTCGCTCTGAGCACGCTGCCTTGAAGAGGAATCGTTCCCTCGGATTCATCAGCCTCTGGAAGCATTGATTTTCCTGCCTGGCTGATATCAGTGTGCTGCTGATATCCCAGTCAGCTCTGGAAATGTGATAAGCCTGGCCAGGAGATTGGCAGGGTTCAGCTGGTCAGAGGGCCAGGCTGGGGAGGGAACGTGTAAATGTTTGCAGTAACTGGTGACAATGACTCTCCTGTGCTGGTGGCTGAATGGGACCTCTTGGGGCGTGCAGAGAAGGACTTTTAGGTTCTGATTTAAGAAAGCCCTGAACATATATTTACATGCCATTGATCTGGCTGAATGGCACAGGCTGAGGTAAAGGAATATTTTGTTTCTGCCTCCCTGAGCAAGCTGAGCACAGCCTGGTTAAGAACAGAGTCATTTCCCCACTCTGCACGTGTTCAGAATGGTTCCACACAGCAAAAACCCAACAAACCCAACAGCAAATACCCAACAAACCCAACAGCAAATACCCAACAAACCCCACAGCAAATACCCAACAAACCCAACAGCAAATACCCAACAAACCCCACAGCAAATACCCAACAAACCCAACAGCAAATACCCAACAAACCCAACAGCAAATACCCAACAAACCCAACAGCAAATACCCAACAAACCCCACCCTCCGGGTCTCAGAGAGTGCTGTGCTTTACTGGGATCGGTTAAAGTTTGCAGGGAGCACTGAATTAACTCTGGGTTTGATGTCCAGGAGGTTCCTGAATCCCTGTGAGCACCCAGCTCCGGGCCACTGTCACCCCACCGGGCTCCCCGTGCCGGGGGACACCTTTGCAGAGGTTTGGGGAAACAAGAAGAGCAGATGTGGAGGTGGCCATGGCCACTGTGACCTCCCAGCCAGCTGCAGAGCACGTCCCTCCCCACGGAGGTCGTTCAGCATCGCTGGGAACACGTGGCCACCTCTCCTCCCCGTCTCATTAATGCTTCCCAGCCGTGCTCCACAGCTTTGCCGGGGTTTTGGCACAGATTTTTCCCCTTGTCGTGGTCCCTGCTTTTGCAGAACCTCGTATTCCCCTGGTGTGGTGGCTCAGAGCACTGAACACATGCCAGAAACACAGCCCCTGGCTCGCTTTCCATCCCTTCCCTCTCCCAGGAGTGTCGGACGGAGACTGTTCCTGCTGGGGGCAGGAAACAGAGGTCAGAAACGTGGAGCTGTGAATCTGCCAGCAGTTTCTGGGGTCAGCTCTGGTGACAGCACAGCTCTGGTGACAGCACTGCTCTGGTGACAGCACAGCTCTGGTGACAGGTGATTTCGCTGCTGGCCCACCTTAGGTGAAAAGAAACGCTGAAATCCAGGATTTTTGTGTCTTCCTCTCCCCCTCTCTTACTCAAAGGAGAGGAACAATAATTCTCCCTCTCCTGAAGTGTGCAAGTTTTAGAACTGCTCTGACTTTGTATAAGTCGTGTTCTTCTGGTTCCTTGGATCACTTCTGGCTTTTCTGTGTCTCCATGATCTTTACAAGCCATAAGAGGGTGTCTAGAAGATAGTGGAGGTCCCTTCTTCCACCCAAGCGCTGGTGTTTGGGTTCTCTCCCTGCTCTGCCTCCTCCCAGTCCCAGGGAAGCTGTCAGGACCCAGCACAGGGGCACTTTGTCTGCTGTGCACTTCTGAACCTGGGGAGGGAAAGGAAATGGCCTCTTCCATCTCTGCAGCACTTCTACAACTCCCCAGCTCCCCCAAAAACACCCTGAGGCAGTTAAAAATCCATCCAAACACAGCAGAACTGTAAAGCTGAAAATCCCTGAGGTTCCTTAGGGCTGGTAGCTGTAAAAATACACAGAAAATTCTATTTTCTATATCTGTATCTCCAGGCATTTGCACACATTTATCCACACGTACACAGTGTTCCTACAATGGATGTTTGAAGTTAAGCAGCCACTTGTGGCCAGTGTGTGGTTTGCTTTCTTCTTTATTTTTTTCCCCCCCTCTCTCTACAGTACAAACCATCAGAATTAGAAGCAGAAACCATGAGAGCTTGTTGGTTTGGAAAAGAACCTGAAGGCTGATGACAAACATCACGTAATAAAACCGGAAAATGCACCTTAATCACCCCAGTGAATTATTGCAGAGGGTCTGTGGGGTGAAATGATTCAGCCACAAGGAAACTGTGTGCAAGGGCTGCCACTGGAAACACAGACCTGTCCTACAACGTATTTGTAGGTCTTGCTGACCACAGTCATCGGAGCTTGGTGAATAAAATGTCACCTTTGCACAGTTATTAACATTTCTGTTAGCCAATCCTCATTTTAACTTCCCTTTCTTATTGCATTTGTACTTTAACCACAGCGTGTGCCAGTAAGTCCCACCGCCCAGTGCATCATCTTCAAAGCACTCAAGTGTGTTTGCTTCTGGTTTTAAGCACAAAAACTCTGAAGCTCAGATCTCAGGTTGCCTGAATAACCCTCTGCATCGACTCCAGAGGATGCCCAAGGCACCTGAGCTTTTATTTTGGGTGACTTAAACACATCTGGAAGCATCCAAACCTGAGTTTAGCAGCTTCAGCAGAGAGGACTTGAGTTTTACTGGCAAAATAAAGTCAAACTTCTGCTTCCCCTCTCTCCCCAAAGATACCAAGCCCTCTATTCCTCAAACACTTGTGTGGGTGCTGCTCTTGTATTTTTATTGAGAGACCTGGGAGGAAGCATGGGCATGGCCTTAGCTCTTTTAAATGCATTTGGAAGAGTTCAGTTATCAATCTCAGTGTGAGTTTAGGCAGTTGGGTCAGACAGGTTGAAATCCTGGCCTGCAGGAGGTGTTAACACAGAGCCACGGTTCAGCTGGGCTGGGCTTCTGCTTGCTGTGAGCCCATCAGGTCCCAGGCTGAGGGCAGGAGTGGGACACAGATTTCGAGGGCAATATTGCAAAGACACACAAAATCAATGGGAGCAGAGATCTGACTCGTAATTAAATCACAGCAAGCACAGCTTAGAATCCAGAGCTCAATCTTGGTGATTTTTGAAGGAAAAGGAGAGATCTGAGGACACAAGTTACTGCAAGCGAGAGGTTGGTGGGTATTGTTGAGCTCAATTCCCTTTTGATGGGAAGCCAAAAGGCATTTAGCAGAAGTGGGAAATCCCCCTTCTCCCTTTTAGATAACAAAATTATCTTAACATTTCAGTGTGAGAGCCTTATGTGCCCGGTACTCCCCCGTTCTCCTGGCTGCCAGGACGGCTGTGTCACACCTCCCTGTTAAATCCTCCGAACCCAGCCCTGGTGGAGCACCCCAGAAATCGTTCAGCAAGAGCAGGAGCGAGCCATCATCAGGCAGAGCAGTCATGTGGCTCTGCTCTGAGCCAGCCCTGGGCTGAGCAGAGTTACAAACCACTTTACAGAGTCGTGGTGCAGTGTGATACAAGCGAATCCCAGTTCCCAATTCCTTGGATTCGTAGCTGAGCCAGTTCTTGGGTGGGTGATAACAGTTGGCTGGAGGTGGAGGGGAAGTGATACAGGAGTATTGGGAGGAAATTCTGCCCCATTCTCCAGAAGAAAGGAGCCCCACATGAGCTGACATCTGCACCAGCAAGGAGCTGGGAGCACCTCAGGATGAGCCCTGCAGAAGAACGGAGGCTGAACCAGAGCCAGGCTGTGGAATTGCTGGGATCCTGCCACACAATTTCCTCCCACCTGGAAGGGGAGGTCACAGCCTTCCAGAGGTGGCTGAGAGGGATAAACAGCTGGGCTCTCACTTGGGGGCAGATCAAGGTGTTGCTGCATCTGCTGTGTGGGTGGGAGAACTCCTTCCATCCCTTTGGTGCCTCTTTTGTTCGTCCATTCATCCTGACACTTGGTAACAGAGCTCGTGCCAAGAGACCACCAGGGACTTCAGCCAGCTGCTTTCTACCCACCTTCCTTCAGAACAGCTCCATTGCAAGAGGATCTTCCCTGACCACAGCTTGTAGGAAAATTATGAGAGGCCAAAAACATTCAGGGACGACAGCAGGAGTGTGGAGATGAGGACTTTACCCGGATGGGTTTGGGCAGAAGCACTTGGATGGTGAAGATCTGCACGTGTGGGATCAATGAACCTTCGTTGTGTGACCAAATGCACGCCAGATGTTGGGATTCAAACCAGAACTTCTCCCTGCAGGCCTGGGAGGGCAGAATCCCATCTGACCACGGGCCACCCCGTGGCTCAGCAGCGTTTGGAGGCTGCTCTGGGGGTTCTGCTGTGAGCAGGTGCAGCGCTCGGAGGTGACGGGAGGTTCAGCTGCTGACGGGATGGAAAAAGAGTCACACAAACAGGTCTCGATTTTCAGTTCTGGAGCGAAGCTGAGAGTCATGTGAGTGACCAAATATTGGGCAGTTCTACAACCGCTGGCTCCCCCCGCCCAACCCCCAGCCACACATCCTGCACACGTCTTACCCTGGCCTTGGGGGTGCCTGTAACTCAGTATTTGCCATAGAAAGCCCCTCTGGTTATTTTTAACAACAATTCCTCTGAAAAAAGGAGTGTTTGATGCAAAAACCTCAGGGCATTGCACAGCACTGCATGGCAGGGGTGCTGGGGGGACAGCCTGGGGGTGCAGAGTGGGGTGTCCTGGGGGAAAGCTGCTCTCCAAATCCCCATCCCCCTGTCCCTAAGAGTTCTGCAAGCTCCTGGATCAAGCTCGACTTTCAGTTCCACACAGCAGCTGGAGCCATTCTGGATTTACCTCCTCGGTGGCTTGTCAGCCAGCTGGGCCCTCCCAGCCACAGCCAAAACTTAGGGAAAAGGGGAAAACCCAAAATGATGGTGCTGCTGCAGAAACCCCACTGCTTTGGGAGTGGAAAACTTAACAAAACCAGGTCTGAGACCTACAAAACACATCTGACCCTCTCCCTCCAGGAGCCAGGAGGTCCCAAAGACTGTTTATTCCATCCTCTGTCCCATGGGCTGTTTATCCATCCTCTGTTTGAGCTGTGAGCACTTCAGGGCAGGGATTGTGCCTTACCCTCTGAACAAGCAGCAGCTCCAGGCCTGGGGGAAGTCAGGGCATCTCCCTCCCCGCGTATTTCAGCATTCCTGGGCAGCCTGGCTGTGAGCAGCACACGGGGTTCAGCTCTCAAACTGACAGAAGACATGAGAAAATATAGTAAACAACCCTGTTTGATTGAGAGGGGGCTGGGGGATGTAGGTGGTGTGATTCTTTTAAGTATTTCTTTTGCCCCCAGTCACATTTTAGTCTCTTGACTGCTGGGTTGTGCCATGTTTCAGCGAAGATGGATGGTTCGTTCCCGTGGAAAAGGATGGAGCATTCGAAGAAAGAAACAACACCCCATTAGTTATGAGCAGATTTAACACCCCTGCAAAGCTGCCATCTGCCACCCAGGATGGGGAGTGGAAGCAGGATGAGGCTCAGAGGCTGCCAGGGCTTGACTGCCTCCCTGCTTCCTGCTTTGTTCCAGGCAGGCTGAAATGTGAGCTGACACCCTGCTCAGGTGTTGTGCCTTTAAAAGAGCATTTCTCAAAAACGAGACTTTGGGTTTGTCTGGGGGGTTGTTGAGAATTGTCAGCCTGGGGGCTGTAATTGGCATTTTCTGCGCTGTAAACGGGGGGAAATGGTGCTTTAAAGATCAGGAGATTCCCTCTGGTGACAAAATGGTAGTGCCACGTGCTGTTTGCTCTCTGCTGAGGGTTTCAGGGCTCAGAGAAATGCAAAACTCACAGCGGCTTTCATCCTGCCCCACTGACAGCACAGGAAGTGGTTCTTTGAGTGTTTCCTACTCAGCTGCAAGGAGGAAACACTCACAGGGCAGGACTCCCCAAATGTCCCATTTCGGGGGCAGACCACAAGGCTGAGGGGAATTGTGTTCACATGGGGACACCCCCAGTGCGTCCCAGACTTCTGCCCGCTCCAGAGTCACGGAATCATGGATTGGTTTGGGTTGGGAGGGGCCTTAAAGATCATTTATTCCAACCCCTGGATGGATGCCACACCCTAAATCGTGGTTTTAGCCCAGAAGAAGGGAGCAGGTGGAATTATAAAAGTCCCTGTGGGTGTGGCACTTGGGGACATGGTCAGTGGTGGCCTGGCAGCGCTGGGGGAAGGATTGGACTCGGTGATCTCCAACCTAAATGATTCAGGGGGTGGGGAAAATGATGCCAGAAGTATGGGCTGAAATCCCCTCCTGTTTTTGGGGTGTGCTGTCCCTACCAAGCTGTGAGCACAGAAACCCCCACAGAAGTTTGTTGGGTCTTTCAGCTCTTTTTCTCTCTTACAATTCAGCCAACGTGCTGTGGTAAAAGCAGCAAAAGCTGGGTTTTATCAGCTCTCCTGCCGGCTTGCAAGGTCAGAACGAGTGGAGCCCATTAAAACAAAAACAAAACACATTCAAGGATATTCCTCTGCTGATAAAACCCAAATTAATTCTACAGATGTACCGATGTGCTAAACTGATGAAAATCAGAATTTCCTGGAAGCAGCTGGACCAAAGTGTGGCTGTTGTCAAGGCAAAAGTCTTTAGGGAAAAGGAGAGACAATTCCAGGGATTTGAGCTCTTCACCATTTAATAACATCCATAATGTGGCTCAGTCAGAGGCTCCCATCCCCAACGAGCCTGGATAATTCCAACATGAAATTTTACTCCCTGTGTGCCTCCTTCTACTCCTCCTTTCTAAATGATGTCCCAGCACTCTGCCATACACATTTCTCCTTAACTCTTTGCCCTGAATGGATTATTATCCACAAAAAGACGATGCCTGAGGCAACAAACAGCAGGAGCAGAAGGAAGATGAGATGTATTTTTCTTTTCTTCTAATATTCAGCGAGCAGGATGGGAGAATTACCTCGTTCCTTGTTCTCTCACTGAATTACTGTGTGCTAAGTTTAGCTGCTGAACCCATTTGTGCTGTGGTTTTCTCTGTGTTAATGAGGGTAATGACTACCTGAGACAGCAGCCTGGAGTTCAATCCACCCAGCGCTGCAAAACATCCAGAAATGCTCAGGAAATTGGGTGCAGGAGCGATGCCTCCCCTCAAACGATGGAAAATCCACCTTCATTCCGAAGTGAAACGCCGTCCCTTTAAGTCATTAACGACGTAACTGCAATACAGACACACTTAAATAAATTATTTCGGGTTATTTCTGGTTGTGTGTGGGAGGTGGGTGGGGGATGAAGTTGGTACTTGGTGGTTAGAGCAGCCTTTAGCCTTTACATCTCCCCCAGCTCTGCACTTTTTGGGTCTTTTGAGCTCCTGAGCCTGATGCAGACAATGAAGCAGGTCCTGATCAAAGTTAAGCACCCTGCAAGAGGCACTTGGTGATGATACAAGAGCAGCTTGGCCCCATCCTGCTGAGGAGATGATGCTGAGAGCCCTCAGGCAGCTTGTCAGGCTCTTGGCTTCTCCCCTTTTCATCTAAACATCAAACCAGATCCTTTCTGTGGGATCCTCATGGCTTTTTCCCCCATGAAACTTCATCTGCCTGCAGGCCAAAACTCAAAAATCCTTCCTGAGCCTGAATTACAGCCCTCTGAATGTTCCTTAATGAACCCAAATCTCGGTACCCGTTTCTCTCCCCATCCATCACACACCTCAGCACTGCAGGAGCAAGTTACAAACCTCAGCCCTGACTTTCCCATTTTGCCACACTCCTCTACCTTCCATTTCCTCTCCTAAAAATGGCTGGGAATTGAATTTGTTAGGAGAAGTTCTTAGCAGACAGTCAGACTTTTTTTTTTTTGAGTTGAAAGAGGGGAAATTTAGGTTTGCTTTCCTCACCCTGCACGGAGGTGGGAGTGCAGGGCTGCACCCTGTCCATCCATAATATTCCTAAAAAACCAGGAATATTAGCCCTTGTGACACACAACACTGGCTATTTCCCTCTGGAATTGCTGAGCTCCACTCCAGGACATTACAGATGAGCTCTGACTCAGGAATTCTTTCAGGGATGGGGTTTTCAGAGGAGGCTGAAGAAGAGGATCAAAGCAGACCTTGGCAAGGCGAAGTGGTTGGGATTTGGGAATCCCCCACCTCGGGGTGCCTGTGAAAATCCCAGCTGAGGTGCTCAGGGAGAAAAGAATCACCAAGGCTTCGCTGAGGTACCTCCAGGAGGGAGCTGTGGACAAAGCAGGGAAATCCAGAGCTGCCCTGAGTGCCTGAAAGGAATAAAATGGGCATTGTGTGAGGGCCAGGGCTGTGATCCCAGGGCTGTGATCCCAGGGCTGTGGTCCCAGGGCTGTGATCCCAGCCCTGGCTGGAGCATCCCGTGGCAGGGACGTGGGACTGGCACGCAGCGCTGTTCCCCACGAGGGATGACGATGATGATGATCATGGTGATGATGATGATCCCTGCCAGAGCTCCCTGCTCCCAGGACACTGGCTCCAAACCCTGCTTTCAACCCATGCAAAAATAAAAAGGGAAAAAAGCCTTCCCTGAGCAGGCAGAAGGGAATGCAATTAAGGTGGCCTCGTGAAGCTCATAAAGGCTAATGCATGAAAATGAGCAGAGACAAATTACAGGGGAGCATCAGGAAGAACATTTCTCATTGTGAGGTCGGCTGGCCCTGTTCCTTCAGCCTCCCAGCGCTGAGCTGGAGAGAGAAATAAAAGGATCCTACCGGGAACAGTTCTGGGCTGTGGGGAGCTGGGCAGGATGAGTAAGATGGCAACTCCTTCTCTACAACAGAATGCACTTTTTCAGCCTTTCTCAGAAATCCAGCCACGGTTTCTGGCACTTATTTGTCAACCTCTGTCCTTCAGGAATGAAAATCTTCTTTTATTTCGGCCAAGCTGTTTTCTCTGTCCTCTCTGGATGTTTCCTTAGCAGAGGACTTCAGGCAGATTCCTGATTCAGGAGAAAGGAATATCTCCCATCCTTAAACTCTCAGTCGCTGCTGGAATTGCTCTCCAGCTCCTACTGACATATTTGGCTCTTCTTTTGGGTTTGTTTTCAGAGCTTGGCTGCTGCTGCAGCTTGAATTACAGAAATACCACATGCACAGAGTGAAAAAAAACCCAGCACCTTGTTCTCAGTGTTTCCTGCCACAAGTCAGATCTTCTGCCTGCCCTGACCTTCTTTCCAAGCAGTTCTTTAGCCTTGTGTGCTCCTTGTTTTAGCTCAAGGAATGAAATCTGGGAAACCATCCCTTGGAATCCATCCCCGGCCTTTGGGTTCTGAGGATCACCCAGCAGCTGCCTGTTTCCCAGGCTGCAAAGCTGGAATATCCCATTAGTAATCCAGCAAAAACCCAGCAAGCTTTTCCATGAGAAAAACCGTGGGGATTGGGGCGTTTGTCACAAATGTCTCAGTGGTTAAAGCTGGCTCGGGGTTCATTCGTGCCTCGGTGGGGAATGTGAGATGGAAATGAATATGAACATGAATATAAATATGAATATGAATATGCATTTTTATTCTGGATCTCATCTCTTCCAAGGCAGCTGCAGGGCAGAGGGATGGACAAATAGTAGCATTATTCTGGAGAGTGTGTGTGTGTGAGTGCATCTCACACGCTCATGCACAGGGAAGAAATCATGAGATGGGAGCTTAAATAAGCCTTTGTGCAATTTTTATCTACGGTTTTCCACTGTGACTCACCATCATTTACATGTTATCTAACACTGAGAGTCCCAGGTTTAGGTTCCTTTCAGCAGGGGGAGAGAAAAAAAAAAACCCAACAAACCCTTCTTGGAAGAGGTTCGTGTGGCTGGAAGGAGTTAATGCTCCGCTGGAATAAGTGTCAGCAGACAATTGCGTTCTGAAGAGCAGCAGTTACCAAAATACATCTCAGCCCCAGCCCGCTCGAACAATGCAGCCATTGTGCTGCAGGCACAGGGCTTGGCACCCGGATGAGCCCGAGAGGGAACCACCGCGTTCTGTGGGTTCGGAAGTGATGGAATCCATTGCAGGGTTATTGTTTGAGTCCTTTCGAAGCAAATCCCGGCCCCTTCGCGGAGGTTGGGGCGGGCTGGTGTTGCCTTTCTTCTCCCAGGGGTAGCCTGCGGGATCCTAAACCCAACCTGCCTCCAGGTGACCCCCCTGCAACCCCAAATTTCCATCGCAAATGCAAGGCAGGGCTGAAATGTTCGAGGAGAACTTTCTGTTGCCATCAAAAAAAAACCACCCCGCTCCCTAAAAATAAATCCCAGCTGGGAAATTTCACCTCTTCTCAACAAAAGTTGCGTGTTGGGTTTGGGAGTTGGTGTCAGACAGGGGAAAAGTTGATTTTTCAGGCTACATAAAGTGCTTAATGCTCGTGGATTTGGACGAGGTGTGAGGCTGTCTCTGGTTTGGTTTTTATCCAGGATCTTGTACTCCTGGTTTTAGCAAAGGTCCTGCAGCTGGTGCAGGAGGCCAAAGGCTTTAAAAAACCTCAAGGAAGAGTTTTCTGTGTGGGAAACGTCTGAAATAATTCAAAACACCTTGATTTGAGAGGAGGAAAATGATGGGAACTTCACGGTAGTGAGGAGGTTTTTAAATGGTGGTGGATTGCCCCAAAAATGCTTTTGGAGCTCTCCCTATTAATGGCACGGAGGGACACAGAAAATCAGCCACATCCTCACAAAAAAATGCCAGAGATTTTCAGTAATTTTGGGGAACTGCCACAAAGGTTGAGGGTTGGAGTTTCTGAGCTCTTTTTCTCTCCATCCTGTGCCTACTCCAATAGAAATCTGCAAAACTCAGGGCTTGACTAAGAACAGAAGCTCCTGGGCCTGGCTTAAAGACTGAGATTTAATTATCAGAACGTTAAAACTTGAGATTTATTTTTTTCCTATATGGATTTAGGACACACTGAAGTTGTTTTCTTAAGCTTTTCTCACCAGACAGGAAGGACATGGATTGACTTTGCCTTTTCTAATGAAACTCCTTGAATCTGAAATAATCACTTGATATTAGGAGCTGTGCCATTTAAACAACATCAACAACAAAAAAGAGGTAAAATTGCAGGAGTGAGGAACTCGAATAATACGAATGTGAAATGGCTTTTAAAATCCTTCAAAGGTTATTATGTCCTCAACACTTTGCTGATTTTTTAAAGTGCCTAATTTCATTTGAATCACTTCCCTTTTAAATGACACACTTAAAAACCTGCTGAAGTTGCCTCCAATACTTAGAAAAACATCTCATTTTTGACTTTTTTTTCCCATGCCCCCTTGTATCTCAGTTTTCCTTGGATAGATAATTTCAGGCAATCATTTCTTCTTCTTTTTAACCTCAGGAGCAGCAGATGAGCTCAGTTACAATTACTCAGGTACAGTGCAGAGCCTTCACAAATCTTCAGTTTGTTCTGCAACAGAAAGTTTATTTTCCCTGCTTTTAATTCACTTCAGACCTGGCACTGCTAATTTTAAGCCAGGTTCAGTAGGGAGCTGTGGCATTTTGTACACTTGTCCAAAATGCCCACCCCTTTAATTAGAAGTGTTGAGGCCAGAGACATTTGGAAGCCACTGGGAATTTTTTCAGCAGGTTTTGGAAGAAATTCTATGGTAACCTAAAGAAAAGCAGCAACAGGCAGAGACCTCCCTACCTCTATTTTGGGCAGAGGATAAAATGCACCCAGAAATAAACGGATTTGTCAACACCAAGCAGCAGAACAGAACCAAATCCAGCACGAGACTGAGTTACTCAAGCCTCCTCACGACTTTAATAATCCTGTTTTAGCTGGAGTTTTGCTGCCTGGCCTTCCTGCTCTGCAAGGAAGAAGCTCCTCCATTGGAAAAAGCAAATTTGCTTGAATTCCTTCTCTGCTCCATCCATCCATCTGGGTCCCACAAAGAGCTGTGATTTCATGCTGCAGATGACGGGAGAATTCACGAGATCTCACTGATCTTGGTGAATCAGCCGACAATAGAGGTTCTGTGTTTGTGTAAACATCCCAGAGACAAAAATAGGGGAGAACTCAGAGAAGCATAAATGTGTTCATATCCAGAACAGGCTCCACAAAGAATACTTTGTGCAGTCTTATTATTGTTGGGTTGTTGGGTTTTTTGTTGTTGTTGTTTCCTTTCCCAGAAGCATCAGCAGTTCCTTGGGCGTGTAATTTATGAGAGGCTAAAATCTAAATTATGCATCAAAAAGGGAGAGATGCAACTTCGGGGTAATAACACATTTCAAAAATAACTTCAAATGCGTCGTTCAGAGCAGCAGCCTATAGCTGGAAACCAGTGCCCAGTCAGCAAAGGCAGCAAAGAAGTAAAAATTACTCTTCCTTACATAAAAAAACTCTTGTAGGGATCTTTATTTTTAAATCTGACAGCAGCAGAGCTGGATCCTGGAAGCCTGAATCTGTTGGGAGGGGTGATCCTTCAGAAATGCACCGAACAGAATATTAAAATAATGCAGGAAATTAGGTTTCAAACTGAAAAGAAGAGGGTTCTTTTGTTGTTTAACAGACAGAAGAACACTCTAACACGGGGCAGGGCTGATGTTTGTACAAATAAAAGTCCCCTGAGAACTCTGAGATCTCTTTTTGTCCTCCTTGAGCTGCTCTACACCAACCTGCAGCAGGGACAGAACTTCCTGCTGAATTTCCCTGCACTTAGGGGTGGCTGATCTTTCCCTAATAATTTTTATCAGCTCTTTCACAAAAGGTATTTAGTCGAGGATAAAGAAATGGTGAGTCATATGTAAAAGCTGCTTTCCTGGCTTAAGGTGAGAGATCCTCCCCTGGGGAGTGCAGAGACCTCACTGGGAGCAGTTTTACCTCTCACAATCGATTTATTCTCTAATTACAGAGCCTTGCACCGTGATTTTTTGCCACGGTGCTGCTGAAGGAGCCCTGGGATAACCTCACCCATGGCAGGAGCTGGCAGTGCCAGGGGGAATCCGTGGGCTGAACATGCAGGAGGAAGGGATGGGGAACAGCAAGGGGCAGGGAAAAGGCAGAGGGAAGGGGGAATTTCACGTAACCTGACGTGGCAGCAGGTGATCCTGGGGTCTGGACTCCACCTCACCTCTTATTTTCCAGGCACTTCCAGCCTGTGAATCATCTGAACTCTTTGAAAAGCCACCCACAGCAGAGGAAACGTGCCCTGTGAGTGGCTCCTGGGGTGTGGGGAGCCTGGAGCAGGGCTGTGTCCCAAGGGAGTGATGCCACCACCACAGGACTCGGTCACTTCACTGAGGGGACACTCGGTGCCATCACCGCTGCTTTTCGGAGTGATTTCCTCTCAGAATTTCCTCTCAGAGGCAAGAGCCCGTCCTTGCTGCAGCAGGAGGCTTTTGAAAGGGAGGGATTCAGCCTGGAATGCCGCTAGATAAGGGAAAAGTGGGGGAAATCCGGGCACAGCCCAGGGAAAAGGCTCCAGGGAGGGGTGACACAAACCCTCCCTCGCTGTTGTCCCACGAACAGCTGGCACCCCAAATAAGAGGCAGATTCTGCTCTGGGGGACCCAGATGGAGTCAGTGCAGATTTGCTGTGGATCCAGAGCAGCTCCTGGGGATTCCTGCCAGGAGAAGTGCGAGGAGCACATCCTCTCCAGCTCCCCTCAGCTGCACAGGGTGTGAAACTCTTGTTTGGGAGGTGACCCAGCCCTCTGCTCACAGGTGGCCGCCTCGTGCTCTCTTGGTAGACCCAAAAAACATCCTCTTTTTGTTTTTGGGAGTGCTGGATGCAGAAAAACAGCATTGAGGAGAGTGATAACTCCGGGAGATGCCCTTGGACACGCAATTTCTTCTCTCTCAGCTTTTAGTTTCACGTCAGGGCTGTGCTGCAAATGAAAGCCTTGGCTGTCACAGGCAGCAAATTTTTATCCTTCACCAATATCAGGGCTCCAGTTAAATGTCAGGACCAGGGCTGGGCTGGATGATAAATTTTTCCCTCTCTCCTTTTCCTCCTGTGGGCATGTTTACAGCTCCCGGGGAACGCAGTTGTTGAAATAGCACCAGAATATGTGATCACACTGTCAGGAGATACAACAATAATCACTGATTAAAAAGGAAGAATGAAGAGAGTAAGAGCTGGTGGCAGCATTGCTAAATGCTGATCAGCGCTGTAAGGCAGCCTTTGATTTTTTTAAATTAATTATACATTCCCTCATACTTTGTACTGCTGTAGATTTAATTGGACTCCTTATTTTTAGGCAACTACAGCAAGAGGAAGATAGGATGGAGCTTTCAGCAGCTCGGCTCCAGCCTAATTCTGCCTCGTTCAATGCCACTGGGAGCAAAATTAGGCTGATGCTGAGCTCTTGTGAAAGCTTCGTGGTCTCCATGCAGCTCAGCACGCTGCACGTTCACCTGCCTGGCAGGATGGAGTCATTTCCACACAGGAATCCAGGCAGAACTGGGCTCAGCATCCAAAAAAACCCCCCAAACAATACTGAGGTCTGTCTGCTCCCTGCAGAATTCACCCTGATAATTCACCTCAGCCTCGCTCCACGTGATTTATTTGTGCTTTGCTGAAAGCATGGAATGTTCAACTGCAGGACAAAGAGGATTGCACTGAAAGAAAGGGTCTGGTTCCAGCTGCAGCCTGAAATCCTGTATTGCCCAGGGGACGTGGGGAGGCACGGGAGAGACACCTGCACACACCCAGAGCAACCCTCGTTTGGTGGAACCTCCTCGCCTCTGCTTGCCAGGGCTGCTCGTGGGGATGCAGGGAGAGAGCAGGCTGGGAGGGCAGGGCTGAGGGAGGGCTGTGCTCTCTGCTGTGTCTGTGCACACCCTGAGCAGCAGCTGCTGGCCCTGCAGGGTCCTGCAGAGCCACACCTGGGAGCCCTTCACCTGCAGGGCTGGCTGGCTCAAAGCCTCAGCTGCTGGACCTGACACGTTCTTCTTGCTGAAAACACACATTCTGCTCCCCTGGCCTCCCCAGGACAGCATTTCCCACAAAACCTTCCCCCTCCCTGTGCAGCTGTGGCTGTAGCAGAGTGCTGGGGTGGTTTATGCACTCCCAGATCTGAGCCCCTTTCCCTCTCTGCACTGCAGCCCTGCCTGCCCCGCTGGATCCACGGCAGGAGAACGTGTGGAGCTGCTGAGGTGCCTCTGAACCTGGCCTGGCTGTGAAGAGCAGCTCTGGGAGAGCCAGCACCACTCCCAAAGCCTCCTCCTGTCTGGGGGCTGATGCCTTTCCCGTGGCTGCAGCCCGTCCTGGGGCTCGTTCCTGGCAGGATCCTCGGATGGCTGATCACCAGGATGCTCACCTCCCAATCCTTCCCAGATGGTGCACTCCTGGAGCTGTCCAGGAGCCTGTTTTAATTTATTTTCTATCACACAGAAGCTGCAAGATATGAAATACCCATGACAGCTCCACATCCCTGCCACGCTGGGTTTGAATATCCCAATGGGCTCGGGAGTTGTTGCAGGAAGCTGGAGAGACCCAGGGGCACTCACAGGGGTGCAGCACAGTCCTGTGAGCCCCATTCCTTTCAAAGCCAGACCTGAGAGGGGCAGAGAAAAGGCTGAAGGGTGCCCAAGGCCAGGTTGGACGGGGCTTGGAGCACCCTGGGGGAGTGGAAGTGTCCCTGCCCGTGGCAGGGGGGGGAACTGGGTGAGCTTTAAGGCCCCTTCCAACCCAAACCATTCCGTGATTCCATGATTCTGTGACTTACCAGGCATGCCTTGCTACATCAGTCCCTGAAATTTACTGCCAAGAATTCCTCTAAACTGATACATTCTCCTTTCTTGCCTACTTCTCATGAGGCAGCTCTTAAATATTGACCAAAAAGGAAGCTCACACAAGTGTAGGTCCTCCACCATGACCACAGGAGCCTGCAGAGCAAACTAATCTTTAAAAACCAGGAGGACTTTACAACCAGCCCTTCTAAGCACTCATCATTCATTTTATTTATTCATTTCTCTTGTTCCAGCTCCCAGGAGCCCACTCTGACAGGCACAGGGAGGGGTATTGCTGTAAGCACTGAGATTATTTTGCAGTACCAACACTGCAAGGTGTTCTCCTCCTTCCCAATGCTGCTGTTAGTGCCAGTGCCTGGCTGGAATTGTCCTGGAACACTGATTCCACCCCAGGAATCCTCAGCTTGCGGTGTTCTCCTCCTTCCCAATGCTGCTGTTAGTGCCAGTGCCTGGCTGGAATTGTCCTGGAACACTGATTCCACCCCAGGAATCCTCAGCAGGATGGAGAGAGAGGCCACAACAGATGGGAAAAAGAGGCTCTTTCTGCATTTAGGAAAGAAAAAGTGCACTTCTCAGGCTGCTTTCTAGATATCAGCCACACACAGAAACCCAGAGAAGATGGGGCTCAGTTGTAAAAGGCTTTTTTATTTTTTTCCCCCCATGAATAATTTTAGCAGCACACCCCCAGAGCATCGCTCGCCGCGGTGCGGGGGAGAGCTGCGCTCTGGGGATGAGGTGCTGCTCATGGGGGGTGTCTGCCTGTCTGTCTGTCTGTCTGTCTGTCTGACAATACCTGCCTGCAGAGCTCAGCCTGGATAACGAGGGCAAGCATCCAAGGCCTGGCCTCCCACACAGCCCTGGCGCTGGGAGGGAGCGTGTCCCCGGTGCTGGGATGAGGTGTCAGCTGCTGGGAAGGGAGGGAAAAATCCGTGGGAAAAGGCACTTGGTGCTCAGGCAGCACAGCTCAGCTGGGAATCCCTGTGGGCAAGGGGCTGAAGTGAAGGGAAGCCCCAAATCTCCCACCCTTTAGGGACCCAAGCGATCACAGAGCGTCCATAGAAGTTGTGGCCAAGGGCGTGGATAAAGGAGGTGGAGGACGGGCCAGGCTGTCTCTGATCCTCACACACAGCAGGCGATTCTTGGGAAAAAGGAATGAGAACTCTGCCCTTATCTATTCCCACCCCATTGCTGCCGCCTCTTAGGTGTCAAAAATTAAAATGGTGAGAGGAGGGGGGAAAGGAGATTTAATTAGATCATAGGACCCACATCACGTTGATTCTGGATATGAAAAGCACAGAACTGGAGTGGAACACCCTCATGGTCAGTGCTGTAAAACTGGCAGGATTTCAGCAGGCCTTGACCCTGGGAATTGCCATCCCCTGTGGTCAGAGGAAGCCGTGTGCTGGGCACTTTTTAAGGCTTACCACTGCCTGTGTTTACCCAGGTGGCTCAGCAGAGACTGAAACGATGGAGGGAGAGACCTGAGCTGGTGCTTTATGATCTGTACCCTGCCTGTGCCCTGCTGAGGTCTCTGACACAGCTGCAGAAGCATTTCAGTGTTAAACAGACATTTTGGGGCACAAAAAGGTGAAGTTACTCCTCCACAAACACGAGAATTAAGCCCTGGAGTAACCAGTGCTTTGTGATACCTGCTGGATTTGGGAATCTTTAATTAAAGGCCATGAACTGGGTCAAGGTGGTGAGGGGATGGAGCAGGACCACGCAGGGGATGTGCTGTGCTGAGAGCTGTGCCAGACCTTTGCTGCTTGAGGGGATTTCTGTGAGCAAACACTCCAGCAAAACCACACCCCTGTGATACCTGCCAGCATCAAATCCCCAGGTTTGCAGGGAGCTGAGCAAAGTTCCTTTCATCACGGCAAACACTTGGTTTAAAATCCTTGGAAGTGGTGCTGGGAGGGAGAAGAGACCCAAAGCCTTGATTTGCAATAACCTTCCAGCACCTGCTTTGCATAAGAGCAGGGCTGGAGTCTGTAAGTACACGCTCAGAGTTAAAGAGATGCATAAGTACTCTTTGGTGTAGGGATAATTACTAAATCCAGGTCTCATTAAAGCCTTCCTATTGCTTTTTTCTTGTGATTCACTTACGTGTTCTGCAGGAGAGCGATCAGATAGAGGAATAAAGGCTCTGCATTTAGAGCTGACAGGCCATAACAAAACCAGGCAAGTATGCAGGGAAATCTTCCCAGTCTGTGGTGAAGTTTTCTCTTTAGATTCTTAGCTCCTTCTTTATCTCATTGTTTCTCAGTTTATCACAATTCTTCATTTCCTGTTCCCTTTTAGACTTCAAACGTATTTATTTTTAATGTGGGGGGGGTTTTTTTAACCCTTCCCTAGTGAGGATTGAAACTTTTTGGAGTCTCTTGGTTAGATCTCATATAAAAAAAATCCAGATTACTGAGCCAGACGCTGCAGGGTCATTTTTAATATATAAGCTGGAATTAGAGTTTAAAGTCTGGCCACGAGTTTACAACTTACCATGGTTATAACAGCAAAATAATTGTGCATTTTTATAACTTCTGCATCACCTGAGGACTCCAAAGTGACCTGAAGGAGGCCAAATTTAGCCCCCCAAACTGCATTTCAGATCAGAGCTTACTACCTCGCTTGTTTTCTCTTTCCCCTGGTGGAAACTTTGACTTTAGCTGTAGCTCACTGCTGTAACCACACACTTCAAAATCTCTGGGGCAAGAGGCTGAGCCCTGTGTGTGTTTTCTCACCCCCAAAATGGAGCCTGTGGTACCAGGGGACTCCCAGCCCCAGTTCTGTTTCAAGGGAGTGTTTTAGCCTCGAGTCAGTGGCAAATGCCCCTCATCATCTGCTGCGTTAACCCTCTCTTCCCCCTTTTCCTACAGCGTTTTGGGCCCCTTGGCCAGGTCCCCCACGTGAATATTGACATTATAAATACTGGCATAACTTGGTCCTCTCCAGGTGACAAAACAAAAGTGAGGAATGCTGATTTGGAATGTTGTGAAATCCCTGTATTACCGAAAGCAGCAAGGCTACAAAAATTTCCTGAACAGAGCTGTCTAGAGCAGGAGGTTATTTCGAGTCTCTCTTTTTGCCTTTGACCCAACTATTTCAGCACCCCACCCTTCTTCTTCCTTCCACCTTCCTTAATTTCTTAGACTTCCTTCTTGCTGCTTTGCCTGAGTCTATTTTAGGTGTGAGAGCAGGCTGAGCTTCTCGCCAGGCATCCACTTCCCATTTTCCATCTCTAGGGTTTGCCTTTTCAGCAAAGCTGCGAGTCCATGGGCACACAGAGCCTGGGAGAGCCCCCAGGACAGGGAGGCACTGCCCCTGAAGAAGGGAAAATCACCACTTGAGGAGAAAATGAGGGGTCAGAGTGAACGTTGCAGGGGATAATGGAGAAAATGATCAGGGCAAAGAGCACAGAATGAAGCTGAGGCCAGATGTTGGGATGGGGGTGGCTGAACTCACTCATTTCTGGCAAAGGCAGCATATTCCCTTCTTCACTGGATAGAAAGGGACTGAGTGAATGGATTTATGGAAGAAATTCTTCCCCATGAGGGAGGTGAGGCTCTGGAAGAGCTTTTCCCAGAGAAGCTGTGGGTGCCCCATCCCTGTCTTGTCCAAGGACAGGGCTTGGAGGAGCCTGGGACAGTGGAAGGTGTCCCTGGTGGAACCAGGGATCTTTAAGTTCCCTTCCAACCCAAACCATTCCAGGATTCCATGATTTGACCCTGCAAGACCCAACCTGACAAAGTTTTGACCAAAACCTGTTGTTTGCACCCCACTCCAAATCCCGTCGCTGTCAAGCAGAGCAGGTTCACACCAACTCTGACTCTCCCTCTGAGGGTGTCCATCACACAGAGACCTGGACCCTCGCCTAGGAGGAATTTGGCATCCCAGGTTTCCTCACAAGATCCAAGCCAAGCAGCTCAGTGCTGTGTTGAGGCTGTGCCACGCTGGCTTTGGGCTGTGTTATCTCTGCTGGCTTCGGGCTGTGTTATCTCTGCTCGCTTCCTCGGTCAGCCTGGGAAACCTCCCCTGAGCATTTGGAGGCCAAATCAGCTCTCCACTGGCAGCCCAGAGCAGCTCAGACTCCTGCAAGCAGGAGCAGCACATCAAAACCTACAGAGAATTAGTCCCAGAAGGTCACATCCTTGGTGGCCGTCAGGGCTCAAGTTCCTGGTACAGCCCCGAGTCACCAACTTCACAGAACAGCAGCTTTCTGGCAAATTGTGCAACTGCACCGCCCCCAAACTTCCTGTTTTGAAACCCCAAGAAGCTGGAAAATGTTAACACTGGCACTTTAAAGTGCTACTTGTGGCTTTTCTTTTTGTCTTTTTTTTTTTTCCCTCTCCCTTCCTAAAGATCTGCTAAAAAATTCGATGTACGGAGGAGTGAGGTGGGACCGGGGGCAGAAAGGGAGCACGGGGAGCTGCAGAGCATCCCTGACCTGCTCCACATCCCCGAATTAGGGTGTGTGGGGCTCTCAGGTTTGGGGCAGCAGGTCCTGGAGCTGTGCTGGGGGCACTGGGGACGCTGCAGATGGGCTGTGCCAGATGGAGAGGCAGGAGCTGCCGAGGTGGCAGCGGGACATCGGCGACTCGTGGGGTGCCAGGAGCAGCCACCTGGCCCCGCTTCCCATCCCCCTGGCAGCTCCACCAGCCCAAACCCCACCCCTGATGGGAGAAAGGGGCTGTGGCAATGAGAGCACCTTGATCCCAGAAGCAGAGCTGTGGCAAACCTCGTTCCTGGATAGGGAGAAGAGCAATTAGGGAGAAGAAAGCGTTCGTGTTTGCCTCAAACGCTGCGAGGGACTTAATTTCTTTGCAATCAGCGTGACAACTGCTTCCTTTTCTGGCTATCACTGAGCCTCCAGATGGTGCATTGGAGCATCCTTAAACCTCCAGCTTGGCTCCTTGCAAGGACATTGTCTTCCTGGTTAACTAAAATTATATTAATAGCACGGAGATGAAAGCTCCCGCTCCCTGTGAATGATGAGCTCGTGGTCACTCTGCAGCGTTCTGGCCTCTGTTGAAATCAGGTGTTCGAAGGGGACGAGCCCCTGCTGAGCCCCACTTCTGTGTGAATTTATTTGTATTAACTCTGTCTGGCTCTTCTAATGCTCACTATTCTGCAAAACCTTTAAGGGCAGCAGTTTTTTCCCCACCTTCCTTAACCCAGTCCCCATTTTCCAGTGATCGCCCTGCACCATGGTTCGGAATCTGAACCAGGCAGCCGAGGTGCTGCCAGTTTTTGTGGGTTTATCAGGGAGTTGTGAGCCATCATTTTCTTAAATTCCAGGCTTCAGGCCTGCTGCTATTTTCAGAGCTTGTTTGAGCAGCATTTCTAGATTAGCACATGGGGAGAGAAGCGAAAGGAAGTGAACCAGGAAGCCAGACAGCAAATGTCATCCACACCAGAAATTAAAAAGCAAACCAGTATCAGGGTTATAAGCAAACCTCACGACAGGGCTTTGCAGCTGAAGGGGAGAATGAAAGGACGGAGGAATTTTGATGGGGTGTGACCAATTCAAATCAGCCCAAAAACCTGTGCCTTGCTCCTCCTCCATCCTGCAGGGACTCGGAGCGGCTGGCAGGAGCTGGACATCCCAGCCCACGCCTCATAAAAAGCCCCACTGTTGTTGTTCCGAGGAAGGGAATATCCTGCTTCTTCTTTAAACGTGTATCCCTTTAAAAACGGTAAATGGCTGCTGCATTCCTGCCTTTATCCCGGCCACTTTTTACGAGTCTGTACTTCCCTCTCCTCCTGCTTTAACGAGCAGGGGATCAGGGAGTGACTCGGAGCACATGTGGGGAGAGAAATCCGCCTTCAAAATCTTACATAACTCTTAAAAGCAGGAGACACATGCCCAGGCCCTCATTCTTTGCACATAAAAACCGTCATCTCATCCTCCTCCTCCTCCTCCTCCTGTGGCCAGGCTGCAGTTTGCTTGTCCTCTGAAAAAAAGGAACATTTTAAATTGCGGACGCTACGAACGCACGGCAGCGCGCTTCCCAAACTGATTTCTGATCACATTTCCCCTTTCCCCTCTCTTCCCTGCTGCCAGAGCTTGCTGTTCCAGAGCTGGGAATGAGCAGCCAGCCCTTGGGAAGAGGGAGGAAGGGAATTTGCAGCCCCACCGGGCACCTTCCACGAGCATTTACGTGACCTCCAGGATGCGGCGCGGTCGGAGATCTTGCTGTCCCCGTGCTCCCAGGTGCTTCCCCAGCCCCCTCTGGAATTCCCTGTGTTCCAGGCAGGACCTGGGTGTTTCCCGTGGCTGGGATGTGCTCGTGGCCCCTGCTGACCCCAGTTTTGGGGATGTGGTTGGGAACGGCGCGTTCCGAAAGGGGATCTTGGGGCGTACAATCAGCCCGTGCTCTGGGGAAGGGGAGATGGGGCTGCAATTAAAGTCACTCAGTTCAACACGAGCAGGGATTTATTTCTGCCATCAGGGATGAAAACAGCAGGAGAAGTTAAGGTGAAACTCAGTGAGGGGAGAAGGATTAATTATCCTTCCATGCTCTCATATCAGAGTCATTCTCCTCGCAAAAACACCCCGGGTTTTGTTGTTTTTTCCCTCACAAACGCAGAGAAGGAACAACCCCAACCCCCTGCCCTAAACAGGAACTGGATCCCTGGTGATATCTTCCTGTCCTGTCCCTATTTATAGCAGGAAGGTCACCCAAATAAGAACAGAAGTGGCATCATATGATTTTTTTTTGGGGTGGCCGAGTGAATTCTGCGTGTCGAGAATTCGGAGGAGCGCAGCACTTTTGGGAAGAAACCTCACTGTGGCTGCTTTTGTGTGGAGAATAATTAAGGAACTCATGGCAGCCAGGAATTCAGGTGTTTTTCCCTGCACCAAATAACCAAGTCGTTAAATGTACAGAAATTTTCCTTGCAAAACTGTTCCTCAATGTGCCATTGTTTATTGAAATCCTAAAACCCCCACATTTCCTTTGTTGGGCTGTTAATAAACAACTGATGAAAACTGCAAAAGCTCAGGGATCTGTAAAGGTCACTCAGTTGGCAATTTGGGAAAAAACCCACAAAAAATACTGGGGATTTTGCTGTTTGTGGAGATTTTGGAACAGCTTTCCTGTAGGTTATAGAGCAGAGCTGGAATTTGGGACCTCCCACCCCGTGACTTTGGCACGTAAGGCAAGGAGAAATTTAAATATTGGGCTCCTGACCTGTACCTGGACTGGCAGATGTGCTCCAAACAGCACCTGCAGCCAGAAAATTCCTATTTTTTCCATTCGCTGGAGCCAGCCAGCATTTTGCTTTCTATTCTTTCACCATAAACCAACAGAGATGGAAAAAGCCAAGCTTTAAATAGATACATGGAGCTAGTTGAATATATGTTTATATAAATATGTTTTATAGGCACAAACAAGCGAAAATGAAGGTGCTTATTTTATATTCCTAAGGAAAAAAGGCTCTGTTTGACAGCACCCTTCTTTCAAACTCATTTGGCATAAATTATGAGCAGTAATTCCTATTTTACCCTGTCAGGCAGGCCTTGGAGTGGGACCTGATGAGGAGAGCCAAGTGCTTCCATCATATTTTAAAAAGAAAAATCTTTATTTACACAGCTAAATATTTGATGGGCCAAAGACTCGGTGATGAATTCACCCCTCTGAGGGGTTGTGCTCGGGGGGAGGGAGTTTGTGTGGGCTTGAGGGATGGGATGAAAGGGCAGAGTTGGTCATTCCCTCTCTTTCCTCCGTCCCTCCGTGGCTCATTCCCAAATCCCTCGGTGCCCGCGGAGCTGGGGCTGAGGCAGAGGCTGCTGCTGGCGTTTCCTGCAGCCTCTGAGAGCAGAAACTCAGAATAAATCCAGGTCCCTCTCGCAGGCAGAGCCAGCTCAGCTCTGCTGATGGCACAATTAGTGAAATTAGAGGAGAGCCGATGGAAATCCCTGCTGGGGGCATCAGCCCCCTGAAGTTTGCACACTTTTTTAGTGATGTGCCTTTATCTGCTCTATATTTGATCTCAGGAGAGCTCCCCCCACACCTTGCCCTTGCTCTGTTTGCAGTGCTCACTGCCACTGGCAGCCCCTCCTTTTTTAAGCTGGGCTTGAATAAAGCCGAGCACTTCTTGAACTGGACTAGAAACAGAAGGCTGAGCACTCAGCAGAGGGAGGATTTCTCTGTGGTGCTTCTGAGACTGAAGGTTCTTGCTGTGGTTAATGCCTCATTCCCCATTACAGTCATTTCCTCTGAAGCAAATGGGATTTGGCCATTATATTTTATGTTTATTGATAATATATTTCCGAGCTGAATTGACATCCCCCGTTTTTTTTTCCCCCAACCAGAAGTGACAGGAGGCCAAGAACCCTTCAGCAGTGAGGAGTGAGGTTCTGCAGCACGCTGAGCTCTGTGCTCACGGAGTGGGCTGGGGTTAAAATGGGCACCATTTACACATTAATGTGTCAGCCAGGGCAGCAACACCAATTCTGCTGGCACAGCTCGGGCCAAGGGGTCAGCTCTTTAGCTGGGATGCTTCCTGGCAATATTTCATCCTGTTTAAGCAGTGATTGAGTGGGGAAAGGTTTTCCTTGGGCCTCAACATTGGAGAGTGTCACAGGGAGGCCTTTGAGGCTGAGGAATCAAACACATCTCGTTCTTCCTGGTGGATAAAATTCCTGCTGTGCATTTGGAAGCCATTGCTGTCAGGATTTTCTTTCCCCTTCTCTGAATTCTCCAGACCTGCACAGAACCTCTGCCTTGCTGTCTGTTCAAAATGATTATTCCATGTTGCTGGGTGCTGTTAAGTGATTTCCCTGCACTTCATCTCGGAGGCAGCAGAAGCCAAGAGATGGAGGAATGGGGTGGCTCAGGGGACCAGCAGTGCGTCCAAAGCTTCTCCTGCCCTGCCTGAATCTATTTTGCATGACCAGAAACGGTTACTGGGTGATAGCATCTAGTAAATGCTGAAAAAAATAAGTTATTTTCTTACTTTCTCCTCTTTTCTGGTTCATCTGAGTCACAATTTTGTCTAATGCTCCAGCCAACAGTTGCTACCCAGCGTGAGGAAATCTGAGCACCTAAGCCATAATTTGTCACCTAATTAAGTGACCTGATTTTCTCAGGAGCAGGATATGTTTTCCAGCTCCCACTGCACTCAGCAGTTGTGAAAATCAGGCCACTTTTGTATGGCTATGACCACTTTTGAGTACTCAACTTATAAAAAGCTGATCCTGGCCCAGGAGCTGGAGGATGGGTCCTCTCCAGGTTTTGACCAGGGTGGGATTTTGGGAGGGATGCAGGGACTTATCAGTCATCAGCACCATCCCCTGCACTAAATGAAAGAACAGGGGGGAAAAAAAGAAAATAATCTCTCAGTTGCAGGTCCTGGGATGAAAATATCCTTTGGCTTTGTTTGCTTTGTGCAGCATTTCCTCCTCACGCTGAAAATTAAATTGAAAAGGGAGTTGATTGTCCCCGTGGATGATGGAGGCAGCTCTGGAAATCCCACATGAGCAAACGTGTGTGGGTCCAGCCCGATGTTCCCTGACGCCCTTTGGGGTCCCCAGGCACTGTGGTGAGAGCTGCAGTTAATTCCAGCAGAGCTCCACTCTGTGTGATTTATTCCAAGGAATCATCAGGTCATTGAGGAAAAGAGTCCCCGAGGGTGGGTGGCAGAACCTGGGTTGTGCTCAGCTCCTCCAGAGGTCTGGGCAGAGGAAATCCCAGAGGAACTGCTCATTCCAGAGCCAGAGCTTTTCTGGGAGGGCATTTTTCACTCCCACCTTTCAGAGGAGAATTCTGCAGAGTCACATCTCGCTCGTGTTCCAAAGAGCAGAAACAGCCCAGACAGGAGGGGAGGGGAGCTGAGCAAAGGCAGCACCACAAGTGATGGGAGCAGGGCAGGGAAAATCCACAGGCGATGCTCCCTGAGAGGTTCCCCCTTACCTCTGAGCTCGTTGCCTTGGCCTGAGCTGCTGTGCAAAGCAAAGCACTGGCTGCTTTGCATGGAACGTTTTCCAGAGCAGAGCAAGGTCAGCAGGGCAGGAACACCAAGCCACAGTGGCCACCACCCCAAATCCATCCTCCCAGAGGGCAGGTGCTGGGCCCGGCACTCTGCTGACCTCGAGGGAGTGCTGGCAGAGAAGGGCAGCAAAAGCGCTTCGGGAGGAAGCATTTTCACAATCACACGTTTGCAACACAGCCCTTTTGGGGTGGTTTTTGGGTTTTTTTGCAGCATTATCTTTCTGCCTTCCTCTTACCCTCCAAACAAACGAAAATGTGTGCGTTCAAGGGGTGGGGAAGGCAAGGGCAGAGCTGAAGCGCAGCTGAGTCAACAGCACATGGCTGGGGGCTGGTGGGTAACGCTGCAGGAATATCCTCCATGGTGTCAGAGCGCTCTGGAAGCTGTCACTGCACACAGAAGGGGTGGCACAAGCACGGTCACAAGTCCTGGAGGGTCCCTGCTGCCCTAAACCCAGAGGCACAGGCTGGACCCTGCAGCTTGCCCCCTTTCCCTTAAGTAGGAAGCTCTGAAATCATCTGTTATGGGGAGTTCTGCACCTTCCCCAGCTAAGAGCCTGTCTCTGCCCCATGACCCTAAAATTTCTATCCTTTTCTGCCTCCTTCACTCACAATTCTCACTCCATTTGTTCTGGGTGGATCCCTCCCTTTGGCTGTCCCTGGTGTCACAGAGCTGGGCTGATCCACACTTTCCAGTGCTGGCACCGAGCATTTGGAAAACACAATTCCGTGTCTAAAGCTGCTGCTTGTGCTGGTCTGCTCTGGAAAACTCGATGAACAGGAGACCTGGGTGTTCCCAGCTGGAGTGAGAAGGGATTTAAGAGTCATCCTGAATGGAGGGAAGCAAAAGAGCTCTTTGAGTGCAGCCGGGAGTGAGGGGAACTTTTCTAACCTGGAAAATCTCTGCTTTGTGCCCTCTCGTGGCAGTTGAATTTTTCTTGTCCTCAGTGCAACGCCTGCACTTTCAGACCCAAACCTTCGGGGTTTCACGCTGAAATTCCCAGCAAAGAGACCATTAAATGCTGCTGTTTCTCTCTCCAGAAAAAGTGAGGAAGTGAGAAAACCCAGAGGTCCATATTTCATGTTTTCATGGCTGCGTGACTTTGCCCTTCAAACAGTTTGTGGGGATTTGACAGGTGGCACATCCAAACAAAAAAAAGCCCCAGGGGTGAGAGAACTGGAAAGGGCATTCCATGGGTTTCCAAACACACAGGAATAGCTGTGGCAGGAGCCACAGGACCCAGCAGCACTGAAATTCTCTCTTTATTTTGCTCTCTCTGCAGACAAAAAGCGCTGGCATCGACAGGTGGAAGGAGTGTTCAAGCAGCATGCGACTGGTTGGTATGAAGTAATAAATGTTAAAAAGTAAAAGAAGTGGTGAATTTAGGGTTTTAGCCATTAGAATGTGGGATGTTCAAACAGGGGCGTTGCCTCAAATGCACCTGCACAATTAGTGAGGTGCTGTTGAAGTGCTGTGAATAAGCAATGCAGGAGTGAGCCCGGCCTGAGAGAGTTTGTGATCTCCAGCAAGTGCAGGAAGAGTGAGAGGGTGAGAGGAGGAACCCCCTACTCTTTGAACCCCCCACTCTCTGAACCCCCCACTCTCTGCACCCCCCACTCTCTGACC
>VZTH01016981.1:0-50746 GCA_013397815.1 Aleadryas rufinucha
ATTTGGCCCAAACCGGGACAACTGTTAATTATACCACTGTTCATTTCCAAAACTATACTGAAGTAGTAGGGAGTTACTAAAAGTTAAAAATAAATTGGGAATTCACAGGAATAGCAAGGGTTTCAGGGATTCTACAAAGTACATCCCTTCACATGACAAAAAAAATAAAGAAAAACTGGTTTTTTTTAAAAAGTGAAGGTGTGTGGAAGACACTACTGTTCAATGCTATTTATCTTTCCTGTAGACAGGCTGTTTCAATACTATTTAAAGGTGCTGTACACATATTGAATTTTAGCAGCCTCTCAAAACTAAATGTAAGAAGTCTATGTCTGTTTTAGTGTGATAAGGTGTTGCCAATGATTTGGTAAACAGCCCTGCTTTGGCAAAACAAAATCTCTATTCAACATGTTACACCTCACCTTGTGATCTCATGTCTTAATCAATGCTGTAATCACTACACATACTGCACAGCCAAGTCCATGTAAGAATCAAGTATATTAAATTATCCTTAATCTTTAGAGTAAAATTGTTTGCTGTGAGTTCACAAACTTTACTTCTCATTCCTACCAGGTATCTGCTATTTTTTTCCCCTCAACAAGAACAGAAGATCCCAAGAACCTTAGATTTAAAATATGCTGCAATTTTCAGAGTTTGTAAGATAAACTATAGATCTAAAGTATTGAGAAACTCATCTGGCACAAACAAAATCAACTAAAATGGGTAAAACTGAGACACACCTAAGGACATAACAAAGGAATCAGAGAATAGGATTTCAATATGCAACTAAGAACATAGTTTTCCTTATCTCTATATGATCTTTTCTGTATTGATAAGAAACTCAATAATTTCTAAATCTGCTTTGGCTAAGGCAGGAATTGGGAATATATCTTCCACACAATCAGTTTAAGATCTGTAACAAAAAACTGGGCATTCATCTCTAAAAGGCAGATCTAAAAAATTGAGGCTTTGAGTGTATAAGAAGCCTGACAGCAGGAGAACTTGGTGGGTCTAAGGATGACTCACAAAAAAAGTGCCTTCATATTATGAAAAAGCCCAAAACCAAGAATGTGTTTGATTTGTTCTGAGACCCAGGAACACAAAAACCTGAGTCTTGGTTGCCCATTAGATACTTCTTCCACTTGAAATCCAGAGCCACCTTCTACCAATACTTACTTAAAAGACAAGACCACTCTTTATAATACTAAGGTAAGCAGTGAAGGTTTTCACAAAGATTCATTTGATCCTGATGAGGTCAAAGCTTCCTCTACAGACAGCAATAAGAAGTGAACTGTACCTGAAGGGTAATACAGCACAGAAACCCACTGCAGCAACTCTGCACATGTGGAGAAAACCCTCTTTATACATTAACTACAGAGACAGCCCAACAAGACCGTCCATGCTAGATGGGAGTAGTCAGTAAGGACAGAAGCAAATATTAACACGGTATCAGTTCTGAACAGGCCAGTAAGAGCACTGGCCAGACCATGATGAGATGTAATCTCCAGGGCAAGGCCAGTTATTAACTAAGAATATCCATAAGATGGTGAGTCTGAGTAGTCTTTATGAGTAAGCTTTTTTCATGACAGACTTTTAGTCATAGCATTTACCCAGGATGCAAGAGACTGGGTTCTAGGTATCTTTAATCCGAAGGGATTCAAGTCTGTTATCTCCTACACCAAAGAGTCACAGTAGAAAATCACCAAAGAAAAGAAACACAAGGGAGTCACAATCCAGTCCTTTTACTGTCGGCTGGATACATTCAGTTCCAGAGTCAGTTACTGGTTCCACCCCTCCTGCTTTAGCTATACAGACCTCAGTGTGTCCAAAAGCAAACGCAGAACAGTAAAGCTATGACAGACTTGAAGATCAGCTCCACATCCAAGGCTATTAAATTCAAGGAGATTAATGACCATATGATTAAAAGTTTTCTTCATGTATGGATAGGAGTCATATGCCCAGAGCGCAGCAGATTGGACATAGTGGCTATGGCTTACTGGAGTATATTGGCAAATCACAGCTAAAATTGAAATTTCACCTGCATAAAATAGATTTTAAGTACTCTGTGAAAAGGGGGAACAGAGAGTCACTACCACCATCTTCTTTTCAGATCTACTATTCAATCTAAAAAGCTAATTGCTGAAACTTTCCCATATACTATGGGGTTTTTTTATTACTGCACCTTGCATTTAAACTCTTGGGCAAAATAAAAAAAGTTTTTTCTATGCACACAAGGTAAATTCTAAACCTCTCCTCTGCAGAATACTAGATGATCTATCTTAATGAAAGTGATAGGAACTTTTCCAGAACACAGCTGCCATTCATAATGTAAAACTAAAAGGAAGGAAAAAGATCAATACAGGCCTTATAGATCGGCTGTACATATAAAGAGATTATCCCATCCTCAGTCACACAGCTTGTCCATGGGCCTGGTTGTATTATTCAACAACTACAAGAACAATGCAATTCTTTCAAAACAATAAGAATGTGAAATGTAAGAATAGACACTGTAAAATTGTCCTGGCATATTAGAGCTTCAAAGCTCCGCATAAGCATCCTGTGACCTAGGTAAAATATAATTCCCCATGTTTGGGGTTCTGCAGTGTGGGAGAGTTAAGTTTCCCCAAGTCCAAGGGTAAGCCAGCATGAAAGCTTGTCTTTCTGCCCAGTGCCTGCTAGAGCAGACAGCACGAGATCTCTAGCACAGTGGATCTGAACACATTAAAGGTGATGCACTTAAATTCATGTAGGGCATGAAGTCATTAATACGTTTTTCTTATATGAAATTGAACAAATAGGAGGAATCATTAGCATGATCAAGAACTACAAATAACTGGATCACCTCTTAGTATAACACACTCAGAGACTTTTCCATAGACAGCAAAGCAAGAGCAAGAACCAAAAGCTACCAAAAATGTGCTTCAATTCCACCACATCATAAAGGACTTCCCAAAATGCAATCAACCTTGAGATAAAATGTTTGAATGATCCTTTTATGCTCTGTGTACTTATTTGTATCTCACAATCCCAGCAGTGCAGATTAGTCAACTGCAACAGTGCTTTGCAAAAAAATGACAGATATGATGAAAAATGCAGTCACAAAAAGCTGACCACAGTAATTTGTATTCACACAAGCCCTGCTGTGTTTCTTACTCATTAATGAACAAAAAAATTTCAGAAGTTTGATCTTTTTTCTTTTCCTCCCTTTCTTCTTTCCTCTTTGTGTGTGTGGGGTTTTTTAAACCATTATTGACTGTTGCAAGTCTAAGGGAACTGCCTTGCAGAATAATCATTTGTGCACCCAGCCTGCTTATGCTGCATGTGGTAGGAACAGCAAATTTTCCTCATTAAAAATTTCCTGCCAAATTGAAAGGCCTCAAAAATGTCTCCATGAAGGGGAATGAGGCCATCATCAGACTTGCTAGTAAGATATTTCTATGAAGTATAGTGGAATGTGTGTCCCACCCCACTTGCCTGTCCCAAATGCGTATAGCAAAAAGGTCCTATGCTGCTAGAGAAAGGGTTTAGTAGGGTGTGAAGATGATACTATGAAATATGCACTTCACTAATCATAGCACTGTTTATAGACACTGAAATCAAGAACAAAGCAATAAGCTGTGTCTGGACATCATGTAATGCAATTTTAAATCAGCTGGCACAAGATGTAATAAAAGTTCTTTTATATAATGAAACATAGCATGATTGCTTAGTTATATATATCTGGTGCAACATAAAAATTGAACTGGTAGAATTTCAAGCCTAAATAAAAGACTGAAAGTTGCTTTATAAAAAAATAAGACAAATTTAACAATTCTAGACAAAAGGTTTGTTGATTTGAGGATATGGTAATAGAAATATCTATACAGTAAAAATAAAGCATGATAGCAATCATTAAACACTTTCAAGTTTAACACTGAGAAATTCTTGCTAAATAGGGCATTTGGCATTGAAATGAACTATTAATGAAATAATTGTAGTCAGATAAGAAAAAGATACAAGTCTCAATCCCATCTCATTTCAATATTTCAGATAATCTCTGTTTCTTCTCAAGATACTGCACTTTATATGGGTAATGAAATTCATAAATTAGTCCTTTAGATGACATGTTCATCTTCTGTTTAGTCTATCCTTAATATTAATTTATTCACTTTGTATCTCATACCACTAAAATATTTCTGGTTTAGTTCCTTCATTTAATGCATTCTAGTCAGGAAACTCTTGTATCACTTACCTATCAATATATTACTGGCTTTGTTTCTAATGCAACTCTTGTTTCACATTAAACCTAGTTCAATATCAGAGTCAGCTCTATCACAGAAGCTGATACAATTTCTCTAGCTCCCCTTATACAATCCATTTCAAATTTACTGTTTTGTACTCTGAAAGACAAACTGTTCAGCATCTCTCTTTAGAAGGAATTAAATTCCTTATCTTTCACTACAGCTTTTGCCTTGTAACCTTCTGAAAGGTCATTTTGCACAAAATTTGGATGAATGTGTTTTAGGTAATCCTGAAAATGTGTCTGATAATAATCAACGAAGAAAATTTCAGGAGTTTTATTAAATTATTAGCATTTCACTCTTCTATTTAAAAGGGTTTGGTTTTACTGTGGCTTTTTTTTCTTTTTAAACAGCAAGATATAAAATTAAATCCAGTACCTCTGAATCTCTTTAAAGTAGTTAATAGTTAGTAAATATTCCATCACTCTCTATTGTCTCACCAATACTCTCTGATGCGCTTGTGTTCAAACAGAATTCCCTATTGTCCACCCTTATGAGAGTTCAAACCATCAACCTTAAAAAGATGTCATAAATATTCAGTGAAATATTTCAAGATTTTTAGGCTGTATCAAAAGCTTTTTATTCAACATCAAGTTGGAAGGAATTTCTACACTGTCCCATTGCTGTACAGGGTTTTTCTTATTTGATGGTAGAATTCTTAAACTCATGAGGATTTTTTTATGCTTACCACCCAATATTTTTCCTTATTAATATTTTTACTACTTGGCATTTCCTTCTTTATGAGTTCTTTATTGTGCTGACCTTCACATTGTTACTCAAGTTCCATATACCTAAAACTCTCCAGCAGAATATGATACATATACAAAGGGCATCCAAGTTAATCCACAACTAAAATTAAATAAATGCATAAAAATCCGAAGTCTAGAGACACAGAGAAAGGAAATAGTAATGATATCTGTAGCAGGTGTTGGCAAATTTCACTGTTCCATGTTACTGATCTTCTGCCAGTATTAACAGTGATGAAATCCAGAACTCTGGTTATCCACTGCTGTGCAGAGCAATCAGCCGCATTTGTTACACTGAGCAAGCAGAGACAGTCCAGCAGCGTGGCACAGTGACTGTGTGTGAGCTCCTTCCTCCATATCTTCTAGATAATTATGAAAACATGTTCTGATTAATACAGTCTCTTACAGTGGCAGTCAGCTGGCTACTGTTTAGTGGAAGCTGTCAATTTAATGATGCTACATGGTGGGATGTTTGTTTGTGAAGATGGCTGTTCTTACAGATACAAATAAATACACTCAGTGTTGCTTTAAGTTCACTGTACACAGATTTCACTTCCTGGAAATATTCATTCTGCAAAAGCAACCACTTACCTTGTTCACAAAAAGAAAATAAAAAACTAAATAGAAAACTAATTTTGTTCTCCTTTATAACATTTTTATGCAAATTCTCTAACAGTGAAATTATAAAACTTCATTTAAAATAACTGAGTCAGAATAGTATGGGATTAAGATCTGTGGGGCATGAAAGAATTCTACACTTTCATCTGATTCCTAGAACCTGAAGCATAGAATGATTTCAGATGACAGGCTTTCAAGTGAACATGAGAGGAGAATGAAACATTGCCTGAAGAAAAGTATAAATCTTCTTTGTAAGAAAGTTCATCCAATGCTATGCTTAATATAACTCAATTAGTAACAGAAAAAAAAAAGAAGAATCATATATAGTATGTGATTTGATTATATAGGGTAGTTCTTAATTGTATTCCTAGAGAAGAACCTAGTAAAAATTCATGGGTTTTTGCCAGTAGAACAGCCAGTCATGCCTCTGATATGAAAATAAAGTTAATTACTTAGTTGTCTTATATCATAACCAAGCTGAAAACATAATGATTTTGGTTTGAGTTTTTTTATCTCCTGTGCCATTGGTCTCTACTTTTTTGTACTCGCTTCTTTGTTTAATCTCACAAAAAAAGGCATCAGAGTGGGACCAAGATCGGTTTTTAGGTAACTAGCAATATGATTTTCAACATGGAGTTAGGAATTGCCAGCATATTCTAGCTTTAATCACTTTTCTGTTTCAGGTACCTCTTACTTATGAATCACTAATGATCTAAGATAATCCTGTAGCAGTGCACAGAGTTAGGAGAAATTATCTGGCCAAAACCATATTTTACTTTTTCTTATAGAAAAATTTGAGGTTAAGTTTTAAATCTATATTAAAATTTAGCAATCTCTGCCTTAGGGAATGTCATGTGCAGAAGAAACAGCTCATTTCTACTGCGCCTTTGGTCTTGACATAATATCCCAAACAATCTACAAAGTCAATGATTTGGTATAAAACTAATAAAGTATGAGATAACTTGTACATGAAGCAGATGTATTCATTTAAATAAGTTTGTATTAGCAGCAGGTGTGCAAAGTGTAGATCATTACATACTTCGTGCAGAGCATTTGTTTGAAGAATAAATGTCCTGTCAGTACCAGGTATTTTGAAGTGAATCACCATTATCATTAATGGTGGTCAGCAAATCACTGTTTGCTACGTGGTGAGATGCCCTGACGCTACAAAAGCCTCCTACTAAACAAGAGTCCTCAGCAAACCACCCACCTGAACCAGGGCTAACAAGAGCCCTAAAAGCATTAACAACCCCAGCGTCTGCTCACAGGCTGGATCTCACCAGCAAGACACGTGTTAAGTGTGCAACAATGGTACCACCTCTGATTGTGGTGATAAGCCCCAGCTACTTTTCCTGTTTCTTATGTCTGGCTGTGGTACCACCCATTTCTAAACACATTTCATGATTGGCACCAAGGTGTTAACAACTCAAAGCTAAACAGTCTGGCAAAATGAATGTGTTTATTTGGCATGATCCAAAGCTTTCTGATGCTGCAGAGAATATATCTATTGATTTTGATGGGTTTGGTGCTTGCTTTCCTATTACTGTGAAGCAGAAATATTTTGGATATTAAATGACATGTTATTATTGCAGTGTATTAAAAGCATGAATGTTACACCTTAAAATTAGAGAGAATAAATGGCCAAGTGTTTCAAACTAAAGAAGAAATATATCTTAGTAAAACCACAGCAGCCATGTTAACAGATGCACAGAAGATGGCTCATCAATGGAACACCTATCGAATAGACTCAGGACTATCTCCCTGGAGTTGTGAGTCATGGCATTATGCTCAGACAGAATGGATCTGGGATTTGGGATCTGGGATCTGTGAACAGAGCACTGCGAGCAATGATGGGTACTGCAATGGCTCCAAGGTGTCCCTGGCGGTACCAGAGCATGGCTTACTCCTTCTAATGGGTGGCTTTGATGTTAAATCAGAAGTGACAGGCAAAAAGAACATTAGGAAACCACAATCACAGAAACTAAGCACTAATTGTGCTGAGTTTCCAGTTTTGCTTTGGCAATTTTTTGCCTTCAAAATAACACACAGAAAACCCCCAGAGACTTGCCAGATAGCAAGAACAGATAGAACAGCAAAACAGCCCAGGCATCTCTCTATTAATGCAAGACTCAGATCACTTGCCTAAAATGTAAGCACATACTAGGACACACATATCAGTAGCAGCCACAATAATCTCATTATTATGGGACCCTTCAAGCAAAATCTAGAACAAACTAAAAGAGCAGATCTAAGGCACTGTCAAAAGCAGTGAAGGCTGGTGTGAAGAACAGTGTACAGCAATCAGCAATGACTTAACTTCTGCTGCTGCACTTATGGCCCAGAGATATGCAGACCCAAAGGGATAAGCAAATAAATATGACACCTCATAAATGAAAATTCTGCAAAAGGAAAATCTGGAATTGGAACACCACTGGAATACTAGAAGGGCAAAAATAAAAGAACAAAAAGACTAAACAGTACTCTTCAAAATTCCATCTAATGTCTGTTTTCTTAAGGCCTTTTACAGAAATATGAAGTACTCTGCAGCAATCCATAACAACACCTCAGATTGGTAAAATAAATTCTTAACTGGTGTTTGGTGTTGCCATAAGTGGGATAGTACCACTGTCACAACATAAAAACTGTGCAGCAGGTACTATTCAGAATCAGTTGCCCCAAGAAAACCAACAAGAAGAAAGCAAAAGAACAAGTAACCATAGGAATTTATCTGTCTCAACAGAAATGCATAAGATGAAAGGAAGTGCTCAATAGGAAGTGACATTTTAGACAGGAGAAGCTGAAAGCAAAGATACACAAAACATCTGCTCTTTTTTTTTAACATAAGCTTTAAATCTCAAACAGTGTTACTGAAAAGATGCAGTTATGAGAGCTGGAGATCTAACATTAGAGATTAAATCAACATCTAAAATTAACTACAAATTGCTATGAGAAGATCTGGGTGCTGGATAGAAAGGCTTAGTCCTTCAAGAAAAATAAGTAATTACCAACCAGAAGGTTTTTTGCATCAGAAAGTGAGACTGGAAATATTTGAGGCATATCTACTGGATCCTGACACAAGAGCCCCCCCAGTGAACCTGTAAATGAAAACCAGCTAAGAAGAAGTATTACAAAGACAAGAGAAATGTTAGGCAAAGTCATTAGCAGTGAATGCCCCCAGCACCACAGTGAATCTCTGCTCCAATGAGAACGAACAGTAGCAAAAGGCCCAGAAGAACAGGAGGGACTGTGGTAGGTTGAACCTGAGTTGATGGACAGATCTTTTAACCAGTAGCGCTTTTCGAAATTTCCGTATTTAAGCCTGTGGAGACACAGGAAGTTCCCTTTTTCAGTTTGGAGCTTACCGTGGGGAGGGGGAGGAAAAGATGGGCCCCGAGGCTCCGTTTGTCGGAGTGGCCTCGGGCCTCCCCTCCCCCAGCGCCAGGGCACAGCCCCGGGTGCCTGCAGGAGAGCTCCTCAGAGCCCCGGGCAGCTGAGGAACAACCAGAATTGCTGTAATAGCCGAGACCACCCAGCGAGGCTTCTGAGGGCTGGCGAATTCCCCCCTCACCCCCCACATGGCCCATGGAGACCCGGTGGGAGCCGATGGAGCTGAAAGACAACACTGAGCAGCCAGCAGCATGAAAGGAAGTGAGGCTTTTTCTACCATAAAGCCTGAACATCGAAGACTATTCTCCAGCATGGCGTCTGCAAGGTCAGAGAGAAAGAGAAAGTGAGTGAAGCTGAGATGGCAGTGGGGAAAAGAGGGCGGAGTCGCGCTTGCAGCACGTAGCTTAAAACTGCTTTCTGCAGACCATGGTAGGAACTGTAATATCCCAAACTGTTTTTCTCTTTAATCCATTTAAAGACATGGGGGAATTAGAAATTCATTGTGCAGCCTATGTGAGAAAACAAAGGTGACCATGCCAGCTTACCCAGAAGCTGTGAGAAGTTGTGAGAGACTTTAAAATTTTCTGTGAAGAAGAGAGCTGTTGTTTTTCAGGCTGGAATTGACTCATCCTTAAACTTGGGACCCCATGTGTGGCCCATGGTAACAATGCAGTATGGAAGAGACTATAATTTCTTTCTATGGGAGAGATGCTTTTCCCGGCGACAGATATTCCAGGCGGACTGTTGCTGGTGCAGTTTGGGAACCACGGGCAGTGAAAGAGACCTCTGTTTCCTTAAATAGTAGAGAGACTTTTAAGAACTGTAAATGCTGACCAAGAAATATGTTTTCTTATTCTTTGTGCTAGTTGGGTAAAAAAGGGAGAGGGACTGGAGGAAGGGAGGGTTTGCTTTAATTTCTTTTTTTTCTTTTAGTTCTGTTAATAAACTTTCTCATATTCTTTAAGTTTTGAGCCTGCTTTGCATTCCTCCAAATCTCCTATCTCACAAAAGATAAGAAATGCGAATTAAACCACTACAGGGACACAAGTACCAGTTCTGGCACTGGGAAGCCTTAGCACAGTGAGTGATTACCTGCCACCCTTCAGGTAACCAGCTTCCTGCCTGACGTGGTTCATATAAAATGAAACAGTATTGAGAAAAAATTACCATGTGTTTTTTGCTCAGAATTGTGGTAAGAGACAACATTTCATATACCTTTTTTTTTTATCTGTTTAGCTCTCATATGAAATACAACATGACATGTTCAATCAGGGTGTTTCCATCAGGTCAGAGCATTCTTCATTACAAGCACTGGCATTACTTGATGTTCTTTTCTTTGACCCAGTGTAATTGTCACAATCTGAAACCTGACATGCAAAATGTTTCAGACAAATGTGTTTGTAGACAAAAGACTTGATGGTATTCAGACCACTGGTATGCTATAAAAATCTTTCAAACATGAAAATAAACAATTGTAGAGGTAACTGATAAATTAGGTCAAAATCTCGCCTTGACAACTCAGCTACTGGGTGCAGCAGAGTAGCCTCAGACTAATCAGTACAAAGTTATCCCAGACACAGGTTTGAGACAGTAGGTGCTATTAATCGTTCTTCTTTGAGGGGGAACAGTGTCTGTTCACTCTTCCACCCCACTACAGTCTGTGACTCTATTTGCATTTTGCATATTTTGTGACTAAGTGCATTTGCATGCTCTGATGGTGTCTTTAGTCATTTAGATTAGATCACTAATTAAGTAAACATACTTTTTCATTTTAAACTTTAATCAGTTGGGAGCTGGTATTTTTAACAAAATCTAGGATATGTAGATCTTCCTTCATAGTGTTATCCACTAGCAGTTCCATTTGAGAAGACAGTCCAGAAAAGGAAGTTAAAACCAAAGAAAGAAAAATGCATATTTGCTCATTTACTTACTTTTCATCATGTAATTTACTGCTGTAAAATTGCCATAAGTTTTATAAAATCTAGTTTCCAGTAATGGCTTTAAAATATAAATCCAGAGCTACTCATCAACAAAATATGAAAGATCTGAATTGAAGCTATTTAAAAAGAAAACTCTGTCCTGCTGTCCTGTCTACCCACTATTGCAGATTACATTTTTCCCAGCCCAGTAACTCTCAGATGCACTCAATACGTGATAGAGAGGCATGTCCATTGTACAGCATATGTAGAAGGTGGCAAGAATTTAAAGTACTGTCTGCAGCCAAACATTTTCTTTGTGTGTTCAAATGCATTTTATGCCAACTCTTTGCAGAAATAGACTGACACGTACTGGCCTATCAACACCACGCCATCAAAAGCTTTTGCTCCCTTCATATATGTCCTGTCAACTCATTTGGTGGACTATTACCTCTCTTAGATTTTTAGCTCTAACAAGGTCATTTTTTTCCTTAGCATCTCTACTGAAAGATAAAAAATGAAACCATAAACTGCTCTACCATGTCAGTTAAAAAAAAAAAAAAAGGAAAAGAAAAATGACAGTGTGCAAAAGTTTTAATTCTTGGCAGTGAGTTATATAAACTCTGAAATTCTACCAGACTATTAGTATTGTAAGTCTCTCTATTGGTCAACAGAAGTTATTTCCCTTCTAATATTCATCCTTATTTAGGGCTATGACATATTACATTCTTCACTTAAGGTGTTTATATTAAGACTCTTGTGGGAGCATAATGGAATATTGAAACTATAAAAGATGTTTTGATTTCAAGAGCATCAATTTGCCTCAATGTTTCAAAATACAGGACACAAGCTGGACATGTAATTTCTGCATGGGTTATTTATTTTGCTGTTTTGGAGTGGCAGCCAAGAGTGTCACCTTTCTTACTATTATTAATGAACTAGTCAGTCATAATTAGTTAGGCATCCCCTGGTGATGAGCACCATCCAGATATACAGACTGAAAGCAATAGAGAGACTCAGGTTTTCTGAAAGAAAGGAAAAAACTCTGTAGTGGGTAGTTAACTAAACCTAAGGGAGGGTTGCTCCTAGATTCAAATATAGAGACTTGCTGTTACTTGTTGTCACCCTGGAGGATGACATAAGGATTTATATCCTTTCTAACAGCTTCATATTTACCATTATAACTCAAGGCATTCATATTATACATATGAAATATTGGTTAGTTTTTTTAGCCTGTCATATTTTTTCTTCATTCATACCTCTTGGCAATCAATTATGCATGTTAATTGCAGTTGGTGCAGTAAAGAGCCCTTTCTTCAGTTTTCAGTAAGTTGTTTTAGTTCCAGTAGAAACAGCTTGTTTTTATATAATGAAACAGTCCAAATGGGAATTACAAATCCACTTTCTCCATGCCATTTATTACACTGTGCAGTGTACAGCTTCCTGTACTCACTGCTAGTTTTATTTGGCCTTTGTACCACATTTTTGGCAGCATATTGCAAGCCCCTCAATACCAAACCTTCGTAGCATCTTTTTCAGCATTAAAGAGTAAGGAGACAGCACTGTGGGCTAACTGTTTGCTCTTGCATTCACTGATGCTACAAAAGAATGACTTCTTTTTGCATTAGAGATTAGTGATTCTAGTACATTAAAAAGGTGTCAGAGACAGGGGTCACGTCCCTCATCAGAAAAAGATGTGAGAAGTATTGACCAGTTGATTAAATCCCAATAAAAGTTGCAAATTGCCAGTTCTGCCTTTGAAAGGTCATCAAGATGTATTATAAGGATTCTGAATGAATCCCAAGGATGTATAATTAAGCAATCAGATACATTGTATTATCCATTTCCATAAATTAGCATCTGAATCAGAATAGTGTGCTCAGTCAGTGTGTCACAGAGGAAAATGGAATATCAAGAGAGCCACTCACCAACCAACATTCTTCACTTTCCTCAAGGCAGTCCTTTCCGTAAGGTTAATATGACATTAGGTTGATGGAATAATATTTTTGCTGATTGTAGCTGACCACAAATATTTTTCTGTTGTATATCATAGCCTGTAAGTGGAATTTGCTTCTGTTCCACAGTCATATGTGCTCAGCTTTTCTCACATGCATATTTTGGATTCCACTCAATAAGGGAAAAAAAAACCAAACAAACGTGAAGCAGCTTCCATCATAATTTTACTTCTTAATTTTAAAATTTTTATTACTAGTAATCTCCATTACCAATGCAGTTTCATCTACAAATACAAAAATAACTTTGGTAAGGCAGGTGCATTAGACATAAGTTTTATGCCAGTCTTTATATTCAGAACTATAAGAACTGTTCATTATATGTAATTGTTATATCTCTCATTTCCCAGAGTATGACTGGTTTCAATAAGGATCATGACCTTTTTTGGCTACAGAAACTTTCCCTGTGTCACATCATTCATGAAAGGAAAACTGACAAAAATTATAATTATGGAATGAAACCTGTCTTGCCTGTCAGTATAAAACAGTTCTAAGTGTAACGCAGTAAGAATGATCATAGTGTGCTATCCACATGGCAATACAGAAACATAACCTGAAACATTTCCAGATACAGCAAAAGTTTTCTGCAGTGATTGTACACTGCTGATTATTTCATATATTATGATAGCCTGAACAGAAATGAGATGCAATGAAAAATTGTAGTTAAAAATCATGTCTTCAAACAGACAGGTATAAAAAGAGTACAACTTACTTTTAAAAAGATGCAGGAGTTCATGTTTTGAAATCATGTACTTTTTCCCTCCTAACTCTTATAAGTTCTGGAGAGTCTCCGTCTTTTAGTGGCATTTAATTAAAAACAAATTATGTGTTTTCCTCTTTAAAAACAAGGACAGCACCAACTCAGTATCCCTGTATCCCACAGACAGCTCTCTAGCTCATTCTGGACAGCAAGGCTGGTTGAAGCAACTTTCTATTCATCTGTCAATTACATGGCTGTGTCCCACAGCCTCTGTTTTATCCCACACCTTTCGACTCCAGCCACAGACCTTGATTCTCTGCCTCGCAAACACACCTGTTGCAGTTAACTTCCATTGTTGCAGGCAAGCTACCTCTTAGTTCTTGATAGATAAATTGGTTTGGACTGGCTTTAGACAAGGAATAATTCAGACAGGACACTGTATTTATTGAAGAATCCACCAGCTGCTCATTAGTCTTTTGAGACAGTAAAGCTGCAGCATGGTTAGCAAGTTAACCAAGATCTGGTTTTCTAATGAGAGGACATATTTTGGTGCCTGGTCAAAGGTGTGGTGCCCTTCTGTAGCTGAGTCAATTTTTAAACAGAAATTACCTGGAGGCAATTTTTGGGTTTGTGCCTTACATAACAGACAGAAGAAAAAGTATTAAATGAACTCATCTAGGGAAAATGGAACAATTATTTCATTTTAATTTTATATTCCTATTAGAATTATTCTGAAGAGACAGTGAAATGATATTATCAGCACACATTTATGGAAGTAAAAGTGACAATAATAAAATATAAGCAATAAAGTCATAATGAAGTCTTTATTAAAAATATATACTAAATTCACCATTTCTGGAAAAAAAAAGGTTGAAGAGAAAATCTAAGATCAGCTTCTGAATACCTGTGAGGAGTTTAACAAGAAGATGGAGCCAGACTCTTCTGTCATGTATGCTGGTAGGACAAGCGACAGAAACACAAATTAAAATGACAGATTCAGACTGAATGTAGGAAAATCTTTTCCATCTCAAGGACAGCCATGCAGTGTAGCAAGTTGCCCAGAGAGGTTGTACAGCCTCCAGCCTTGGAAATTAACAAGAAAAAGTCCTGAGCAGCCTGGTCCAATCTCACTGCTTACCCTGCCTTGAGCAGCAGGCTGCACTAGAGACCTTCCACCTTGGTATGATCCAATGAAAGCTTAAAAAAGGTGTATATATCTTCTAAGTTTTTTGACATTTAACCAGAACATACATCAAAATAGGCAATTCCTTGTAGAAGATGTGAAAACACAGAATTGGGGAAAGTTTTCTTTCCTGAGAAAGAAAAACTTGGTAATTCAATGAAAACATTTCAGATTTTACTCCAGTACTTGTCCTTGCAATGTGCTCTTCTAGGGGGTTTGTTTGTTTATTTGGCTGTCCGGGTTTTTATTTGTTATTGTTTGTTTGTTGGGGGGGTTAATTTTAAATAAACATCTGAAGAATATATTAATTGCTGAGTTTATGAAGATTATACCATATTTGATTTCAAAGATCTTGTATTTTCTCCTCTGAAGGGAATTACAAGACAAAGAAACAAAGTACTATAATAATTTTTGAGACACGTGTGACCAGAACACTGGCAATAAAAATAGTTGTGAGGTAATTTTGAAATGTCCAGGTACAAAGCTCTATCTGTGATTAGTTTTCATTCCACGGCATAACAAATGTGAAACAAATACGGCAACTGCTCACTACATGCAGTCTTACAAGATTTCTAGTACAGAAACACAGGCTTGACAAAGATGTTGAGAAAAAAGCAATTGTTCTTTATAGATCAATTATTCCATTTTTCAACAAAACACAGTTGAAAAACAAGATTAACAAGAAAAAATGCAGTGCTGCTTCTATCATTATTCAGTCTGATTATTAGCTAACTGAAATAAAACAGCACATTCAGTGACACTGTAAGGTGGCAATACTGATTTTATGACAAAAATGGATGGTGATCATGCAAAACATTGCTGAATATATTGCTTTTTAAAGAACTTTTGTCTTCATACTTATGATATGATAAGTACTTCAATACTTATTTGAAGCTCTCTGCAGCACAGTAGATTTGGACCAGTTTGGATACTGCACATCTCAGTTGTAGGTCAAGTGACATTTCGGCCATCTGCAAAGCTGAAAATATCTTCACTGACAATAAATACTATGAAACTAGGTCGAGATCCTGAAACCTACTGAACTACACAGGGGGCAAGAGATGTAATATCTTTTATTAGATCAACTGACAATCAGAAAATAGATTTAATGCCTTTAGGCACAGAATCCTTTCTCCAGGTACAATATACTTAATTTCATTTCATTCATGCTTACATGTCTATACCAAAAATAAATTTAGGAGCTGGGTTTAACCTCTGAGAACCTTTATATCAAAGGGCTTCAAGAGACAAGATGCTGTCTTGAAGCATATTGTTACATGAGTCAGTCTACTATCCCACTCAAGAAAGAGGATAGCTGCCAATGCAAGTCCAATCATTTAAGGAAATTAACTCCTAATTTTTCCTTAGACACTTAGATCTTATCACTTGCTCCCACATGGTTTACATTTAGTAATTTTGTCCTGGTTTGGGGGGCTGAATAGATGATTTGCTTGTCTAAATCAAGCCCAGAATAACCATGGGGTGCCTGAATGGAATCAGGGAATCACACAATGGCTGAGGTTGGAAGGGACCTCTGGAGGTCATCTGGTCCAAACTCCCTGCTCAAGAAGGGCCACACAGAACCAGTTGCTGAGGACCACATCCACATGGCTTTTGACTGTCTCCAAGGAGGAAGACCACAGCCTCTTCAGGACACCTATGCCTTCACAATAAAAGTACATTTGTAAACTACTGCATTATGATGCTCTTAATAAATAAGGTAGAATTTCCCAGAGCAGTTTATTGACAGCATTTTTAAAACATATCAGTCAGACAAGAGAACAGCCAAGGAATGTGTAACTGCAAACTAAACCAAATCAATAACAAGTGTTTAGACTAGCTCTCCACTATGCAAAGAATAATAATAAAAAAACATTTATAAGACATTATTTCTCCTTTTTTGGTGCTAGCCATTCTTGTTTTTAGTTGAGACCATGTTCTCAAAAAGGCAACTTTTGCTTGTTCACAAAAAACCCCCAAAAACCTAATCACATTTATCAATAGATGGTGAAAAGCAAAGAAAACAAGTTAAATATGCAAAGTACATTTAAGAACTCAGATACTATTATAATTTAACTTCTTTGTATCCTTCTCAAAACAGCAACTGAAAAGCAGGCTCTCATGGAATTTCTGATACATTATTTTTCTTGACAGCAAAAGATCCTAATCTGATCCACTTGCAATTTACTTCAATGCTTCACATAACATTTTGTCTTAACAAGGAAGTTAATTTGCAACAGCTGCATGTTGACTAGTTTGGACAACTCAGAATTAATAGAAACTGCATTGTGAACATCTTGAAAAAAATCTCTGTAAGTATTTTTTTCACTTTTTTTTTAATTCAAGGATATTCTTTTTGAAGAAGTGTTGCATGCATCTTTGAGGCAAAATCGCTGCTATACAAGATAAGTAGGTGTTTTCTTAGCAATCAAAGAAGGCAATAACTCCAGTGGACATGAAATAATGTTCTGACACTTGGAGAGGCACATACACACACAAGAACATGAATACAGCCAATAACTCCTCTAACTCAACAATGCCCTTTTCAGCAAGTCCCCAGACGGTTCTGATAGAAAGCACAACAAACCAACTCACTCATTTGGCTCTGCTAGGCATTCTGCAGTAACAGGAAAATCCCAAATTAACTGGGACAGGGAGGCCCCAGTACCACAGAATGGGATGGAGCTTGATAAAGTGTTTTTAGAAATATGACAAAAGACACCAGATAAACAGGTTCTCTTTAGAAGCAAAAAAAATACGAACTAGAAAACAAACCAGGAAGGAGTGGTGTCAATGTCCACTGTAACAAAAGCACCCCCAAGTTTAATATGAGTTCCTCACTGCCAGGTAATAGCACATACAGAAGAGGTTTCCTATCTATAAGCAATCCTTAAAGAGCCTCTTCAATGCAAGTCTCAAAATAATCCATATATCTTCCATGGAAGTTCATCCTTTTAAACCTGGATCTCTTAAAGCAGTGTGTGGAGGAACTGAATTTTTGTTAGGGTTCCCATAGCTCTCTTCAAACACAGCCCCACATCCCTATGAACAGCATGCCAAGCTCTGTTCAGTCATACAACATTGACACATTCACAGAATTACTCTGTACATTTTCACACTATAATACAGATATCTAGAGAGCAAAGCTTCTTTTAAATTATGTTGAAATTTCCTGTAAATCACATTGCCAAGCTCCCCGTAACAGCTGAATAGCTTCAAAAATTTCATGTCCTACTTTTTTGACCTGCACTGGCACTCCTTTTACCTAAAAATTTCATTACTTAAGATGACTGCAGTCATTCCCAGGAGACAAAAAATGAGATTCATGTACATTCTCCCGTATAGCTAGCATAACTCTGTGTTGATTCCTTCCTGATTAAGTTTTTTTCATTTAACTAATTCCCTGTGATAAAGGCACCACATAACAGAGTGGGAAACTTCATTTCGCTTACTCCTCTTCTGTAGTATTCTTTGATTAAGATTTCTTTTGCCTACTCTAATTACTGTATTCTTTCCTTGATGCAGTAATCAGAAGACATATTAACAAAAGTTTATATATTGTTAAAAAAAAAAAGTGCACAAGCCACATAACTGTGTTTTGTCGTAACCAGGAAGCTTTACATTTTTCTGTGTATACCATTTGGTTTAACAATTTTTTTTACTGTTTGCTTAATAAATAAATAATTCTTCATTTTTTGCTGAGATCTTATAAAAGGCAATGAGTACTACCACCTCTTATACACAGATGTCATTTTATAGAAAGTCCAGTGAGATCCAGAAAATGCAGCCATGAGGTGAGGGAACACAGGTGGGCACTGGCATGACCAGTAACAGTCAGGACAGGGGGCCCTGGGCAGAGCCAGCATGGGTCTCCCAGCTCCTTGGGCAGGGTGAGAGGGGGCCAAGAAGGGCTATTAGTTTTTCCTTTCTTAAGGATATGGTTTTAGGATGCTGGCATTGCAAGCTGCTAAGGTAGAGTGGCCACAAACTTCAAGAACATTTAAACACAACTAGCATACTCAGTCTTTCATTCGTGACAGTACATTTTTAACTATCAACCTTTCACCACCTATTTAGCACACTTCCCTTTTTAAACAGAAATGTGTACCAAAAACTAACCCCAACTCCCAAAAGATCCTTAACATCTATAAAATAAATATGTTCCATAATTGCTCACTGGAATATCTTTATTTACCTCTCATTCTCTCCACCAAATGTCAGTAACAGAGCTCATACTGAGCTCCAAACCCCTCCTTTGGGAGGGAAGGAGATTCACGTCCCTTTTACGCCTCAGTCATCAGGCCTAACCTAATCACAGCTAAACCCTGTTATTTGTGGCATGGCTAATGTTCCGGAAGTTTTTTTCCCTCAGCAAAATAATGACAAGTTGGCTTACAGAATTATCCCAGATATATCAATTATTTTGGGATGTAAAATTTATAAACATGCCAAATATATTTTTATGTGTATTTTCTTTTGGTGTTCTTAAGTCGTAACATTAAGCGTGCACTGAATATTCTTTTTTTTTACAGAAACTTAAAAGAATAGGCAGTTTTTAGGAATTTTGTGAACAATGCAAGGAAAGTCTCAGGCCTCAATTCACAAGGAATTTCTGTGCTATCATACCTAAGTTTTAAGCCTCTGACTAATTAATTAAATCATTAAACCCCACACTCAGTCATTTTGGCTCTTTATTCAGTGTGTGAAAATTCAGGCAAGTCTCAGCAATCCTCCTAATACCTAGACACTTACAAAGACAGAGGCATGTCTGAAATCCTTCTCTCCCTTACAGAGGTCTTATTTCTGTGTTAGGGATTCACAGCCTGGACCTGTTCCTGCATTTGGATGCCTTTGGTTGTATCTTTTGTATAATACAGCTGCTTCGTGCTTCTTAACACACAGAGGAGCCTTCTCTGCAGCTTGAGGAAGAATAAGACAGATCTCTCATCTCTTGCAAAAGTGCTGCAGTCAACAACTGTGAGCTCTTATTATCCTCTGGCAAATTTATGTCATCATGTAGCTCACAGTACAAGACTGATTGGGCCAGAAGGAGACTAAGACTGAGGTTTGGTAGTGAAGGCTTGCAATTGCTTTCTGTGTTATCACTAGGTCTGAACAGCTTGTGGGTTAAAGAGCCACTTGTCACTGAACATTCCTTTAATCAGTACTAAAAAGCCTATACTGTATTAATGTCAACATCTTGATTGACTTCCAAACAGTTTAATGTAAATTTCTCTTATTGTCACAATAAATACCTTGCTGTGAGTAGGTAGATTTTTTTTTTCTTCTGATATTTTAGGATTTTAGAGTACCACCACTGCTCTGAGATCTTCATTAACTCCTTTATATGACTTCTCAAAGCAATCATTTAAAAGATACAAGTCAAAGCCTGGGCTGGAGCTCTTTGTCAAAAATGGTACATTTTTATTTGCTCCTGAAATTTCAGGCTATCCATCTGCTTGAAAACCTGTGTAATCTCTGTCATTGACTTCAGCAAATATTGCTGGAAATGTGATCTTTACTTAAGATTTCATCACTGCTTTACATTTGAAGATTTAAATTTTTCAATAACTAATTTTCCTCCTAAAAAACCTGACCTGCCACTATCAGAGTAACCTGAAAAGCATATCTATTTCTGATGGTGTAAATACCTTTTTTCTTTAAATCTTCACAGAAATATGGTAGTGTCCTTTTTTGCACTCCATGAGAATAGAGTATGAAAAAGGGATTTCTTCATGATTTGTGCATTCATCTGTTTGTTACAGAATCGTTTGAGAAGTTAAGATCAGTTAAGAGACATTGGAACCAGTATTTTCAAAGATTAAATAAAAATAATTCTAGAAAATCAGACATTTACCCCGTAATTTCTAGGTATTGCCCTGTAATTAAAACACTTAACAACCTATAAATTATCTTGAGCACCACATTTACCAAGTATATTAATGACAGTTGTCAAGATGGCATTTCAATATACTTCTTAGTATATAATAATATTCCAAAATGGGAATAATTTACAACTACTCAAAGCAAATATAAGTACACCATAATCACAGGCAAAATTCTAACACAGAAGATGAAAATAAAAGACAGTGGATCTAGAAAACAGTAGATGGGAAAACAAGTATCTTTTCTACAGGTCTTCTCTTTTCCATAGAATGAGAAATTAATGGAATGCATCATACTTGAGTCTCACCCAGCTTTGCGTCAAAAAGCCTAACAGTGTCACCACATCTCAATTCTCTCACTGCAACAAAACCACTGAAAGCTGAACTGCAAATAGATGCAATTACCCTGGTGAATGTGTCCAATTTTCTGTACCAGCTTTCATTCAAGATGAACAGAAGATTCACTCAGTCTCAACAAGCTAGGTCTGCAATATGACAGAAAACAACAGAAATACATTCAGAAGCAGACAGTGATTTCTGTGGAGAAAGAAGTGTAAAAGCTTGCACACAACTAAAGAGCATAAAAGTTACCACAGACTTTTCAGAATATATCAAAAGAAACTTCAGTATGAACAAAAGAAGTAGAAGCCATATCCCAGTGGATCATAATACGTGTTTCTTTCAGTTCTTAATGAATATTAATAGAAGATAGGAATACAAGTCTTTGACATTAGAATATTTTCAGTGTTGAGACTTTGTTTGAAAGTAAAATTATTTATTCACTGAAGAGTTGATGCTGGACCCACTGAACTTATTGTTAAAATTACCTTGGTCTCCATGGGTATGCCCTGCAAGTAATCAACAAAAATTTTGGTCCTCAAACCACACTTAAGGATAAGTCATGGAACACAGGTTTGAGTACCTTTGAATTTCCCTGTTTAAAGCAGTCACCACTCTCCATCCCCAAGATTATGACCAGCTAATGCACAGTTCTTAATGCATTTCATCCTCTGTCAGCTCTCCATCCCACACTTGTTGGGTCTAGTTGGTACTATCAAACAGACCCTATAAAGAAAATGACAATCACATGAGGAAAGCTGAATAGCAGACCAGAATGACCACACAGCCTCAGGTGTCTCCCAGTTTAGTCCATGAATGACAAAAGGGTCTGTCAGAGGGTATTTCGATGTGCTGAAAGAGGCATTACACCTGAAGAACTGGAGCACAAAACAGATACATTCACTGAGTAAGACTGTGTCATGGTTTGATGCTGGCCAAAACCCAGGCACCCATGAAAGCCTCTCGCTCACTACCCTCCACAACTAGACAGAGGGGAGAAAATATAGTGAAGGGTTAATGAGCTGAGATGAGGACAGAGAGAAAACACTTATCCATTACCAACAAGGGCAAACTAGGCTCAAATTACAGGTATTAAGTGAATGTACTGCTAACAAAATCAGAGCAGGGTAATGAGAAGTAAAATAGGCCCTTAGAAACACCTTTGCCCCCACAATCCCTCCCTCCTTCCCACCAACAGTGAAGGGAGACAGGGAGTAGGGTTTACAGGTCAGTTCATCATCTGTGGTTTCTCTTGCTGCTCAGGGAGAGGAGTCATTCCCCTGTTCCACCACGGGGTCCCTCCCATGGGAGGCAGTTCTCCACGAACTTCTCTGATGTGGCTCCATCTCACGACCAACAGGACATGCCTTTGCCCACAGTCAATCAACCACGTGAAACTGTTTACAGCAGCTATGCCTTCCTGAGTTACATCAAGACAACACTATAAATCAAAACCACAAATGATAAGGAACTGTAAATAGAAGCATAAAATAAATTAAACATCTACCCATCTCCACTACAGAATCAGCACAGGAAGCAAACAGAAAAACATGATAAAATGCATACAAGTTAGAAGAAGACTCCTTTTATACTATCGCTCCTAAAGTAACAGCTTCTTCACTGCAAACCCCGAAGAGAAAAGTTGTGACAACAATATTTACTACCATATTTTTCTCAAAAGCCAGTATTTCTAAATCTCACATACAGAATACATTGAATGGACCAACGGGACTGGAAAAATGAAAAGAAAGCCCTAGATGTTTGTAATATGAGTATATGGGTGATTCCAACCACACATTCTATCAATTCAAATTCCCAGATTAGATAAAACCTGAGGAAGTATATAAAATTCTCTGTAACACACAAAAGCACACTCTATGACTTGCTTTGTAATACCTGGTTGGCTGTGATAATGGAGTTCAGTGTCAGCAAGTGCAAATCGTATTTCTTTTATGGTATGTTATAAAAAATGTATGTTGCAAGCAGCCTCTCCCCTCACAGGCTACAGATACCATCCCAGTGCAATTTGTCTATTTGTGCAGTTTTGCTAGAGCTGGTAGTAAACCAAAAATGCCTCATATGAAAAAAAAAATAAAAATCAAACCCAACCCTAATCAATACTTCTGCTGTGAGAATAAAAGCTGATTAATCATTTGGTGCCCAAGAGCCAGTAGTTCAGTGATGCTAAGCATTAATGCAGGCTGTTTATTTTCATAGTCTTTACTGACATTGTTGAACTGTCATAGACCTGTCTTTCAAGTCACTCGATAGTTCACAGTTTTCTTCATACTTATGATCCTTTGAAACATAAAAATGAAGATGCCCAGCTGATCTTTGGTTTAGAAGAAACACAAAAAAAGAGACAGTAAGCAGAGATTTGACAAAGGATATGGACACAAAGCCTCTTGGGTGCAAGCACCTGTGCTTTCACAAAGATAAGAAGTAACTGTGCCCAATATTTAATGCAGTGTAACTCTGTGTATCATAAAATCACAGCAGTCTTGTTAATTTAAGTCACTCTCTTTTGATATCAGGCATTATTTGAAGTTCCTATATGCTGTTGGGCAAGAACCTTTGCAAATGTTTCTTTAGTTCTCTTCCTTCCTTTTTGAGAGCTGAAATTATTCACACCTCCTCCTGGTGAACAAGGAAAGTAAACTCTACCAAGAACTCCAGGAGAAAGTGATTTCCAACACCTTCTTGATTTTTCCTGCCTACCAGCTTCAATGCCCTCAAACTATATTCAACTTCATTCACTAATGACAACAGATGACTTTTTTTTTTTAATGCAGGTGAGGAATCCAGACAACACAGTTACACTTACAACCTATTTGCTTCACATGAAGAAGACATGTGGGAGTAGGAAACATTCCCTATCTAAGCCCCTGCTAAACTCTTAGATACAATAAGGGACCTTCAATCCCATTTTTAAAACAGTTAGCAAGGTAGCAGAGGGAGCTCGGAGCTTGTTCTGCCCATCTGTTCTCCCTAAGTCTGACATGTAGTTCTGCTCTTGTTAGCAAAAGAGAGTGTCCCTGGATTGCAGTTATCGATTTATAACTCTGCTATCAAAGTATCAACTGCAGAACATCTAATACTTACACCTAAAACAATAAATAAAACTGTCCCCTCCTTTTTTGGAGCAGGGAAAAGTATATCATGGCCTCTGAAAAGAACTAAGAAAGGGTGCTTTAGAAGTCAATGAAATTTAATCAACATTGGAATTCTAGTAAATAGCTAGGGATTCAGTTTGATGTTCTTTGTCTGATTCTGTATTCTAACGTCTTTTGGAAGCTAATTGTAGCAGACAAAGATGATATTCTTTGCTTTGCTTCCCTTTTATGAAATGAATCCATTTTAATGCAGGTGTTGAGAGTGAGATTAGCTCAAGGCTTGCAGAAACAAAGTATTCCCTCAAATACCAATGAAAAATAAAGGCAAAGAAAAGTGTGCACTTTCCTGAGGGACTGAACATAAACCAATAGGATTATAGGTGTGACAGGTAGGTAACTGTGTAACCCCCACCAGCAGGGAAGCTCTGAATACTCCCACCTTCATCTTCTCTGCCTATATGGTCTTGACGTCCTACAGGATATAGGACCCGGAAAACAGAGAACAACCTGAAAACGAAGAGAGAAGATCTCAGTAGACCAGGCTTGAGAGGGGCCCCCAGCCTGTAAGATTTGCATGAAATAAGAAGGCAATTAGTGTGGTATCTATTTTAAAAGTACTAATTCAAGAAGACCTGATTGCTCTCTAAAAATACATCTAGGAATATATATCATGAATGGAGAATAGCTGTTTAAAATAAAGAACAAGACTTCAGAATATATGGGTATGAATTAGCAGTGTATAATTTTAGGATGGAAGTAATAGAAAAAATTAAACAGCACTGTAGGAAGGTGACGAGAAAAAACAAGACAAGACAGTCAAGTCTGAGTTCAAATAAACTTTAGTCTCAAAAAGGTGATATTTATGAAAAAGATTATAATCTGCAGTTACTAACTGTAGGAGGAGATTCACAATCCAGAAGGCTTCTGCTGGCTGTGTTTTCTACAAACACTGACATTACAGCAATCTCTTCAAGGAAAACCATATAGTGCAGCTACACTGTATTCTTTTTTTATAATCTATATGTATATATGTTGGTCATAAACACAATTATAAACACAATTCTGCTCCCAATTGCTTTAAATCAAAATAAATGTTCAAGCTACTTTTTCATTATTCATTTGCTTTTTATTAAATGGAAGGAAAAAAAGTTTTAACACTAACTTTAGAAAAAGTTATTTTTCTGTCATTCCTGAAAGGTTTCTTTTTTTTCCAAGATGGATTTTCAGTAGTTCTAATAATGGTATGGAACTTGAATAAAAATTTGAAACATAACCAGAGTCTAATTCTGAAATAGGAGACACACGTTTAACACTAAAACTTCTTACAGAACTCCCAAAATCTCAAAACTTTCCAATTCCATATATTTATTTCTAAAGTCCACACAGCTGCCCAATGCTGTAGGAATCCATTGTGTGACACTCGATCTCCGGGCGATAAATTAATTAAGGAGGTAAATTAAGATGTCTTTTCTTTATCCTTCACACTGATGCCTAAAAAGGACAACCTGAAACAGAGACTAGACAGGGGTAGAGGAATAAAGGAGATATTTATTCAAAAGGCCTTCAGAGGTACACCCTGGCAGGCCAAAGGCTACCAAGATGGATGACAAGTCACCAGTTCTTTACACTGTTATAAGTTTGGTCCATTTGCATATCAGCATAAATTCGCCAATTAAACTTTAGCTAATAATGTAACTGCCCCCCCAACTGGCCCCCCTTCCTCAAGATGCTGGTTTACACATTTTGGCCTAGGACGGTCTGAGTGTCCTTGAAGAGCAAGCCTGGAGAGGCTTTGTTATGTCGATCCTAGCACAAGAGAGCAGCAGCTAACAGGCTGCAAGACAGATCAGAGTTACACACTAGGAGTACAGAGAATACAGAATTTGAAAAATATAAAAGCTAAAACCTAAGGCATCAACACCATGCCAGTGATAACATTAATGACAGGAACTTTAATTCCACACTTTTTTCACTGAACTCGTAACAGCTGAATTCACACAAAGCTTTTCCACAGACTCAGACTTGCCCATTTTAATCTAAGAATAGAGCAAACAACACACTCCTTGTTTCAGAAATGGAGGAATCAAGAAGCTGCATATGCACTTCACAGTCAAGTTGCTCAGAATGCCTTGTCTAACGAGGCACAAAGCAGTCCTATAAACACCACCTTCTATCCAAGTACCACCAATTAATATTTGGGGCTCTTCTGTAAACATTTGTTAGGGGCTTCAAGGGGTTTTTGATGAGTATAAGGCTTCATTAAGAGGTTAAAATTGCTGTTACAGAAACAATGAGAGGTTCAAAAGGGAAAGGACATAAAATGAAAAATAGGAGGTGCTCTCAAACTTCAACACTTTGCTACTGGGAGGATGACCGAGGACTGGCACAGGTTGTCCAGGGATTTTGTGGAGTCATTCATCAGAGATATTCAAAAGCTGTCTGGACACAGTCCTGGGCAACCAGGTCTGGGTGACCCTGCTTGAGCAGGGGAATTGGATCAGGTGACCACCTGAGGCCCCTTCCCACCTCCACTACCTGCTACGTGCACTTTTTTTTTGCTTTTTAAAAATCCTATGATATGAAATTTTGGGAAAGCAAGAGTGAAAGAAAGAAACAAAAAATTAAGATAGTATTCTTCCTGATGGAAAGACAAATATTCAGGAAATATTATAGTTAAGAATACCTGTCCAAAGCAATTTTTTGGTACTTTCTGTATCTATGTACTGTTGGGTTGTTTTTTTTTTTAAGGGGGCTTATGCTTCAGGTACAGGCTAACCATTGATAATTTAAGGAATTCTGATTAGACAGGAAATGAAGCTCTTCTAGGCACCCCAAATTCATTAAACATAGACACTGGAGACTGAAATATCAAATAAGTTAGTTTCCAAGGACCAGCATATCTGATTTATTAAACAATTTTCAGCTATCACCCATCCATTTCTCCTCTTCAATTATTTAATATGAACAGTTGATTTCTTATCAAAACTTTCACTTTTGGCAAGTTTCTTTACTGCTCTTTGTGAAATAATTAGCAAAACCCTTTTAGACTTGAACAATAAAAATTGGACCATACAAAGATATTAAACAGTTTCATTAACTGATTTATCATTTTGAGTTTACAGATAAGTCCCAAATGAACTAAACAGAAAACGTCAATGTGTATTAACCACATTATCAGTTTAATGTGCAAGTAATATTTTACACTACTTCTTTAAGCAAAAAACACATGAGATAAAAATTAATATCTTTTAAAAAATAGCATGAAGTGAATGCAGTTATTCATTGTAGAACTGATGTAGTAAGGTTTAAAAAAACCCCTATTTTAAAGAAAACTTTAACTAGAGCTACCTAGACATTTCTTAGTTTTACAGGAATGAGACTAACATCAGTTTACAACATTTTTTGCACTCTTCTGTGCTTCTAAAGACTATTCTCAGTGCTCCCCAAAACAATTATAATGAACTGAAACAATTCAGTTTGTTTTCCCCCTCCTAGTACTCTCACGGACCTTCTCTTTTCAACATTCTGCTATTGCAGAAATGGTTTCTCTACACTCGTGAACAGATTTTATCTTGAAAGCAAGTCATAGAGCATTAGCAACGTTTTACTCAAACTGATACATATCAAAATACCTTCTTCAGCATTTTCAAGAGGATTTTAAAAACTGATGTTCTCATTAATTGAAATGATGCTATACTTCATCTTGTACCAAGTGTGCCTCTCCAGTCACATAAATACTGGATTAGTTTACTGTTCTCTAATATTAATATTGACAGGAAGTAACCACCTGTAGTACAGCACTTTTAAAAATTAAAATCTATTCTCTAGTCAGTGCCAAGTGAAAAAATAATTCATCACACTTTGACATATTTACAAGTTAGGTTTTGCCACACATTTTACTTAAATGAAAAATGCAAGGCATTCTGCTTCTGGTGCCTTGATAACTTCAGTCTGGGGCTGTATTATGTTAGTTTGTTGTGCAGGTCTGGTGGTGTTTAAAAGATGAAGCCAATGAGATAAACCTGGGAGCTTATTTTCTCCACATTTACAACTTTAACTGCCGCTTTACCTGAAAGTATTAGAGCAGACAGTTCATTACTACCTGAAAAGGGCTACTATATTGTATGTGAGGAGGTCATCTGAAACTGATGACTTTTAAAGGTCATACACAAAATGAATTTTGCTTTGCTGAAAGACTCTCTCCTTGGCACAGAAAAAATCTCATTTTAACAGCAGCTGTAAATGTTATGTAAGTAGAAATAAGAGATCTCACCTACCTTTACCTACTTTCATTCTGCCATGAACTGAATTTACTTTTGATCCAATTGTGATACTCATCAGTGGGGGTGTTCAAAGTTGCTTTACTCTGGATCATCATTTGAGCAATGAATTGATAGTTTCTATGATTTTATTTCATTTTTACAGTTTGTTTTAATAATTGTTTTAATAAATCTCCTGTTACATATAATCTGTGATAATGAAGAAGAATCATTTCCTTAGCTTGCAACACTGAGGAGCTAAAAGCCTGCAACATCTGTGGATGCTGCAGATTCAAAAATGGACAGATAGGCTGCAAAATAGCACAATAAGAGACATTTTCTTAGTGTGTAACTCCAGTAACTTCCCCAATCTTTTTCTCCCGAAGGCTATGTGAAATTTATGGAATGTCAGATCACACGTGACATACAAGCAAACACATACACAGTCTACTTCTTTACTTCCTTTGTGGTCACATACATACAAACATTTTCATTTTAGTGGATTTCAGGACTTGAATCTTTCCCTCATAGTAATGGCACTTAACTAAAACACCTAAATTAGAACCTCGTCTCCCTCTATAGTCAGTAGAGAACAACTGTCACTTTCAGAGAATGATTCAGATTTTTCCCATTATCTTCCTCAGTCCTTTTTCAAGACCCATTGTGTAGCTAAAATCTGGACTAACCAGATAGGCACTGGTTAGACCTGAACCACCAAGTCAGGAGACAGAAAATGTTCATCCACATTCATGTGTCACCTTGACAGGACACACAACATACAAAACCAAATCACCTCTAACCTATTCCAGGGGTGCTAAATGCAGGATGTATACTTTAGGTACTTACCAATGTCAGGAAGGAAGGAGGCACAAAAGGCAGAGGACAGATTAATGCAACTAAGAAATGCACTTCAGGTCCAACACAATGCATACCGAGTTTTAGACTAGCAAAAAACACAGCCCAGCCTGCTGAAGGTGGAATATGACAACCATAAATCAGGAATGGCAGGGCCTAAGGAGTCATGTTTGCACTGCACTCAGCCATTATGTTTAAGGGGCAGTATGCATTCACTGACATAAATGTACTTCCTGGCATGCAGGATGAATTTTACTTACACAGTGAAAGATCCCCAATGACAAAAGACTTAGGACAGTGAATGGTGTTCCATCTCTGTGATGGGGCTAAACTGGCTGGTATATGAAGCCAGTAAAATGGTCAAGGAGCCACAACAGCCAGAGAACTACATCCCAAACAGCTCTGAAATACGTAAGGCCGGGTATGGATCAAAACTAATCCTAAACATATCATACAGATAGTATGGTGTAACATGACCCAGGCATTACACACAGATGGAGGTTTCTTCAAAAACATCCAGAAGAAGTTTCTGTCAACTGGATATCATCCCACTTTGAAACATATGGATGCTGCCTGTCCTTTCCTGGAGGACACTGCCTGAGCACACTTGCCCAGCCTGTTGTGGTGTGCTATGGCTGGCACCACGGCCAGCAAGATCAGGTAGACCAGCAGGTTCAGTGGTTTGATGCCCACACAGACCAGGAGCCCTAAGGTTAGGGTGAGAACCCAGAGGGCTGTGCAGGGCATGCAGATCTTGTCCCCGTAATTGGCCACCGTCATCTCCTCCCCTTCTCCCCTATATTTGGTCTCCCTTCTAGATAGTTCCACGTTCTTCGGTCCCTCACTGCCCCATGTTAATTCCCCCACCTACCCTTATTCCTATTAGTTAAACACCCTTCTCCCCGCCTCTGTAACGCCCCCTTTCTGTTGTATTATTGGTTATTATGTGCTTTCCCCTCCCTTTCTGTAGAGGTATAAAACCTCATGTAAAAAGCATTTTGGCGGTTCTTCGCACCCATTTTTGGATTTCTTTTGGCATTAAACCTTCTCCTTTTACCCCAAAGAACCCCCTCTGCCTCATTCCTGCCTCCTCCGCACGGCTTTTCCATCGGTGGGCAGGGCAAACCGGAGCTGGAGTTTTGCCTGCCTCCTGCACTGTGACAGCCTCCATCTCCCCCTCCCGTGTGGGCGGGTGCCCGGTGCTTGTGGTCACAGCTAGCCGGTAACAGCACCGCGGCACCAGCCCACTTCGCTGTTTTGTTTGGCTCATGCCTTTCACTCTTTGGTCCTTCTGTTTGCCAATTCCCTTCCTTACCTTCCTGTCCTATATTTGCTGCACTTGACAAAGAGCTAGCACCTCTGTGCCTTTCCAAGTGTTGCAATAAACTATTCCTGTTCTGCCAGTCTATCTCACTTTGAGGCTAAAACACAGCATCCCTACAGAATTCCTTGCTCACCTTACGTTGAACAGTTTTTACTATGGATTCTCTGAAGGGCAGTGGTGACATTACCAAATGTCTAAGGTGCCCACCTCCATGACAGTCATGCCAAAGAAAACTAGCTAAAGCACATTGCCCCAGTGACAAAAATCCTATGGAAATATCACTGAAATTCAAGTGAATTTTGAGCATTTCTCCCTACCTGCATTAAGAGAAGCTTTGGCAAAGAACACATGTGATTGCCACAACCTACAGCCTACAAAATATTAAGACTTTGGGTGACTATAAAGCTTACTGGTATCTACAGGTCACAAATTGCCACAGAGCTGGATTCCATCAGCTTCCACTTTGTGGGTTTGCCTCTATTGGGTTCGAATGTTATTGTTTCAAAGCAGAAGTGCCCAAATCTCTCTCTTAGTTGTTCATCTAAAGACTTGAAAGTAAGACAAAGAATTATAAACTTCTGGAGAATTCCTCATCTTACTCTGTTTCCACTGCTATTTGTAAACAAGTGTTTGGATACACTTTTGTTATGTGTTACACAGAATTTAATTATGACTTTTTTGTATGCCTACTGATATTCATGCAATACATACCCTGTACCATGGACAAGATAGCGAATAAAGTCAAAATATGAACTCATCTTTAATGCCCAAAACTCTGCCTAAAGAAATGAACAGAACCTTCATTGTAACAGCACAAAATCTCTTTGTCTCTAAGTACCTCTGATCAAAGTTCTGCAGTTTGTACAGAAGTAAGTTAAAGATATAGATAAGGTGTCTTCATCTCAATTCAAATAGCTGGAAAGAAAGAAAGAAGTATACAATTTTTCAGTTCTCCTGCAAAGGCCAGAAAAATGGGACACACAGCCAACATTATATCCACCACACAAAGAAATTTTAACTGAAGGAGGTCTCGTAACTCATGGCAAAAAAGAGAAGAGTTTCGCACTGCCTTAGCATAAACTTGATAGGTCTAAATGGAGTTGAAAGGTTATGTTCCATTGAACGTTGATGTTCTATTGCACCGCTTAGTCATGTTAGGAGAGAAATATCTAATCCACAGAATGTGTAACAGGTCTATATGGACAGATGTACCTGTCTAGAGAATTATCTCTCAGAACAAACCCACAATTAAGAGTGATGCATAAAGACACTCAGGGCTATAGAACTGGTTGCTTACAGTATTTCATGGCTAAATCTTTGCAGAGCATGCCATTAACATGTGAAGAACTTCATCTATGCATAAACAGAAAGTGGGTTCTCATTTCACACCTGAAATCAGAAGATTATATTCAAAATAAAATCCTGTATCTTTCTTTTGCTCTCAAACCAGCACTCAGTGATCAAAATCAGTGCCCAAGGACAAGAGTAAATTAGAAGCTATCTTGCTCACTACCGTGAGAATTCATGTCATAGCTGCTAGTCAAAAATTCCTTTCAAAAGTTTTGGGAATAGAGCGATCATACTGCATCTCCATGGAACAGACTTTTCAGTCTCAGTTCCTAATTTCCCTTTCCTCTCCTTCTTGAGCAAAAAGGAGTGCCTGAGAATTATGAAAGGATTATGTTGAGCCATTTAAACCTATTTCTTCTTGAAAAAATTTATGACAGTGACAACAATGTTAAAAAAAAAAACAACAGGTTAACAGAGGCTTTGATGGAGGATTGCTTACTTCTATATTGCAAACTTTGTGAACCACTTTGTACATTGTGAACTACAAAATTTTTTGTCCTGCCATTTAGAAACAACGTTATCTTAGCTATGCCCATGTGCACTTGCAATGACAGATCTTTTGCCAAGAGTCCCACCAGTTTTCTGGTCAAAGGTTACTACAGTAAGGTTGAGGTGTGCAAATCATGGACAGCCTTGGTCATAGTCTTAGCCTCTCTTTTCCCATCAATTGGTTAGTAAGGCAAAATACATCTATTTCACCTTCAGACTGTGACATTGCACTATCATTCTCAAGCAGTAGAATTTTTGGGACTATGAAATGTGACCTAAAACTTGTTTCTTTGATTTATTAACCAGCATCTAATAGCCAAGAAGTGCAGATAGTTTAAATACAAAACAAAGCTTTAAGCCACAGGAATAACTGGAATGTCCATAATGCCCTCTGAATGACTGCCTGCTTTGCTCTGCACATTGACTGTGAAACAAAGGGAAAGACATTTTAAAGAGACTAAGAATCTGAAGAAGTATCCTGATGCATATTTCATACAACTAGGGAAACCAGGCTACCACACAAAATACCTACCAGATTGAGAGATACAAGGAAAAGATAGTGCAAGTGTGGGTATATCAACAGTACTGTAGGTTATTTTTTTTCAATATGCATGGTTTAGGTATTTAGAGTCACATCATTTGTTGTGCTTAGTTTGGACTAACTTTTTAGTAATAGAGTGGGACTTAGCTGCTGGATTTGCTGTTTAAAAACTAAAAGATCATTACTTGTTGTCTTGGAAATCTGGTAGTTTTATTGTTGAATTTTCTGTTTACTCTTTTTTAAACTCCAAGTCATACAGATAAAATTTGGGTTTAGATTGACCTTTGTCTCATGTTTTGAATTTTGGATGTAAATTTGCACAGTGTTTCAATCAACTGGAACAAAACAACACAGGTAAAATGAAAATCTCACTTGACCAAAGTTGCTCTATAATCATGCTGTTGTTCCCCCAGTTCCCACCTCCCCAGCTCTCAGCAGCAAGTTGTTCTGAAACACCCAGACTTGATATCCCAAACACCACCAGCTTCCCCATTCTCTACCAGGTAAACCATTTAGCAACTGCTTCACATTCCACTTCAATTTTTATCATGGATAAAAGGGAAAAATTGCTGACAAATGTATAGTTTGGGTCAGGGTGCTTTTGATAAAGACAGCATAGAATTATTCATAAATTTCTGAGACTGCAGTAATTTTTAACAAACAAACCCTTTAATATCATGATCTCAATGTACTAAAAATGCAGAAAACCAACTTCTCAGTGAGTGTGGGACTTCCAGTGGAATAAAAAACCAAAAAGAACCACTTTGCCATCTCTCCAAATAGGACAGAAAAGTTGCTGGAAAGCCTGGCATACCAGCTCTGTCTTCACCATCTCTTCAGACAATTAAAAGTGTTCAGGGAAGAGAGAAAGGGAAATACTATATTATAAATCTAAATCAAATGTTTAAGAAATGGAAATACTGTGTGGGCTGTTTACTTTCATATAGGAGTCAAAGGATATTTCTGTTTAGAAAAGCAAGTAAAAACAGGAATAGACCTAGGAACACAAATAGACTTTTAGATATAAATTGAATGCTACTATTATTAAGTGAAGAAAACACTCCTGTAATGAAAAGGAGTTTTTGTTACTTTCGGAGAATTTAGATGGAGCTGTTGACCTCACATATATGTCTGGTTTTAAACCTGAATCACAGGTGACAGGGTATGCCTCAGGTTGGGAAGTGAGGCGGTAAAACTCTGTGAGAGTATCTCAGCTATGTTTAAGCCTGGATTTTATTTCATCAACCACTTACAATGTCATAACTCATTGCTTGCACCACTGATGCCTGTGAAAATACTCAGAAACCACTCGAGAGTAAAAAGGCACAGAGGAGCTAGGACCTTGTGGGAACATTAGCACGTTTCAGGACTCATTTTCCACAAACTCAGTTTTCTCTTACGACTTCTAAGACAAGCTGCCAAACAGCTCCTGATTGCTGTGTAGAGCTGTAACTCTGGCAGTGGTATTGCCACTGCTAGCAACAGGTTATAAGCTCTGTATGGAGTTTTCAAAGCCTCAGAACTGAGGTTTATCCAGTCTGATTTGTGTGAACTTTGGTTTACATGGTTTAGCTGCGACTGGAATTTCTTTAGCTGGCCAGTTGTCAGTATGCAATGTGTTTAACTTTTGTTTATCTGTGCAGAGTACAACTGTAGTTCTAAATGCATAGAAGTAAAAAAGACTTATCCTATATAGAATTAGATATTTATGACTACTATAACAGAATCATAGAAACGCTTAGATTGGGAGGGACCTCAAAGTTCCAACCTTCCTGCCATGGGCAGGGACACCTTCCAATAGATCAAGTTGCTCAAAGCCCCACCCAGCCTGGCCTTAAACACCTCCAGGGATGGGGCATCGCCAACTTCTCTGGGCAACCTGTTGCAGTGTCTCACCCTCTTCCAGTGTCTCACCACCCTCGCATTGAAAAAATTCTTCCTTGGATCCATTCAAAGTGTACCCCTGTAAAAAAAAGTCACATCTTTCTCATAAGCAAGCTTCATATAGCGAAAGATCACAATAAGGTCTCCCCAGAGCCTACTCTTCTCCAACTCTCTCAGCCTTTCCTTGCATGAGAGAAGTCACAGCCCTCTAGATTATTTTTGCTACCCTCCTCTTGAACTGCTCTAATGGGTCCAAGTCTTTCTTAGGCTGGACACAGCACTCCAGGTGGGTCTCCTGAGAACAGAGTAGAGAATCACCCTGCTCAACCCGGTGAGCCGTGCTTCTTTTCATGCAGCCCGGGTATGACATATGGCATAAGGCAAGAACTACAAGCCTGAGGTGATTGCACAGGCTTGCAGAAGTGGAGGCACCCAGTGTGGTACAGGGGAGTATGGACATGGGGTAATAAGAGGTGGGGCACAGACTTGGCACTGGAGGGTCCACAGTTATGAACAACTCAGCCAAGGTCAGTTAAAGAAATGCAGACCTGAAGCCAGACAAAAATAGTTTTGGGGTAACAGAGAGAACAAAGACACAGTGTCTGATGTGCAAAATAGTCATACACAGTAAGTTCAGATGTAACGTGGAGCTGCAGATCAATAAAGAAACATTATTAACAAACACTAAAATTACCCTGAATCTAATTTTTGTAATGATGCAATGATTTAGTGTGACTTAGGAGTCATGAAAATACTTAGAAGTGTCTCAGATCCACATATAAAATCTATAGTTGTTGAGAATGATTTTTAGCATGGGCACTGCATCCAGGGAGAGATCATGGATTAGACTGTATGACCCAACCTGTCACATTGCACAGATCAGGCCAGAATCCCACTCTGGATCCAGGTCTCCTCCCATACTGTCTGCAGGAAGCAAATAGGAAAATTCCTACGTCTGCTCAGCCTTAGTCACCCCTCCCTTCTCTAACTGTACATAATGTTTTCTCTAAATCACTTCTATTTTATGGCTATCACTACCATGCAACATTGCAGATCTAAGCTTTCATCTCTCCTTACTTTGCTAGCCAACATTGCACTGATTAGCAGAGAAACAGAGATGCTTACAGAAGAATAGATTTAATTTTTTTTTTTTTTAGAGTATAGAGCTGAACATGGTTTCAGCACAGCAAAGAGAAACCAACACACTTCTAACACCATTCCAGAACTGATTAAGCCACTGGACATCAGTGACAGCAGGATGTGATGCCAGGAGGAGGTTTTAACTAGACTATTTCAGTAATATCTTGTTATTCATCTCCTCTCCATCTCTCACTTAAGAGATTCTTCACAGATCATTTAATACCCTAATCTGCTAACCACTGTCATCACTGTTATTCAGACCTTCACCCTTCCTTTTTCTAATGTTAAGATAAACGTAGCAATACAGATACAGGAGTCTAAAGTAGAGGTCTTGTTTATTATTTCAATAAAAATTTAGACTTGTTAGACAGCACGTATCTGGTTAGGAACTGAAGAAGTATAGTGGTATTTATTGGATGACAGGCAGCAAATGGAAAGTGTGCTAAGGCATTTTCTCGTCCTGCTCTGGGAGTAAGGAACCTCTTTGGGCACCCAGGAATACAGAAGCTTCAGTCCATGAGTGCTAGTCCCTCCCTTTCCCAAACAAATATGGGATGTAAAGGAGTGTCTAGCACAAATATCCTGAGCATAAAAATGGTCATTTTGCATTATTCACATTATTAACATAATTAAAAGAGAGGTCTCTCTTCTGGATTAGAGTGTAGGACATGATGAATATAATCAAATAGCAGCTGGTCTGGAAAATGCAAACCCTAGTCAAGGTCAAGCAGGACAGGTGATATATAATTTCCACCCTCCCCAGCATTTTCGAGGCCTCATATGAACCACTATGCAATGGAAAACACAGTTCAGGGAACTAGAAAATGTGAGCCACAACAAAAGGAGGCTTAATCGCAACAGAGGAAAATATAGGGGGGATAATTGCCAAATTCATAAACAGCAAACAAATGGAATTATCTCCAGTTGCTTCCATTTGTGACTAGAGAAACATTATTTGCATCTAGAAATTTCACATGCAACTTGTACTCCTAAAAGTTCCCAATTCTTCTTCCATTCCCTTAGAATACATCTTCAAAATAAGGTATTGGTCAATAATGTCAATTACTTCTTTCATGACTGAAAGACCCTTGCAAGGAAGGAATGGAAATAACCAAGACACAAGAAGAAGCTGCTGGTTTCGTGAAAAGTAAAGGGAGCATTATATTCTTGTCTGAAATTTTGCAGCAAGAAAAGCACATCATCAGTTAAGAAAAGGCAAATTAGAATTTTGTATGACCTCACTTCAAAAAATCAAAGGCAAATTTGGTGAAGACAGGGACCTAAATCAAAGCAGAACTATGATTCTACCTTCTCATAGAGTGCATTCCCTGCAGCCCCTAAGTGACTATTTTCTTCTTAAATTTTGCATCAATTAGCTCACATTCTGCTTATAGCTTTATAGTACTTTCATGCTTTGATAAATCACAGCTGTCAGTGGTCACTGCTCCTTGAATGAACCATATAGATATAAAAAAGGCAATTGTGCAGTGGGTTAGAAATCAGGAAAAAAATTACCTCACAAAAACTACTGCAAAAGAAGGCAGCATAGACATGAATCATGTTTGCTGAGGGTATATCACATTATTCTTTCCTGTGGTTCCATCAATAGCCCACATCCATTCTCCATTTCTCCCAGAGCTCCCTATGGTTGCCAACTAAAAGTGGTATTTTGGGGTTCTTTCATTTCAGGGCTTCTCTTTTGTCCTAAGATACAAAAAATCAATTATAGAAGGACAAAACAAAATCACGGAATCATAGTATCATAGAATTATTTGGGTTGGAAAAGACCTTTATGTTAATTGAGTACAACCATATCCCTAAGAGCCACATCTACACGTCTTTTAAATACCTCCAGAGATGGTGACTGCACCACTTCCCTGGGCAGCCTGTTCCAGTGCTTGACAACCCTTTCAGTGAAAAATTTTTCCTAATATCCAATCTACACCTCCCCTTGTGCAACTGGAGATTGTTTCTTCTTATCCTATTGCTTGTAACTTGTTTCAGGTATTGTAGGGAGCAATAAAGTCTTCCCTGAGCCTCCTTCTCTCCAGAATAAGCAACCCTAGCTCCATCAGGAGCTCCTCATAGGACTTGTCCTCCAGACCCTTCACCAGCTCCACTGCCCTTCTCTGGACACACTCCAGCACCTCAATGTCTTTCTTCTAGGGATGAGCCCAGAACTGAACACAGGACTCGTGGTGTGGCCTCACCAGTGCTGAATACAGAAGAAAAATCACTGCCCTGGTCCTGCTGGCCACACTATTGCTGGTACAGGCCAGGATGCCATTGGCCTTCTTGGCCACCTGGGCACACGCTGGCTCATGTTCAGCTGCTGTCAACCAGCACCTCCAGGTCCTTTCCCACTGGGCAGCTTTCCAGTCACTCTGTCCCCAGCCTGTAGCAACTGCAGGGGGTTGTTGTGATCCAAGGGCAGGACCTGGCACTTGGTATTGTAGAACCTCATACAGTTTGGCCTCAGCCCATCAATCCAGCCTGTCCCAATCCCACTGCAGAATCTTCCTACCCTCTAGGAGATCAACACTCCCACCCATCTTGGTGTCATCTGCAAACTGACTGAGGCTGCATTCAATCTTCTCATCCAGGTGATCAATAAAGATGTGAAACAGGCCTGGCTCAAATTCTGAGTGCAGAAGAACACTTCTTGTGACTGGCTCCCAGCTGGATGTTACTCCCTTCACCAGCACTCTCTGGGCTTGGCCATCCAGCCAGGTTTTACCCAGTGAAGAGTGCACCTGTCCAAGCCATGAGCAGCCAGTTTCTCCAGGAGAATGCAGTGGGAGACAGTAACAAAGGCTTTACTAAGGTTCAGGCAGACATCCACAGCCTTTCCCTCATCCACTAAGCAGGTTGCTTCATCATAGAAGGAGATCATGCTGGTCAAGCAGGATGTTTTGCAAACCCTTGCTGGCTGGGCCTGATGCTCTGGTTGTCCCATATGTGCTGCATGATGCCATTCATGATGATCTGCTACATGAAGAGGTCAGACTGACAGGCCTGTAGTTCCCTGGATCCCCATTCTAGTCCACACCATAGAAGGATGTGTAGGGCTACTACTGCTATTTGCCAGCAGAGTGTTTCTGCACTATATGTTTTCTCTGAATAGGTGGGTGTGGCAGTTGCCCAGCCCTCAGATGGGCTGTGAACATCAAACGCCCATCAAGTCCACATCATCCAATGGCTTGATTTCCCCACCTCGGACAGCCTGGAGGATGGCTCAGAGGAGGGGACTGAGGTTTGAGGCACCACCCATCCCTCCACCCCTATTTCCAGCACTTTCTCCTTTGTACAATTCCCCATTGGTTTGTATCCCTAGTCCCCTCCTCCGAGTTACCCCATTTGTTATTGTACGTTTCATTCAACCCAAGTTCTTGTATTCGATTGGTTGTTCTCCTTCTCTCCGTCCCTGAACCCTGGACCCTAAAAACCCCTGTCACACTCAGATCCTTGGTTCTTCTCTCTGGACCTTCCAAGGCAATAAAGCTGTTGGAACCCGTACAAGAGTCCTCTCCCTCATCCTTTATCTCCGCTGACGCAACTCCCCACCAGNTCATTCTCGTTTCTTTTGCACTCTGAGATCGGTGTAACGAACCATCACAACCCCCGCTTCTTATAAGCGGATCGTGACAGCAACCCCAGGCTAGCGACAGGTGGGGAAGTTTAGCAGGTAGATGCAAATGGCAGATGAAATGTCTAGCTGCCCAGCACCTTTTTTGTGGATGATGGATGCTTGTGTAGTCTTTGTCTAATCAAAACACTTTGCAAGCTACAGGCAATCAATGCTTCCTTCAGCATTTGTGAATTTTTGATAATAGGCTTCTAACATTCAGACACTCTGCTTGCACTTTTTTCCTCTGGGCTCTGCTAGAACTTATTAACATTTAATTTAACCTGCTAATCTCTTAGCACCAACACAACAGGCCACATTAAACAAACAACAGATGGATATATGAGAGACATAATGGCTACATGATGTGAAATAGACTGCAATCAGCAATGACTTGCATTGATTTTTAGTAACATTCCTTCCACAGTCATTCAAGTTTCCTCACAGAGACACATTAAGTTCTCAAGAATGAATTTAAATCTAGCTCAGTATTTTCCACACAGAATTGTGGGGGTTTGATATACAACACTGTACATTTTACTTTCAGCAGTTCATCCTACTGTAGACTAACTGATGAAATAATTCCCTTTCTTTCAGTCTTTGCCTACTGGATTATCTGAAGGACATTATTCCTATTAGGTTCTCCTCTTTCAAAAAATCCACCTTTCTTTTAATTTAGTACCACTCCAATGAAGCTCAGAAGCCACCAAAGAAAACCTCCTTTTGTACTTATTTGAATACTTAGGTGCTCTGGGAGAAACTGCTACTAGCAAAAAGGAATAGATGTCTTTCCCTATCATGGACCATTTTGGGTTTGGGTTTTTTTTTTTGTATCTGCCTGCCTTAGCATTGTAAACTATTAATATTACCTATTATATCTGGGGAGAATTTGCATCAGTGGTTTGCACTGTCCCTGACACAGCAACCAGGGAGAGCAGCTGTACTGTTTGTGTAAGGTGTCCTCCTGCAACCCAGTGGTGAAATGTTCTCTGTAGATACTTCTTATTTACCCTGCCCTCAAAATCACAGCCAGTCACCCACTGGTGTATGAACACATCCTGTGAGAATGTTTATGCAAAGGAATGCAAAGAAGAGAACAGCAGAGATTCAGCTTGCAGGCAGGGAGACATCCAGATGGAGCTCAGGGAAAAAGTCATCTTCTGTTTGCATATTCTGGAAAACTCCTCAGTAGACAATTATTTGGCAAATGGAGCCATCAACTGCCCTGGCTCAACTGGGTAAAGTAGTATCCAAAATCCAGGTATTATATTAGGATTATTCTTTACCCAGACAAGGTGCACCAAATCAGTCACAGCTTTGGAGACTCCTACAGCAAACATGTCAGAGTTGGTTATTAATTGTCAGTTCAGTTTGACATTGTCTAGAGGACTGCAACCTTTTTTCTTCAGTGAGAAATGACAGATCTTTGCTAAAGGACATACCAGTGCAAAAATGACACTATTAGTTCATCAGTCTAGGCTTCTGCTTCGTCTCAAAATCCTTTCTACAGGCATTCAAGAGAAGGTGGCAAATGGCTAACAGAAGCTAATCATTTATAATCACTAAATTAGCAGTCAACTAAATTCCAGGTCTGGAATGTGCTGGCCTATGTGCACAGGAATCCTCTGGAGACTGTCCCATGGATAGCAAAATAGCAGCATGGTAAGAACTCCTAAGATTCTGAGATTCTTCTAGATGTATTCAAGAGGAAAAAAATAAATAAATCTGATCATTAAGCATCAGTATCAAAAGCCTCCATGTAAAAATGAAACAGTCTTCAAACTGAAAAATGTGTCTGAGGTAGGGAACGTTGCACAAGCATTGCCTATGCTTTGCTGTGGAGGCAATAGTGACTGGCATACTTCCCAGTTATTTTGGACATGTCAGGACAGTAAAACTGGGATCTAAGTACTACTGAAATTACTACCATGGGCAAAGAAAAAGATCTGGAGTATTTTCTGTCATGCCATGGTAAACCATGGAAATCACAAGGTAGTCGTATGTCCACACAAATATGGTTAGTTCAAGATGTAGTGCCAGAAATCTCAAATTCAATTCTCTCTTCCTGTGACTGTGTCCCTTCCTATAGCAGTTCATTACACAGATTCTAGTGACATTTTTATTGATTCAGAGACAAAGGATTAGTGACAGACTGCTACAAATTCTTCTGTCTCTGACGTGTAATTATTCCTGAAACAAACTAATAGCTTTCATTTATCTAGAATAAAACTTTCAAGAAAAAGAACTCAATCACTTAAAATGTGCCTGTTAGTCTATCTTCTTTTTTCTGTTATAATTAAGAGATAATGTTAGTGGAAGAGAGACTTGTTGTGGGACCAACTACAAGATATATAGGATAGTATTGATCACAAACTTCAAAACAAAGTAGTTATTTTCAACATGAGTGGACAGTTTTTGACAATAGTTTGCTGTTAAAGCTTTAACTTTCCTCCTGCCTTCTTTATTTGTTGTTCTTCTTCCAGAACAGACTCAAAATAACTTGATAATGTAATACAATTAACTTCCAAACTATAAAATAAATCTCAAAATAAATCAAACTCTTTTCTTCCCCCAGTAAAGGCTCCCCTCTCTTTTAGAAGTTTGCGAGTTTTTCACATTGAAAACTTAAGTGAGGGGATTACTCATAACACATCATTTTTAGTAGAGTTTCACTGGAGTGGTAAACTAATTTGGAATGCTTAATGACACCAATTACACAAAACCAGATGCTTAAGTGAACATTATTTCATAAACACTCATTTTGGTTTCCCACAGAATGTATGTATCCAATATAGTTTTCAGACAGGAAATACTATCTTTAATCTAGTACACAGAAAAAAATGCAAGTATGTAGCAGCATTCTTCTGAGAACAAGTGATCAAAGGGAATAATATGGGTAGAATAGGCAGGCTATTCACTCATCAGGATTTTAGAGGAGGTAGCTTTATTTGAAAAAACAAAAACAGGGTAAAAAGTGCTTTTTTTTCCATCTTTATAGTACTTCTTCCATAACACCTTGCATTTTTCAACCTGTTATGTGTTTCGATACTTGAATCTGCTTCTGATAGAATCATGTGAAGGGACTTTCCATGTTATAATAGCACTTTATGCACTCAACTAAACAAGCCATCAGGGTAGAAGAACAATACCAAGAAGTAAGCTAAATAATTGCAGAACACAGGAGAGGGAGCCTTTTTAACTTCTCCACATGTAAGTGCAGTGTTTGGCAGCCAGACTGATAGGAAAAAAATATCAAAAATCTTTTCATATGCAACATTCATAGAAATTGACCCTGAATATGAGAGCCAAAAAAGTGATGGTGTCTTTTTTCTAAACATACTAGCTGAATGTAGAACACTTTGTATTGCAACATATTTTTACTAGAACTCCAAAACATACACAAATTAAAATTTGTTCAAGGAAGTAGGGAAGGTATCTGCAACATGCAGTGATAGAGCAAAGTAAAATTGCTTCTATGGTAAAAGAATCATCAGAGTGGGCAAATACAAAGGAATCTAATAGCTTACATGCATACCATGTAGTGAGTTAATTTTCTATTGCTTCTCTCATTACTATGTACAGACATATAGAAAACTGGATGCCTACAGAAAAATCATCATACATCTCCCATACAAATAAAATGCATGAATAGAAATATTTCTTAGATGTTGCATTTGTGCCAGATCTTGCTAAAATTAATTCTGGAAGGATTAGACAAAAAAGGAAGAAAAAAAGAAACACACTGCATTTGTTAACAGACTCTAACCTAAAGGAAAAAAAATAAACACAGCACAAACATAAACTGAATAGAAAATATAAACCAAAACACTTCTACATTTTAATGGAAAAGCTGACTTTTCAAATCTGTTTTTTACATGTCTACGAGTTTGATTATATCAAAGAGCTAAGCCATATTAGGAAAACACTGTGCAAAGGATACATATATTTTTGAAACATACAGCTTAGCAATATTAAAATAATTTAATGTAAAGACAGTTTTAAAATACTTTTTTCTGTACCCAATGATATTTCTCTAGTTCAGCTGTTTGATCTACATACAAGCTTCAAAACAAGAGAAATGCAATCAGGGAAAAAAAAAAATTAACAAGCATCTTTCTATGTTTGGATTAGAAGAAACTTGATGAAACTGATTACAACCTTGAATTTAATTTGGGTTTTGCTGAATAATGAATTCTTATTTTGCTTCTCTAGTTGTCATTTTTTACAGTAGAGCTTGCTACAGACTATAATAGATTTGCCTGGCCAAAAACATAGCAGGTTTTGAACAAGTAATCACACATGCTTGATGTTAATTCTTTTTGGAGTTTCAGTAGGGTTGAAGATGCAGAAAATGTTCTGGGCTCGTGGAGGTTTTATCCTTCACTGGTAACGTAATCAGAACTTTTCCAAACTAAGGCTAGCTAACTTATTCCAAGGCAAGCTTGTATTTCTTACCTTTTGAAAACTTTATTGAATTTAGCTGATTTTTCTTCCATAAACAGTAATATAACTCCAGCCTAGCATCAAACCTGACTTATTTGATAGCTACAAGGCATATAGTTTAGTGTTTACATTTTAGTTTTCGTAACATTTTTTGGTATTAAAATATCATTAGGTACAATAATGTTCCTTACCAAGTAAATACTTTAACATGTTTCCTTAAACAAGATAAGTTTCTGATTTTTTACATCCTCAAAAGATACATGTATTAGCTAGTCCTAACGCCTGGCAATACAGTACAATCAAGAGTGCTTGTTAAGTGCATTTTATGCAGCTGAATGCAATCGCAGTTCTTGAAAGGACTACGACATTTAAATCATGGTAACTGTGCACTGGAATACAGTGACCATGAAAAGGCCACAGGGAATATATGCCTTGAACAATTTTCCCTGAGAGCAAATTAATTCACCACATGGCACCTTCTGGTATAAGCGGTAGCTCATATCATTGCATTGTCACACTCATCTCTTAGCATGATAAATGAAGAGCATAGGAAGATTAAGAAAGGTGACACCCTTCCCACTATCCATATGATCATGAAGGATCTGCAACTTTCTTTTCAGCAACAAGCTGCTGCCATTCAACAGTCAGTAGATGACAGAAGTAATACTGAAAGAGTTGACATGATAATTTGCTATCTCAGATAATGACAACAGGAGGCAAAAGCAGCAGCACCAACAAATCCAAGCAAATGCTCTGGATTTATTCATGGCAGATGTTAAATTTCTCTGCTGGAGTAACAAATATGAAGGATCTTCCCATCTGTATCAGACAGCAGTTTGGATATCAGACTTCTTCCTGATTCCCAGGAAGCTGTGCCAAGTAAAGGAGGCTCCAGATGTAACAGAAAGGCACTCTTTGACTCCTTGTTAGCTGTATCTCAAATTGTACTTTGAGGGATGCTGACGAACATGCTTGCAACACTGTATTAGAGGACGTTGCTTCTTGAATGTTCAGCCTGACAACTAGAACTGACAATGAATGAATTGGATTCAAGCACATGATTTACCAGAAGACACAGTAAATATTCATTCTGATTTCTTCACCCACACAATTGCAAACTTTATCTTCGATAGTCAATGCAGTTGCAAAATAAGGAATTGCCTAAAACATACCATTTTATAGCCATCAGCCAATTATGCAGGCTTGGGCCATTACAACTTCCTACATGTATTAAGACATGCAGGTCTTGCTTTAGAATCAGATCATCAATACCTCACCAAAGTAAGGTAAGGTTGATTCTCTTTAAAGGTTTATTGTGCACCCCTTACATTCACTCAAACTTTCTAATGCATGCTAAGTCAGAGAAAAAAACCAAGACCCAAATGTACTACATTGCTCTGGAAGTCAGAGCTGGCTGAGAACTCTTTATTGAAATGGCTTGTTTTTACCAGATGAGTCTTTGTCTTATCATCTCTTCTCAAGTGTGTCTGATAAACATGTGGGTGGGCACATAGCATCTGGTAACCTCATTTAAAACAAAAATAGCAACCCATATGACAAAAAAGGTCCTCATGAAATGCAACTTGGCCAGAGAAGCATTAGAGAACCCTTTCTGAATTCATAAGTGTGACAAGGAGCATGATTTCAACACAAGGGCTCATACCACTGCATCTATCATGCCATGCTGACTGACCACAATTAATTAGCTTAATGAGGAGCAGCAAGAAGTTCAGAAAGAATGTGAAAAAACCAATGTTTGTCTTTAGCATAGTAAAAGGCAACTGCTGGCACAGTATCAATTTTCAGAAAATTTTCTAAGTGGCAACTTCCCAGTTGTTTTGCTACTGTAAGATACTGTATACACGCACAATGTTTAATAGCCTTCTGCTGGTGTGCTGCCCTTTCTGTGTCATGGTAGCAGTGGCTGGGAAAGAGGAACGGCAGAGCTAGACAAAGATCTCTGGTCCTGCAACCACTCAGCAGCAGGAATCTGAGTAGCTATTTAACAATGAAGCCTCTTGAGATCCTGGCAATACAAAATTGTATATTAATCTTTGTATGTTACAGATGCAAAAAGGTACATTCATTATGATTTGCCATCAATATGATGCATTTCCATTCCTGGGGACTGTGTGCAGCTATAGTGCAGTCTCTAAGAACTCCCCAACGTCAACTTCATAGTCTGGACGATTATAACCCAGAGCCCATGGCTCATACTACTGTTTACTAATAGAGACAGCATTCCTTCATCTAAAGTTATACATCTTTTTCATATCACTTCTGTACCTCCTGGCTGGCCTACTTTTCTGTCAAAGGCCCCTGGAGCTCCAGGTGCTGCCCAAGTTGCTTGAATTGTTCCTGATGTACTGAGATTGCATACATTTACTTCAGGAGCACTAAATCAGCCTACTGGGATCAGATTTCTACTACTCCATTAATTAAGATTGTGTAAAATTACATCTTTTACAAAAATATATTAAGAGTCTGATTTCTATCATATCTAAGTTTATTAGTTTCAAGCTGACAGTTGGTCAACTTGACACATTGTTTAGCATTAACTTCATTAAGTACTTTTAACATCGTTTATCACTTACTACCTCATTTACCCCTGATCAATGCAAGGTCCAAAATCCTGGGTCCTCTTTTTCAACTTTTTAAAAAATACTGGCATTCCAGTTTTCTTTTAGATATTTTGGATTTCCTAACACCTTCCAGATTTATTTGGAAGAACCATTCCATCTCCTGTTTTAAAACTCCTGTATGTAAATTACCTTGGCCAGATGATTGTAAAATATTTCATTTCAGCATAGGTTCTTTCAAATATATCTGAGTTATTATTGGAGTAGGATGTGTTATCATTATAATCCAAATAAATCAAGCCATTCTTTTTTCAACTATGAACTAGAAATATCATTGACCATTTTCACTTTCTTATCCATAAGACTGGCAATTTGTCCACCTCCATCTAGTAACAGGTAACACTAATTGAAGTTAGAGACTAGATATCAATACTATTAGAATAGAATAGATCATAAATAACTTAGAATATATGATAGTAGATGGGGCTTCATTTCTTGCTTTAATGTTTATCTAATGTTTAAACTAAGCAGTAATGTTTATCTTGCTTGACTACTTAAAACACTTAGTCTTCTTATCCATAACTCCAGAGGAGAGTCATGTGACATCTTGCTGACACCCCTACCCAGTCTGTCCTTGCCACTCTATCTGCACAAGTCATTCTGCCTCCTCCTCTCTAACCTCAGTAATACTCTGAAGCACTTTTTTGGACATAGTTAGAAGGGATATTAACCTGTTTCATGTTACACTACACCATGTGCAGTTTATTTGTGCCACAGAAGCACCCTTTTTAGGTGAAACCAGTAATTTATTGGTTTATAACATTGTAGTAAGTTGAAAGTGAGTTGATGGACAAGTTCTTAAGCCAATGGCACTTCTGCGATTTGCATATTTAAATAGGCATGGAAGCGCAGAAACTTCCTTTTGTTCCAGTTCTGCTGCCGGGAGGTGGGGGATGCCTCCGGGCCTCTGGGTCTGGGCCAGGCCCTTCCCGCCCTTCCCCTCTCCCCTCCACCAGCGCAGCAGCACGGACCCCGGGTTGCTGCGGGGAAACCATCCCGGAGCAGCAGGCAGTTAAAAAACAGCCATGAACCGTCGCACAGCTAAAACCACCCAGCGCGGCTTCTGGGGACTGGCGGGGCCCCCTTCCTCCTCCACACGGCCGGCACCGCCCGCGCAGAGCCACTGGAGCCCCCTCCCTGCAGCCAGCACAGCTCACACCGAACTGAAGAAGACACCATGCAGCCAGCAGCATAAAGGGAGCGAGGCTTTCTCCAATGTAAAGCCCGACCAAAATCAACTTCTTAACATGGCAACCCCAAAGTGAGAGAGAAAGGGAAGTAAGTCACGTGGGACGGAGCCAAAGATGGCGTCGGGAAAAGAGGGTGGAGGAGTTCCGGCGCAGAACTTAAAATTCTTCTAGCAAGCTGTGGAAAAAACTGTAATATTACAGACTGTTTAACTCTTTAATACATTGACGTACGTGGGGGGATGGGGAATCCACGCACGGCCTGTGAAAATAAGAGAATGTCTACGCCAGGCTATATAGAAGTGGTGAAAGGCTTTTGGAGATTTTTTCAAGAAGAGAGCCTTTGTTTCCAGGCCAGAATAAATCATCCTTAAAAAATTAACACTCTATGTTATGGTGACCCATGACTGCAGTGAGATTTCATGGGAGAGATATTTTTTTCACTTCAGCAAATTTTGCTACCAGGCAGATTGCTCAGTTGTGAAGAATTCCATGGCATAGCAGAAGAAACTCTTTTTCCTTAAATATTAGAGATACTTTGAAGAACTGTAACACTGACCAAATCTCATGTTTTGTTATCCTTTGTGCAAGTAGGTTACAAAGAGGGGGTGCTAGAAGAGAGGGGAGTTTAGCTTTAATTTCTCATTATTTCTTTTTACTTTTAATTCTGTTAGTAATAAACTGTCTTTATATTGTAATTGCTCAAGCGTGTGCCTGTTTTGCCTTGTAGTATTCCCATTTTCCTCAGTATTTCCTTGTTTTCCCCTTACACAAACAAATCAGATTTTGTGCTTTGGCACTTAGCTGCATCAGACCACGAAAAATATTAACATTCTAACCAAATAGTTATTGTTTCAGATATAACCATTACAGAAAAACTTGCTTTTTGTGGGGTGAAGAACACAAAAGAAAATTCCATTGGTAAATTCTCAAAATTCTATAGTTAAAATTGCTAGACACATACATACACACACACTCCTACTATCTCTGCTGTTACACTAACCAATTACTGCTCCAATCTTCCTCATGAATAAGAGGAGAACCAGCAGAGGAGAATATTGATATTGATGGTGGGGTTTCTTTCCTTCTCATTTCAGAGTGTGGCGAGTGTTTGACTGTTAATTTTTTTATGTTAATTTGTGCTACGCTTTGCTATTTTTTCATGTTCCATAGTTCAAGTTCTTTCCTAAATGTACTATACATATTGTGTTTTATATGTGTTGAGCATTTGGGTTTTATTCCATTATCCTTAATGGTTTTACTGAGCTCCCAAGATTGCATTACTTTAATCAGCTATAACTGACCATTGGTGATCTATTTATTGTCTCTGGTATTTTCCTGTCCTTATACCATCAAGGCCTCTGCTACCATCCTCTACCTGTACTCCAATTCACTACATTCTTATTCTAGGGTCATAGACAGTTCACTGTACACAGAAGAACTGCTTGGTATTGCTAACTGTAATTTGCAGAAGGACATCAAAATTACTATACAACTACGCAAGTGTATAATGACAGGTAAAGCTAAACAAGTTACATAATAGTTTCCTGCTTGTTAAACTGTTGCTAGTTTAGCCAAACAAGCTAAAATAAAACTCTATATAGGGCAGAAGAGTCTAGACTAAACTTGGCAAGCCATAGTCCAGAAGCTTTCCAAAGTAAATAAAAAGCCTTCAGTCTGTTACTAGCAATGGCAGCACTGTATTTAATGGGCTGTTCAACCACATCCCATCTCCATTTACTGAATCATTCACACATTGTGAATGAGTAACCTTTAAATGGTTCAATCACCAGCAAATGTATTGGTAAAAGCAGGTTTGTTATTTAAGTGAAAGCGTGGCAAGGTTCATTGGCAAGGTTCGCTCTACTACTTAAAACATGGTTAAAGCACACAGAAAAATTGGACTAAAATCTAAAATCAATCAATCTAAACCCAAAATCAACCAAAAATTATCTGTGTGGAGACTGGGGATGGAAAAGGGTAAGGACAGGAAAAGGTAAGAATAAAAAAGATAAGGGAGACCCTCTCACCATGTCACGAGGTTCAGAATGGAGCCCCTTGCCAAACCAAGCCCTAGATTTCCCAGTTTAGGCCTAAAGGTTTTAACCTTAACAGCACTTAATCAATAGCCTAATTTAAACAGTTCAACAGAAGATCCAGTAGAATTTGCTACAGGCAGAACAGTAACCCACCTATAGGCCAAATCTAGCTGTGAATCTAAAGTACTTCAGAATCTAGGAGAGCAACAGTCATAGGACATTTGCTATAGGATATTCATACTTGCATGCACACAGACCTAAATGAGTTGTGTACAAGATATATCTATGAAAAATTCCCCTTTCATTCAGTGAAGTACTCATGTCAGGTGCCTTTGCATCCTCCCAATGGAGGAATGGGACTATCAGCCCAGGCTCTGCTGTGGTCTTTGGTGGCAGTCGTCCAAGTAGAGCAAACCTGAAAGTTCTCTGGCTCTGAGAGGCCCCACTCAGAAGGAGTTTTCTGGTCACAGCCCATTGCAGACTAGGAGAGCTCAAAGGGTCTCAAGACTGTTGTTTATAGGGTCACAAGAGAGTTAACTTTGGTCTTGGTAATTTTCCACCCTGCATGCAATTCAGGTTGGTAACTGCCTTGGTTTTAAAAGACAGGTGTCTGTAAGGAAGGCAGAAACCTCCCTTGGAATAGAAAATGCAACCCCCTTCCCTCTATATTATTAAAACTTTGAAATTAAGGGGCTTTCAGGCGAAGGTATGAGGAATAGGAATAACAGTTCTTTACTTATATATATGTATGTATAACAAGGCAAACAAACAACAGTAGCTATGTCTCTGATAACA
>VZTH01016981.1:50854-69351 GCA_013397815.1 Aleadryas rufinucha
GTAAAGGGGCCAGTCGGCCGGGGCTCCTCCCCATAGCTAAGTCCTTTGTTTTCCTCAAGTATCTTGGCAATGGCTCCCCCTCAGCAACGTACATGTGTGGGGAAAAATTCTTTCAAAACAAAAAGAAAATAAAAAGAGAACTCTTAAAACCCCAACAATAACTTTCAAAGAAAGTTCGGTAACAAAACTATTGTTCCACTTGGGTTGTTATTCAGGCAAGAAAAATAATTTTCCAAGTCTGTTTGTTAAAAAACAGGAGCTCATTAGACACCATAGGTTTGGGGGAGCAGACAGTATTTCTGATCAACTCAAGAGGAGCTGAGCCCAGGTCCTGTTTGTCAAGGCTGAAGCCTAACGAGCATTTCTGAGATCCTAGCAGCCTGAAGAGGTGGTGGGGAGGGGATGTGCCACCACATCACAGAATCACAGAATGGGTCGGGTTGGAAGGGACCACAGTGGGTCATCTGGTCCAACCTAGAGCATCCCAGAGCACATGGCACAGGATTGTGTCCAGACAGTTCTTGAATATCTCCAGTGACAGAGACTCCACAACCCCTCTGGGCAATCTGTTCCAGTGCTCAGTCACCCACACAGTAGAGTTCTTCCTTCAGGTGGAACTTCCTGATCATCACTTTTTGCTTATTGCCTCTTGTGATATTACCTGGCACCACTGAGAAATGCCGGGCTCCATCCTCTTGGCACTCTCCCTTCAGATACTTGTAGACATTGATGAGGGCCCCTCTCCATTGTCTCTTCTCAGGCTGAACAGGCCCGGCTCCCTCAGCCTTTCGTCGTAAAAGGGATGCTCCAGTCCCCTCATCATCTTCGTAACCTGCTGCTGGACTCTCCTCCTACATAAGATTTCTTTTCCATCTTCTCAATGCTATCTCAACTTTTAGCATCTTCAAGCACCTAATCAGAAATATTCCGCAGACCAGTTATTAGTGATTTTTACTAAACAAAGCCTAGAAAAAAACAACCCATTCAACTTTTAAAGGTCATACTCTAATATGCTGCCAGGCAAGTAGAGGCTTCTCAACTCCATTATCAAGACGCCAACTGACCTCTGTCACCCATACAATGGAAACTGTACTGCTCCTCAGTTCTGGTGAGAGAGCACATCATCAGAATGCACTATCAGTGATGAAATAACAGTGGTTGCTGTAGGTAGCAAGGAAAAAAGGATGTATAAAGCAGTTCAGCAAGGGCTGAGCCTGTTGTGTATCTGGCCAATTCAGAGTGTACAATTATGCTCTATATTGCAAGTTGATTGCTCCAGCCCTCTGCTACAAAGGTCAAACTACATTTGAGTGCAGAAGAAACAGCTTTCCAGTGTACAGAACTGCAAATGGAGTACACACAACGAAGAGGAGTGGCAGGGAAGGTTATTGATAGCAATCAGTGAGCAGCGCAGGCAGTGAGTACTTTGAAAGACCCTTGACAACATACATCCAGCGTCCCCTATCTCTGCACTGCACAGAGACAGCACAGTACCAGGGCATAAGGAAAAAACACACTATCAGAAGACTCCTTATCTGCCACCAAGGATAGCAAGAACACCTTTGAAACCTACCCAACTACCTCAACTATGAGTCAGCTAGAGGCCCATTGACTCATTTATCTGCAAGCCAATCTCAAAAACACAGAATTTCTAATCACAGCCAGAGATGTCTTGCTACCTCAGGGGAAGATGCCTGGCAATGATACCTACTGTCTTTATTACTATATTGGAGAAGTCTACTTGCTTCCCGGATGCACACAGTGCAGAAGCATTAGTGAGAGATTCCTATACTGATATCCACATTTACAGAGCACACAATGCCCAGCAGAAGCATCACCTTCCTCGCTCCCTTCAGACTCCCACAAGCACACAAGTACACACCCACCAACAACTCTGCACTTGGCCGTGGAGCAACACAGCCCACCCTGCTACAAATGCACAGAAAGCCTATTCTGGGCCAGCCTGCCTTCACAGACAAGATAGGGAGATAAACCTCTGCCAACACTCAGCCACTCCAGAGAGTCACAGATGGTCACTCCACAGGCAAGAGGCTTTCACTAGCAATCCAAAATTGGGGGCAAAGGAGTCACAGCCAACTCCTGTACTCTCTCTGCTAGCCAGCCTTCCCAAAGGGGAAGCACAGCATGGGAACTGAAGGTGACTGTTGGACAGGCTGCACTTTTACACCTGCTTTTAGAGCCTGTACAAGCATGGCACCATTCAGCCACTCTATTTTCAAACTTCACATTACTATCAAGAGTCCCAGATGTTAGAGAGGGATACACTGGCATAGCAGCCAGATGAAGATGAACTACCCAACTAAAAGAGCTAATACTTCTTCTAGGAGTATTGTAAATGGAAGAAGGAAAGAGGTGCTTCAAAGTGATTTTTGTCATTTTCTGCATCAAGTTCAGAGAGACAACTCAAGATATCTAACCAAGAGGGTGACTAGGTATTATTTTCAGTATCCCAGCAATATTATTTACTTACTTTGTGCACATTGCAGCAGAAACTACAAAAAGGCAAGAATGTTTTGTAAAGAGTAGGCTGAGGCCACTGTGATGGAAACTATAAAAAAAGACACTATTTGTGGACAATTGCAGATGTTGCTATGAGTATGTAGGCTCAGGTCACACATAGAATTCTTGGTTTTCTCTGCTTAAGGATTTCTTTTCAGATATTCCACCATGAGGCACCACCAGAACCAGTTACAAGTGTCCCAGTGGAAAGGAGGGCTTGATATACTCTCTCCTTGCCAAATACCTGAACAGAATTCTGTGTCTGATGGGAATATGACAGTGTGCCCTGGCAGGCAGGAGGACCAATCAAGTCCTAAAGTGCATCCAGGCACAGCATCGCCAGCCAGGCGAGGGAGGGGATTGTCCCGCTCTGCTCTGCACTGGGGCAGCCACACCTTGAATATTGTGTGCAGTTTTGGGTACTGCAATATAAGAAAGACCCTAAACTATTAGAATGTCCACAAGAGGCCACGAGGATGGTGAAGGGCCTTGAGGGGAAGCCGTGTGAGGAGCAGCTGAGGTCACTTGGTCTGTTCAGCCTGGAGGAGATTGAGGGGAGACCTCACCGCAGTTACAACTTCCTCACAAGTGCAAGCAGAAGGACGGACACTGATCTCTTCACTCTCATGACCAGTGACAGGACCCAAGGAAACAGCCTCAAGCTGTGTCAGGGGAAGTTTAGCTTGGATATTAGAAAAAAGGTTCTTCACCCAGAGGGTGTTTGGACACTGGAACAGGCTCCCCAGGGAAGTGGTCAGAGCACCAAGTCTGACAGAGTTCAAGAAGCATTTGGACAACACTCTCAGGCACGTGGTGTGGTTTTTGGGGTATCCTGCACGGAGCCGGGAGTTGGACTCGAAGATCCTTATAGGTCCCTTCCAACTTAGCATATTCTATGATTCTATGACCTGTCAAGAGTCTAGTGGGAAAGTATGGCCACATCATGTACTACGCAATGCATATGCTAAATACAAGCATAAGAATAATGCCTACTGAAGCAGCAGCATACAGATATCTACAACCAAATTATGTAAGTATAAATTCTCTGAGACAATACAAGACTAGTTGATATAAATAGCAAATTAAAATGTTAATTCTAAATTAAAAGCAAAATATTATTATTAATAAAAGCAACAACAAAGGAGAGCAATGTGTAGGAAGAAAAAAGACAGCATAGAGCAATCAGCACTTGCAAAAACATTCATTGCAATCCCTGAAAAGATACAGAACTCAAGTCCTTCTGTCCCTGGCAAATGCTGTTTAGCACAATCTAGTGTGTTTCTAAATGTCTCAATGAAACTGAAATCAAAACATAAATTTCTAAAGAAGCACTGGATATCACTGATCAGAGACTTTGGCTTACAGCAGAGCAGCCTCCATGTTATTAGGTTTCTGTGAGATTTCAGTATAACAGCAGCTACTCCTTTACACTACGCGCTAATGGCTGGTATCCTGCTGATTTGCAATGCTGCTGAGGTGATAATGAAGCATTTGCCAGCTAGAAAGTTACAAAAGCATGACCAATTAATACCGATGAGAGTTATTATATATACATGGTTTGTTAGAGGGGGAAAAAAAGGAAGAAAGAATAAAAATGCTGGGAGACTTCTGGGCAAAGTGGTATAACTTCTGGAATGAGGAAAATTTATTCCAAGCCACACTGCTTTCCCACCACACCATCCTGCTTGTCAGCATCTGTTTTTAAGCAAGACAGCTTAAAGAAACAACATTACCACAGAATGTGACTCCCCCCATCCCTTTCTTTAAATTTGATCGTTGATACTGATAGATTTTATCTTTTCTAGAGCAAACAATTTCAATTCAGGCATCAGATTGTTCAAAACTCCCTAATAAGTTGAAATGTGTGGTTTTTTTCAGTGATTTGCATCTTGATTGAAGTTACAAATCCCCATTTTGTTACTTAAAAAAAAAAAAGCAAACCAAACTCTTCCAACATGCAGCACTGAACCACCAAATCTGTTGGAAATAAAGCTTCTCAGCTTTCAGTTAGATCTGATGACTAAGGCAATAGCCTCAGGTGTGTTTCAAGCCACAAAGTGAAAAATAGAATCTGGGAATGAAGAAATTCCACTTGGTAGATCTACACCTGTTACCAAACAAGTTATATTTCATTAAGAATAAGTCTATGCAGCACTGGGGGAAGATGGTGGAAAATTCTTTTTACTTTAGCACAGTAGTGTATGACCCCTGTATTCGTGGTTAATCCTTAGTTTTATACCATACAGTGATTAGTACAAATACCAGAGATTAATGTGGCCTTGTGTTAACTCCCTAAATCTCTGACTAATACGACTAATAAGTCTTGTGCCAACTAATGCTTCCTTATATATTTATATTAGTGATTAATATGTGCTAGCAGATATCTTAGTTTTGAGAACAAGGACTTTGTGTCAGAACAAAGAACAGTAAGAGAAGTACATTATGTCCTGTCCACATATTTGACATACTCTCAAGGAGGTAAGATTGAGTAGTATGAGTAAGATCCAGAACCATAGTCAGTAAGTCTGTGGAAATAATTAGCATATATGCATATATTCAGGAAATATGATGAATATGTATTAATTTGAGGAATATAACCTGGTCTGTTAGGTTAGTGGGTATGCATGCTTTGACAAGAATTCCCTATGCATCCAGAGCTACTAATAAAGTAATGTTGACTTTCTAACCTAGCAAATTGGTTGGAAAGTTTATTTTCTGTTTTTCAGTGACACGCCTAGATACTGGTTCAAATGCACAAAGTAAAGGACCATACAGAAACTTGGTCAAAGATTCAAACATTATATCACTTTTTTTTAACCTTTATATCTCTTTCATTTATGTATATTTGTCTAACCAAACGAGTGCCTGTGTGATGCTTGCCTGGGGACTGCTTGCCCACGGAGGTGCAGCGTCCTTCCTGCAAGACGTAGGATCCTCTTGCCCCAAAAGGGAGCAACTCCCAAAAGGCTGTTGGTTAGCTGTGTAGGCGGAGGTAAAGAAGGAAGGAGAGGACTCCCGTATAGGTTCCGAAGGCTTTATTAGCACCGGAAGGTCCAGGAACAAGAGTCAGGAATCTGAGGGTGACAGGAGTTTTTAAGGACCAGGGCTTAGGGGCGGAGAGAACAGGTATAACCAATTGACAACAAGAACATAAGTTGAATGAAACACACAGTGGTGAATGGGAACAACTCAGAGGAGGGAACTAGGAACATAAACCAATGGGGTGTTGAATAACTTAGAACTTTCTGGAACTGGGGGCGGTGAGATGGACGGCACCTCACACCTCAGTCCCCTCCTCTGAGCCATCATCAAGGCTATCAGAGGCGGGGAAATACAGCCATTGGATGGCTGCCACTTGATGGGCGTTAGATGCCCACAGCCAATCTGAGGACTGGGCGACTGCCACATCTCCCCTGTTTTTATTAACTTTTGAACCAAGAAGAAAGTTTAAAACAAGTTTCTTGAAACAACTTAAGGATAAAATAAAAAACATAAACAAAAACAACCACAGAAGGGTTTTTAAAATTGACCCTACCCACCCAGATATGCCCCAGCCGCCAAACAGTTCCCCCAACCAGTCCTCTCCCTCCTGGCAGAGCTGACGGACTTGTTCTTGGATCTTTCTGACGGTCACATGAATACTTTGGCTTCTTGATGTCAAATTAAAGCAACAAAGTCCTTTGAATTCTTCGCATCCATGTCCGTTAGCCAGGAGGAGAAAATCGATGGCGGCATGGTTTTGTAGAGTGGCGCGCCTGGTTGTTTCCTCGTCGGCGAGGAGGTCGCTTAAGGCTTTGGAGGTCAGATTGGCGTGTTTGCCGAGCCAACATTCAATGTGTTTTATTTCCCCCAAAGCCTTGGCCGCTGCAACCCACAGGAGCAGGAGAGAAGCTACGACAATTTTAGAATGGGGCCAACTACTGATTTCAGAATTGCAATTTTCATCCACTTCTCCAATTGATCTCCTACTCCGAATTTTTTGTTTCCAATCAAGAATGTGCTTTTCATCAGGGGTGAGGAGTGCCAATTGGCCTAGGGTGCAGGGTCCTCCTCACAGATAGGATTCCCACCCAGGCCCGGTTTCCACAGATGAAAAACACTCCTTTTGGGAGCACCCTGGGAGCTTTAGTGGACTCGGCTGGGGATGGTGCGATGTAATTGCACCAATATGCACTTTGGTAAGCCCGATCTGAAGGGGATACATCTTTTACATAGGGGGATCTCATTTGACCCTGTTGCAGCCATTCTGTTGCTTTTAATTTATAATCAAAGTTAACGCAGTATGTTGCTTTTGAGGACCCCAGCAGATCTAATTCCTGGGGTTCCTCTGGTGCATGCGGGAACAGCCTCGTCCACTCGTCCCAGGAGCGAACCGGGTCGGGCTTTTTACCGACGAAAGGGTATTTGTGTGGTTGGAGGGGAATCCTGACCAGGCACGTGGACATGGGATCCTCTGCGCCATTCATCAATAAGCACATACTGGACTGGTTGAGGGCCTTTGCCAGGGTGGTCCAAACATTGGCTCTTGGCTGGGGCACGATCCACGCTGTCGATGGTGCTGTGGCCAGGATCAAGATGAGGCTGACGTAGATGATGTTCATCATGCCTGCGGATGGGTAGGTGCTTTCTGTGGGTTTAAACAGAAATTTTTAGGTATGGGGCACCAAAAAAATACTTAATCCTGGAGAATAACATAAATAGCTACTATCCCTAGTAGCCTTGATGGGCGTTAGGTGCCCACAGCCCATCTGAGGACTGGGCGACTGCCACACCTGCGCCCTATATTCACATTAACTCCCCTGCTACTCCTTGTGTAATACCTCTTTGTCACCAGCAAGGAGCTTCCATTCTTAGGAGTTTTTCAGTCTGCTGTGGAAAGGAGAATGTCATACCAGTTTTACAGCTTTTCTCTACATCCTCAGTTCACTCAACTACTTTGGTACAACTGAAGCGGCCTCCCACCTGAGTGAAACTGACAATACTGTTATCAGACTGACTTTGGCAGGGATTGTCTGCTTCTTTCAATTAAGAAAGGGTTTAGGAAGCCTGAGTCCAGCTCCCAACCAGTCAGGTGTTGCAGCAGATTGAAATAGTCAACAGGTGAGTCCTGAACACTGTTAACTCAGTATTAATCTAAGGTACTACTCTGCAACATCAATATTCTTTCTTCCTGTCCCTCTTAAGGGACCTCTTCCCCTGTACAAAAATTATTCTTAGAAAGAGACTAACATACCACTCCTGTGTCTGGAAATTGACATTCTGAAAGAGCAATTTCCTGGGGAAGAAAAAAAAAAAAAAAAGAAGGAAGGGGGACAACCCTTAAAGCACTAGACAAATCAAATTACATCTCTTATAAGCCACGTAATATAATCACTCAGTAAAAAGTTTGTGCCACTAATTGGAATTCTTTGTATGTTGTCATATCATTCTCTATTTCCGTACTCTTTTTCCTCAGAGTTAAAGCAATTCCCAAAGTTTGTGAAACTGGAAAAAAATCAGTACAAGTAATCTGCACAGAGGGTGGGGGATCATGCATATTCTTCCAGGTATGAAGACTGAGTCTTCCCCAGTACTCTGAGTTATGTAGCTTCACATTGAAATTACATAAAAATCTTCCATCTAAGTAAAATCCAGGATGTTCCTTCATCTGTGTTCTTTCATAACCTTCTCATATGTGGTCTCAGGGAGTACCCATAATTCACATCTGATCTAGACTATGAAACTGGCAACTCTCTCCTGTGCAGCAGATAGCAATTGCTCATGTAAATATGAACATAAACCTCAGGAAGTATCAAGAATATTCATCCTTCTAAGTGGTAAGTCTCCTGGATCCAGCCTGATAAGACTAATTTCTTGTTCCTGCTCTTGCAGGCTTGCAAAGTGACAGATTTCTCTTTAGGTTTTCCAAACCCTCAGGGTAACAGAAAGTTACAAATGTCTGACTGCTTTTGTACTTATATAAAAAAAAATCTTGCCCATGAAAACTTGGAGGTTTTTTTACCAATTAGGGTTTTCATACTACTGGTCCGGATTACTGAATCTATTTAAAATTGTTATCTGCAATGTGACTTCATCCCTGGCATGATTATCTACACTCAACTCCACACCAAGGTCACACTAAGCACACATCTGCATTAAAGCAAACAGATCTTTAAAAAAAAAAAAAGTGTTTCCTTATTACTGGAGGCCTAGTACTCGTCATTAATTCATCTGACATGTGTCACCAGAAAAAGAGGAAGGAGCACAACTTGAAGGTAGGAGCAGACACAACTGTCGTGCCTGGGACGCTGATCTCTCCTATTGCTCAGATGCTCTCCTCCAGTCTATAATAGAAAATTGAACCCTGCAGAGAAGACAAAAACACCCCTTTGGAAGCAGCTATTACAACTTGATTATGCTAGGTCTCCAGCATTATTAATACTTGCTGCCTGTGCTTGCCATTAGCTCCCATCAAGTTTTAATAATACTTTCTGAAGCAGAACAGAAAACATTTCTCACATCCAAATTAACACCTGATTATTTTCATTATGGTGAGGGTGGAATGAATACATAAAGCTTTTTTTTTTCCACTTTCAATTTTAGAACAAATAAATGTGGTTTTATAAATCATGACTGTGAGGTTATTATTTTTTCAATTATTTTATTATTTTTATATCTCCTAAAAATGCGCGTATCTTTATTTTACAAGTGTTTTGCAGGGGTAATGGTTAAGTTGCTTACCTTAAATTCCTTTCAACCTAATCCTAAATGTCAGTTTAACCAGAGTTTGTCAGTGAATTAACTTCTTAACTTGGGAGTAAGGGAAGCTATTAAGCAGTGGATTCGGGGACAGTACATAGCTGCTCCAAACTAACTTGGTTCAGGCCACCCACATGAAATATTAAAAGTGCTTCATGCCAAACACCTGCCACAGATCATCAGTAAAAGTTTTTTTGGGATCAAGCTGCTTCTATAAAATCTCTCCCCATTTCATGCTAAGGTAGATCTATAAAAGCAAGTGAGATGAAGCGTCTTTTGGAGATGAAGCGTTCTATTTAGATGAAGAGTACATGAAAAGATGAAGGTTACTCAGTAAGATCAGACTACAGACTTTTAGACTTCTGGTGTTCAAATAAATGAATGCAGTCCAAAAGAGCATAGCTGCTATACAATGTATTTGTTAGCTAGCTTATCAACCTGAAGTGTCCATGTGAAGAAAAAAATCCCAGAAGGCCAAATAAAACAGTTGTTTTGTTCCCATTAGGAGCACAAGAAATAGGATTAGTAACTGTAGTTGCATGGGCTGTATTAGATTCTCTCAAATTATTTCTTGATCTAAAAAAAAAAAATCTAAAAATATTGTGTGCTCTCTTACTGCTTCTTTGAAAAGTTATTAATTTGGTATCAGAGCACATCTGCATCTCAAAAACTATCAGGACTGCAATCAAAAACAAGTTGGTTAAAAGATTTTTAAACAATCTGGTTCCTTAACAGTCCTTTATGGTACACTTGCTTAGTTTTTTTAATGGTAGGAATTCTTCATTTGGTCCATGGTTATAATATTGCCTAGAAAACCTCTTACCATCAGTTGGTCTGAAAAAAGACATCAACACATTCTTCCAGATGGAAAATTGACAAGAATTATCTAAGCTCCCATTTCAGTCCCTGGAAGTCAGCTGCACATGCTAGGATTCATCAAGGGCTTGTCTGGGTATCAGTAGAATGAAAGAAGTGCTGTACTTGGAGGGTAGAGAGAAAATAAGGAAAACATTTACAAGTATTGAAAATATAATCTCCCATTACTAATGAACAGTTTACCTGGTTGCACCCCTATTCTAACTCTGTTATACACTGCTTCTCATGAATTACTGGCTTAAGCATTTGCAAGGAATTGAGAGCTTATACTTATTCTCTTTTAATGTATAGAAAGCCTAGCTCCTGACACCCTGCCTCTGACCAATATGGTCAGCCTAGCTGGACTGGTGACACCCTGGCCCGACCAGTATCAGACACACTGACAGACGGTCAACACCCTGCCCTGGCTGACACAGGCAGCATAGGCAGGATACCACCCACGTTATTCATCTAAGGTAGGATTCTCTCACATCACAGTGCCACTCGTGGAGCCAAGGGGTGACATGATTCCTACTCACCTGCAGAAGTCATGATTGACAGTTGTGGCCAGATGACTCCAACACCAAGTGTCCCTGGAAGTCCACCAAAACCACAGCATTGCTAAGGATACTGTGTTTGCTGTTGGGGATTGGGTGAGTTTCCATGTAGCTGTGTCATTGCTGATCTTTCCCACTGCCTCAATAAAACCTTGATTTATAACGTTGTCAAGCTCCATTATTGTTCAATTCAAAAATTTATAGAAAGCCCAGTTCCTGAGAAGGCATATAAACTCACACAGATCATTATGTATGTAAAACAGATGATCATAAGTACATCTTCCAGAAAAAAAAAGATAAACAGAACAAACATTGTTTATAAAACACTTGAATTCATCAGCCATATTGACATTATAGCACTGACATCTCAATGCTAACATTATCAGCTTGGATCACTGAAACCAGAATGCTTTGAAATTTTTACATTTTTCATTTAATACATATATGCTGCAGTTCTTTGAAGAACGCGTCTTTGAAAACTTGTGGACCATTGAGAACAGCCGATGTCAGTTGTCCATCTCACCAGAAGCAACAGTTGCATTCTATTCAGTTTTTCAAATGATGCACAGGAGCTGATGCACTGCAAAAGGGACTTTGTAAAACAAAATACTCAGAGATTCTGTACTTTCAAGTTATCACCAATAACTCTGCAGTTCAGCAGCTGTGCTATATATTGCTTAGTTGCAGGTTCTTACTCCGGTAAAGGATGGAAATAGTATCGTATTTTTAGTTTGAAATACCACATGAGTCACATTAACAGAGCAGCACTGAACTAGTGCACATCTAGCTTTTTCTCCTGAGGCAGATTATGCACAAGATGGCCATGAAAGAAACAGGAAAACATTAATGTATGGTTTTATAAAATTGCAGCAACAGGGAAAAGCTGGGTTTTCTCTCTGTAGGGATTAAAAACAACTCAAGGAACAAAGAACAGTTTGTGACACTTCAGAAACAACTTGTCATATCACGACTTATCCATCCATGTAGTGCTGTTGCACTTAATGTCATTATACAGTAATGCTCTCATGGACAGATCATGCAGCCAAAGTGCCTTTCAGCATCCTTCAGAATTATACATGGGCTTTTGACAGCTAGTTCTCCCTTTTGCAATAGTATGCTCAGCCTTCTTTTATCTTCTGGTCAGTTGAAGCAGGAAGCACAAAAACAGTCAGCCACCTTTTTCAAGCTGCAACTTAACATAAAAACCTCAAGCCTAGATTTCAAAGACTTTTGTCTGCCCAAGTAGTCAAGTATAGTGTTCTATGAGCCATCTCCTGCAGGTTTGGAAATGCCAGACAACCCCCTGATCCTTCTTCACTTCACCTCCTTCCTCCACCCTTCTCAGAAACAAGAAAGAGCTCCTGTGGCTGATAATGCTAAAAAGCCCAAGACATCCTCTCTGAATGCCAGGACAACGTGCAAGAACACAATAACAGTGGAAAGTCTTTTAAAGAAAAAGGATTTGTTTCTTTCCACAAAGATACCTCCAACAAAATTATAGAAAAGACAATGCTTTGCTAAAACTCTAGCCACGAAGCTCTTGGGAACCAGAAGAAATTGCATGGGGCATAAGTCTGCAGTCGAAGAAAGGTGTTAAGTGCCATCCGAAGCACTCCAAGGGTGTCTATGTCACCAGCTTAGTGAGCAACATAGACTCTTCTTAGGTGTGACTTCGACATATGACCACACTGCAGTTATATGCACAGGCAATACCAGTGTTACAGCCCAGAACTTAAACCCAGGGGTTAAACGGAAGGTTCCTTTACTCTAATTTGGTGCCAGGAGAAATCCCAATCAGATATTCTCAAGAGGTCACAAATACACAGAAGTCTACTGGTCAAAATAATGAAAATTAAGGAACTTTGGCAAAGGAGTAAATACAACACCAAACTCAATATAAAACACTTATTATAGCATTACTTAGTATTAATTTAATATTAAATTAGCATAAACTCAGCCCATTCAACCTAGAAACTTTCAAACCTATGAGATGTTAAGTTACCCAAAAATGTCCAATGTAAAGAGAATAATATATAGCTACTAACTCCTGGGTTCCCATGTGGAGGACAAGAGAAGGCAGGCACCAGACAAATGTCCACCTCATCGTCAGCCCCTTTTAAACCCTTGGAGCTATATGGACCCGCCCCTCAGGTGGGACTTCTGGTTGCTCAGCCAATCAGAGCCTGGGCTGGTACGTCAGTGTATGATTGATGGACAGCTCTGCCAATCAGAGGCTGGGTTCACACTGCCTCAGCAAGTGATTGGTGGAGAGCTCTGCTCAGTTGGGCGTCTGGGGGGGGCGGGGCAGGGCACTGCCTCACCGCACGAAGCCCGGCGTGCCCCTCCCGCCAGACACGAACACCAGCAGTCCAAGGTGGCTCGAGAGGTTGATCTCATCTAGTCTCTGACAACTGGTTCGCATAAGGAAAGTTGCTCATCCTGTGGGAACGAAGCGGCAAGCTGCACACTGGAGCCCGCATGCAGTGCCCCTTCTGTAGTGAGAACATAGGACACTGCGCTTCAGGGGGTAGGGCACCAGCTTGTATTGTCCTAGCAATGGCTGCATAGACAATATTGGAAACACCTACAGATCATGTACCTCCCTCTCATGTCAAGAAAGCTTAAAAAGGTGAGGAAGATCATTGAAAGGCAGCCACTGTTTCCTAAGCTTTTCATGGAGACAGCTTTGCAAACTTGGAGTTACATAACTGAACATCCAAGACACTGATTTGTAGGCCTTTACATTAATCTCACTGCTCAATTCTAAGTTGTTTTTCTTATCTGACCACCAGCAATTTTAAATCATCCACAGGCCAAGCAGGCAAAAGGTTCCAGAGGAACAAACCAGGGACTTTGCAGGCAATTTGTTTAAACCTTTTCCAGGTGTCATACTAGCCAGCAGAAACACAGATTACTGTGCAATGGACTGCTGTTGGTTACCTGCAGCATAAGGTGACCAGGTAGTTCGACCTGGATAACAAATATTCCCATTTTTCTGAAACACACCAGGGCAAAACCTGATGAGTAACATAAACCACAACTGGTAGCAACCTCTACTTGGCCTCAGTGATGGAGGAAGTTCAAGGGCTGGTCTGAGGCTACAAGATTGGCAAAGCCATTAGAAAGCAATAAATAATGATGGCACTATCTGCTTGAAAGGAAGTCATAATACACAGACGGCTAACATCTGTAGAAGCAAAAGTGCAAGGACAGGAACCACCATGTGCAAGAGTTGGGCTGTTCAGTGTGGCTGTGTCTTGGGGTGACTTTATCAGGTGTATCCCGTATCATCGCTCTATGCCCAGATATGATTCCTGTGCCTTTCTGTGCCTTTAAACTGAGCCCCGAGAGAGGAGAGAGAAAGAAAAAAAAAGGCCAGACAAACTTTTCAAAGCAGTCTGTGCTACAAGGTCACATCTCCTCTGCGTTTGCTCTGCTATGGGGAGAGGAGCAGAGGAAGCACCCTTCTTGCTTTTCAGCCAGTTTTTTTTCAGCTCTTTTTTTTCGGAGAGAGACGGAGAGTTAAACCTTGTTTTTCTGGGACTTTGGTTTTGTTTCCTTCTTTCCTGGACTTGTTCAGAACACCAGAACATCAGAATCCCACTGGGAAACCTTCCACCGGCCTGGAGGGGGGCCCCCACATCGACCCAGCTCCAAGGAGGAGGAGAGAGACCACACTCACAGAAGGACTCTAAAACTTTCAGGTTTTCTCTCCACAGCGAGAGATTTTATTATTTAGCATTATTATTCTTTTCCTGTGTGTTTTGTTAAATAAATAAGGTTTTTTTTCTCTTTCACATTCCTCCGAGGAATATTTCTTTCCCGAACCTGGTGGGGGAGGGGTGGCTATAACCTGCCTTCCTTTGAGGAGACGTTCCTTTTGGAAGTTTCCCTGAATTTAGCCAGAACCGGCACAGGCTGCAGCACAGAACCAGTCAGAGCAAGCACCTTGCTCCCTCACTGGTACTTAGCTGGTCTACACTGGGCTGGTAGGGCTGAAGCTCTGATTCCCATGTACATGTGCATGTTGGTGGGAGGGAGGGGGGTCTGCTCATAGAGCAGGTATTGCTACCCACCTGCTGTCCTACCAATTAGGTAAATTTATTTATCACTAATAGTATATTTCTCTTTTAGCAGCCACACCACACTGTATATCCAAATGAAATTATGAAGGTATTTGGAGCATCCCTACTGAAAAAGTATCTCATATTTAATCTTTAGCAGTAGACTGCACTTTACCTCAGCCATTCATGTGCTAATGCTGAGAGTTTGTTTAGAACATGAGCACTGTACTAGGATGTTCCTGTTCTAGAGAAGGGAATTGCCCTCCATAGCCCTACCTGCTAGGACAGGAGAGTTTTTTACATAGTGAATTGCTGTTGCAGGGAGACAATATTTATACTCTCTCTTTGGCCAACAAAGGAACAAGAATACGCTGGTCATGCTAGCTTTCTCTTTTAGGAAGACATAAATGCACACATCATTGATATGAAGAGCCAAGTACAGGTGAGAATACTCAGAGTGCTGTCACACACATTTTTCCTGAAATAAAGGGGTTGAGAAGATCACCTTTAGCAGACATTTGGTTATTCAAGCAGCTGGGATTAGTTTCAGTAAGAATTATGTTTTGCTCCTGTTTCATTAAAATTATTTCCCTTTTTCCCTACTGCTAAAATTTGGACTGCTGGAAGAAAAAAGCAAAAAAGGCTGAGGCAGATATGAACACTTTATCTCAGCAGCTGCATGTAAGATCTCCTGCAAACAGCTTCCAGCTTTCTAAAAGCAGAGCAGTGGTTCACCTCACCGCTCACTGTCCAAGCTTTCTGAAAACAGCCAGTCACCACTCAAAGAGATCCCCTCACCTCCCTTGCTCTCTTCCTTCACAAATTTTACAATACTGCTCATCTGAACTGGAAGCAGCTTCCTTCAGAAGTACCTACTCTTCTTCATTAAGATTCTTTATGTTTACAATGATGATTTGGGGCGTTTTTTGGCGAGGGGGTGTTGGCAATATGCGTTTTCATGAAAGCTCCCCTTAACTGTAATTTTCTAATTATGCAGTTCTTTTTTGTCTGGCAATCATCTAAAGTGCTGCATGGCTTTTCCTCCTCTGGAATGATGTGTTCCAGCACGGCACTAGTTGTCAACTGCTGTGTTATATTTGCCCAGTTTTTTCACCCTTTCCATTTTTTCAGCTGTGTACCAGAATGTTCTCTTTGCCGATCTGTCCCACACTCCTCTTTCTGCTCGTCTTTTTAACTTTGAAATGCAAACTCTTTGTGCACCAGTGTCACTCCTGCTTTTAAAAGGAGACCTGTCTTGCCCTAATACCCAGTGTGGGTATGTTATCCACCTTGCCACCCACTCACCACTCTGGAGCTCCTGTTCAAATGACACATGCATTTCTTCCTGCATCCACACTACACGTGTATATGTAACCTCACTTTTGGAGAAGTTCTCCATTCTTACCCACAGCTGCTGATGGAGATACGGGTTCTCCAGTTTTATGTGTATGTCCTTACAATCTGCCAAGACACACTGATGAAAAAGCACTTTACAAGTTCACATACACACATCTAAGGTGTGGGTCTCTGTGTTGCCACCCAGACTGTTGCTCCAGTGCCTGGATGCTCATGCCATCTGACTAAGTTGCTGTTCTGTCCACTAACTCCAAGATCTCTCCCCACAATCACAAATTTTCAGGCCTTTTTTTTTTTTTTTTACGTTTCATGTTTTTTTTAGTTTTCAAAATTATTTATTTTCTCAAAAGTATCTTAATAATTTCTTTTTTATAATTTAATCATAATGAAGGTCATCTAAAACAAACTCGATCATTGTTACTTTCTTCCTAGCAGTATCAGATTTTTGGGCAAACACCCTTCAGAATAGTTTGTTTGGGGTATTCTGTTCACTCACTCATACTTCTGTTGTATCAGCTGTTGTTACTTGTCGGGGTCCCTGGCTGGTGTCCCTGACACCGGCCAGGCTGGCCCAACATGCCCGGCAGTATGAACGGAGAGCAGTCCGTGTAGGTTCCAGGAGAGCTTTATTCCTTCCGAGAGGCTGAGGCGAAAGAGAGCTGAGCCCGGGAAGGTCTGAACTTTTCCCGGGCTCCAGCAGAGCATTCTGGGCAGGGGGGCGAGACATAGGCGGGGCCCCAGAACACAGGAAGAGAGAGGGGGGCATTCTGCCATCCAGGGGAGCAGAACTGGGGGTCTGTCCCTTTGGGGGACTCTGTCATGGATCCTACAGTTACTCAGGCCATACTATCAAGAAGATGCCATGCAGATTCCCATACACACATAGAAATCCTTTCCTCTCACTGTCCTACAGAGGCATATATTATTCCCAACAAAGGTTATGCAGTTTCAACTACCATATGTGTAGTTTTGTTATGAGATTACATCCATAAATTATACTTCAGAAGAGATTACTGCAATTATGAAAAAGGCATCTATATCTTCCTAAAATAGGGAATTTCTCATTTCCTACATATGACAATGCCAGTCCTTGCATGGATTCTGACTCATCAAAAGCCAGAAGAGAAGACAGAAAGCAATTAAACTGGAAAGCAAACATCACAATAGTGCCTCTGAAAACCAGCATGGATTTACAAGACCAGTAATTTTTTTTTCCTAAAATGACACTTCACTAACAATCATTTAATAGATTTTATAAATCATGGGGAGAGTTATCACCACTGTTACTAAAAAGGCTGAAAATAGCATTTCAGATTCTGAGCTCCTCCTGTGCATTACATGTGCTACAACTAGTTGCTGTAGGTTGGGAGGACAATTGTTGCAGAAACTGTAGTCCAGCCACAGTAACATCTTTCTCTTGCATCTTCACATCGGTAATGAAGAGCAAATCAGGCTTCAATTATTCGCAAAGTGTTTGAAACATTGGCACTTCCAAGTCCACAGCTATCTCTGCCTACAGAAAGACTACCAAAGGAATGATCCATCATGCTGTGGCACAAGAAAAGTGCATGTCTGGATTGACAATATGATCTTTCACTGTCTAAGTAAGGTTGTATTACCCAGTGAGAGAGGGGATTTGCCCTATCAATCGCATGCAGATAAGCACTATGACTCCATCAATTATGTTTGTCCCCATTTGGAAAAAAAACCCCAATACTGCTGTATTTTTCAGATCTAGGCCATAGGGAAGACTATAAACACTGATATTTTTCAAACAGGCATGGCCTGGCATGTAATGACAACACATATACCCTCTCTGTCTCTTACATTTTTTGAAGAAAGGGGCTAGAGGTGTCATGATGCTTGTACTGGGTTTATGTGCAAAGTGCTGGACAGGGGGAGATGCAGAAGAGTCACTGTGAGCAGAAGACAGGGCTATTCTGGTGGGACACATGAAGTTCCAACCAATCTACCACAGGGCATAGCTGAGCCCCACAGCCACAATGGTGGCACCTCTGGGAGAGTACATTTACGGAAAGGCAAAAACCACTGTGCAGTAGAGTGGTAGGGAAAACGTGTGAGAAACAGCCTTGCAGACACCAAGGTGAGAGAAGAAGCAGGCAAGAATGAGGTGCTCCATGCACTGGAGCAGAGACTCGCCTGCAGCCCGTGGAGAAAACCATGGGGAAGCAGGTTGTCACCCTGCAGGATACAGAGGATCATGTCAGAGCAGATATCCACACTGCAGCCATGGCAGACACCGTGCCAGAGCAGACGGATGTGCTCTGAATAAACTGCAGACTCGAGAGGCCATGCAGGAGTCGGTTTATCCCACAGGACTACAGTCCATGAAAGAATCCATGCTGGAGCAAGTGAGACATGGAGGAATGTGCAGGTTTGAAAGCAA
>VZTH01016982.1:0-21423 GCA_013397815.1 Aleadryas rufinucha
GGCCTGCTCAGCCTGAAGAAGAGAAGAATGAGAGGAAATCTTATAAATATAAGATTTATATATAAAAATACAAAAATAACTAAAGGAAAATTTGTAATTAAATAAATAAATATAACTTAAGGATAGGTGTCAAGGGGATAGAGTCAGATTCTTGTTATTGCTGCCCAGTGACAAAGGGCAATGGGCACAACTGAAACATGGGAAGTTCCACCTCATTATGAGGAAAAAATTCTTTACAGAAGGAAGCCCTGGAAAAGGCTGCTGATGGAGATTGTGGAGTTTCCTTCTCTGGAGATATTCAAAACCCACCTGGATGTGATCCTGTGCAACTTGCTCTGTGTGAGTCCACTTTATCAAGGAAGTTGGACTAGATAATCTCCAGAAGCTCCCCTCAGTCCCAGACATTCTGTGATTGTGAATGCATTGCATTACAGTGCAATGAGGTTGCTAAAGAAGTTATGATCCCCTTGAAAAGTTTTTAGGTATTTGTTGTATGAATTCATGACTGACTTAGAACAATAGCAGCTTAGATTGGTGAGCTGGGATAAATGACCTCCAGAGTAATTTTCAACCAATGTTTCTAGGATTCATTTGTTCTGCATGTATGTTAATTTTTTTCCAAGAATTCTGCGTGGTATATATTAACCTTTTGCAGACAGCTGGTGTGAAAATTCAATGATTAAACCCCCTCATTTTTAGAAAGTAATCCTAAATTATCTATTTCCTGAAAATCAGTAATGAAATCTATTTTTTTTTAAATTATATATACATTAATATAACATCAATGTTAAGGATTTTAATAAAAAGGGTACTACATGAAAGACCAGAAATCTTGGCTGTATTTAGAATATCACAAAGACAAAAATCACTCTCAGATCTTCAGAACATAGAACTACAATAGGGTCACTAAAAAAAGGTTAAAATAAACTCATTATTGCGTTCCAAAGGACAAGCCACATCATCTAGTGTCTAGGTTGTTTTGGTTTTGTTTTTTCTTTTATTTTCCCTCAACATAGAATCATAATGTAGACTAGAATTTTTACATAATTCCTGAATTGCCTAGTATTTCCCTTCTGATCTCCATGCTAAAAATATTGTTTACATTTCTTCCATTCTTTAAAACTTTGCACAGTGTCCATATAAAAGGGTTTGACTGCTATGGAGATAGCTTATACATGAGCAAAGAAATGCACCGCACAAATCTCTCAGTCTGAAGCTTAATTACATTGCTACACTTTACCATGTTTGGGGTTTTTGTTACTCTCCCCTGCTGCTCCCTGGACTTTTCTGACAGAAACTTCAGTTTGCTCTATGGGCCCCTTTAGCTAACTCTCAGCATAATGATTTAAACATAAGTCAATTCAAAATGAAACTTTAGTTCTTTGATCATTCAAAAGTAATCTCAGTGGAAAATACAGTGAACTATCTTAAATAAAATAGAATAATATGAAATGAGTCTTTTAGAAAGATACTTGTGTTTTCTGTGCACATACAAGACCTCTCTAGCAGCCCCTGAAAGAATGGGACAGAAAATACGAATTCTTTAAATTTACTGAATGAAAATTAGTAACAAGCTTTGAAAAATGAAATTATGGATGGTATTTATAAAGGAAAAAGAGAAATACAGTTACTACCAGGTGAAAGGTCTCAGTTACTGCAGGAAAGGGAGGGTAGGGAGGAATGTTTACCTAAATTTGTTAAAGAATAAAGTAGCTACTTAATGAAGGGAAAAGTTCAAGCTGAAAGATGTCATTTTTTGTGGTTGCAAACTTTGAGTCACCTGAATATGAACCTACAGTAACCTTCATCACATAAATAAATGTCCCAATAATGTCCTAAACCTTCAATAGAATTAAAGATAGCAATTGGAGAAGTAGTTGACAAGATTCTTTAAAGTCACTTTGAAGAAAATACTTCAATATAATTTTACAGTGATAGCAAAATAAAATCTTAGTGAGTAATATATGTGAAAGGGTTTCTTGATTTAAACAGACTTTAGAATTTGGATGGTTATAAACTTTCTTAAATAATTTTTTAAAATTTTAATTTATTTTATTAAAAAATGCGAGTAGGAAGTGTTTGAAAACAAATCCCCAGCCTCCTTATTCACTCCGAAGAGTTTATATGAGTCCTGTATTTTTAATTGTTGTAAAGTTTTTGTTTGATCTTCTAATTATTATCACCAGAGTATGGAAAGGGTTTTTTGTTACCCTTCAGAATGTGCTAAATATGTGGGTAAAAATAGCTTGAGACAAACATAGAAGGAAAATTACAAAGCCAAAGGAATGTGAAGGAACACAATGTACATCTCTAACAATGACTTTAAAAGATTATAATTATCCTTTAATATTTGGTCAGTCACCTCCATAGGTATCATTATGTTGATTGGAATATATTAGAATAGGGTCCTAACTTACTATAGCTGTCACTAACAATTATAAATTTTATAGTTAGAATTATTCCCACTTAACAGTATTTGCACATACTTATTTGTCTGACCGGTTGTGATCCTAACCAAAAGCCCAGAGCAGCTGACTTGGATGTGGGGGAACTTTTACACAGACATACTGCTAAATTCAACATTTTTGTCGTGTCAGTGTTTTGTCTTCAAAACCTAATTTAACACCATCAAACAGGAGAAAAAGGCAAAATATCACTCTAATTTCCAGTAGAAGCAAGTGGGTTAGATGAAAATTATCTAAGGAAATAAGTTCTGTAAAGAAGTTCTGAAAGGCATCTGGGAATAACAGTGCACATAAACACTTGACACTTTTCTCTGATCTTCATAGTTGGAAAATACATACATATTCTCATTTTATACTTTCTTATTTCTGCTTCTAATTCCATGTACAAACCAGATAATAAACAAGTATTCCTTCAGAAAACAGACCGCAGTTCATCTTTTATATGAGACAGTATATGAACATGTGGACTGCAGACTTGCTTTCCAAATGCAATAAATAATTATGAGCTCACATCTGAGTATCCACTGAGTAATTTTGTCAATAGGTGTTAAACAAAGAAAAGAGTGAATTCACTGAACAGAGAACCTCCAATTCTGTTCCGAGGATAATTCAAACTCTCTGTACTTGGCTCCAGAATTGCCTGATTAAGGCAGAGCACCATCAGTAGAGCAAGGGGGAAAGCAAAAGAAAAAGTGTGAAAATACATAATTTTTTAGTCAATTGCATTTTAATATAATTATAATCAGCTGAAAAACTTATTTTATACTGTCAAAAAATATAAAGCAAAATATCAGATGTTAGACATAAAGAGAATTTTTTTAGACTATAACACAGACTGATGTAACACATTATTTTAAAAAAATTTTACATGACCACATCTACCAGAATAATTTTGTCAAGGTAAGATTTTTAAAAATTATTAACTAAAGAAAAATGTACTTTCCCCCTGCCATTCTGTTTTCTCCATTCTAAAGAGTATCTTTTTACACAGAGTCTAAACGGTGCATTCTCTCCTGCTGCATCTTGCTGAAACACTGACCAGTATTCATATTAAAATAAATTTTCATCAGAAATTGTTAATAATTTTAGTACAATGCAAGTACTCATAAAGCTAAAAATGCCATTCAAGAATGTCTTCAGCATTACACATTGTATTATGCAGTCATGATCTACTGTATTAATGTGTTTTAACCAATGGCAATATTAATCTAGAGAAAAATGTTAACATTTCACATGAAGGATGGTACACTGACTTTTAAAAATATGAACTGTGATATCTGTTATCAGTTCTGCTATAAATTGGTTCAGTTACAGACCAACATATCCCACAACTGTAGGCCTTTACAAAATGTATTGTAGAAATTTGATAGTACTTTTAAATTACAAAAACCTCCTTAAGAGGAATTTCCTTTCAAGGGCCATCATTTCTCCTTTACAGTTCTCTGATTTCCTGTTCTGACTTTGCATTAGCTAGCACTAGGGAAAGGTTTCAAATCATTTCAATTGAAAAGACTCATAAAAGTTTTGAAAAATAGGAAAAGAAACTATTAAATTACTTACAAGCAGCAGTCTGGAAAATAAGTGAAAAGAAGTTTAAGTGAGTGGAACATACCATTGTAATAAAAAAATGCACCCCTCAGCCTCTCATTTTTAAACATACACAGGCACAGACATATGCATAAAAACATGGTGTTCTGTAAAACGGGAAAGAGATACTTTGAGGCTCTTTATTTGCCATATCTATGTTTGAAGTTCCCTTTGAAATCACCTCAAAACTCTTTTGGGATGATTTAAAATGTATAGTATGTACTAAAATGTGTTAAAACTATACTCACTTCACAGTGTCCTTATTCTTAAATAAGTAAATGTTTTTTGTTTGAATAAGAAACCTTGAAAAAAGCCCTAATCTTTCATATCAAAAGTTAACTATACCCCTCAGCAATGTGCTATCCAGAGAGTTTCCTAATATATTTACACACAGTTGTCTCAAGGTTATTGAAACTAATTTTTTTAGCATATTTAGCATCTCTTTATTCTTCCCTTAGAACTATGCATTCCAAATACTGATTGTAACAGGACATGATTCATGGTATCAGGAAATACTAGAGAAAAGGTTATCTTTGTTTTCCTTATTTTTTTCCAGCAAGATACAAAGCACTATATTCAAGCCCAATTTATATCTTCTATCTATCTGTACCTATCTATATTTCTATCTTTATAAAAAAAATAAATTCAGCACAACGTCTAGTGGCTAGAAAAGTCTTTTCTGCAACAGGCCAAATATAATTCCATCTGAACATGTGAGATTTAAAATACAGATGCTCCAAAGAGATTGCACTGTAAAGACCTATAGAAATAACGGAGGAAAAATATTTTCTCATGTTAATGGCTGATTTTTTTTTCCTACAGTGCCTGTCACTCTCCTGCTAAAGATTCCAATTCTGATGTGATAAAAAGAATTCAAGTTAATTCCATGAAGTACAGACTACAGATATGTTACAAGTTTTCAGAAAACACATATATGTTTTCATGTAAAATTTCTCAGATACAAGAGAGCACCAAGCTTTCTATGCAATCCCAGTGAGTAAATATGTAGATGTTAGGAGGGATATTTTAACTACAGACTATTAGTCTGATTGACTACAGAACTTTAGCCATCCATTTCTATGTCAAGTTCATTGATATGCATGCTACCAAATTCTGATATAATGCATTAATTTGTGTTTCAAAAGATGAAAGAGATGAAATAAAATTAGTTTTCAGCGTGGCTAGGTACTTCAGATTAGTTAATCTGAACTATTGTAAGTATTCATTCTTTGATCCATATACAAAAGCAGGGCTAGAACAATTTTACCAACCTGCTGAGGCCTTCAAACTGGTTTCTCAGGAGAGAGAAGCCCAATACAGAGGAAAAATGGAGGCACTAAGGACATTGAGGAAATGTTGAGACTGAGAAAGCTCTTGTACTTTTTTGTGAAAGTGGTATCACGTTGTGGTGAGGGAGTTCATGCTTGTGCATAAGCTCACATGATACAGAAAACACATTGGAAGAATGAGTTTGCTGATGCATTTGCACAGCTACAGTCTTATTAGAACTGCAGAGATTTAGAGGTATTGTCCATATGACTGAAGTTCTGCCCATGATGCACAAAGGCTTTTTAGAAGAGAAAGACCAGGAAAGAAATGAGAGACTTGAGTTCATGAAGCTTTGTCTTGAAAGGTGTGGCAAGCCATTCAAGAGCTTATGGAAAAAGGTCGCGAGACAGATATCTGTTACAGAGCAGTTGATCCCAAAAGGAAAGAAATTAAGCATTCTCTAGTCAGCTGAAAGAAAGCCCATAGTCTCAGGTCCTCCCTGGTAGTTATGGGAATTTTGACCTCTTGAAATGTCCTGGAACGGCATGGAGATAGCTGCAAGCATTCCAGAAGTTTGTGGATGTGTTGAAGAAAATTTCTTGACATAAGTGATCAAAGAGCCAATTGGCTTGCTCCTTCACAGAAAAGGAAGAAGTGATTGAAGATGTGAATATCTAGAGTAGCCTTGGCAGTAGTGACCATGAGACAACAGTTTAAGATCCCATAGGAAGTGAGCAAAACAAAGGGTAGAATCCCTGTTGAGGATGCCAGAACAGATTTCTTCTTGCTGAGCAATGTAATTTGCAGTTTCTTATGGAAGATGGCCTTGGATGACAAAAGGGCACAAGATAGCTGGTTATCTTCACAGAAAGGGTCCTCCAAATCACACATGTGGAAAGATGAGCATTTACGACAGGTAACTGTCATGGATGAACTGTATCTCGAGAAGATTTACAAAGAAGTGCAAACAAAGAGCTGTCCCAGGGGAACACATATTATTTGTATTTTTGATTTATTAAAATTCGGGTATAGACCTAGTATCGACACCCAACTGAGACAGACAAAGACTCTCTAACCCGTTAAAGTTAGAAAGTGTATGTTTATTTCGGCGCCGGGCAGCTGCGGGGGTCACCCCCTAATGTGCAGAGCCAAATCACAAAACAATACAGAGTCTATTTATCTACAAAGGTTTTGAATATTCAAAATAATGGTAATAAAAACACCTCCCATTCCCCACTTCATATGGAAATTAGCTAAAAAGGCTATTAAGCATGCGTAGTTAGTCTTTTAAAATGAGTCTGGGGTCGTCCTTTTTGGGGGGGTCCTCCTTTGATGAAGTAAAACTCTTCTTCCTCACTTTGACCTTTCTACCTTCTGAGTTTTGACAATACATATGACTTGGGAGGATTCCAACCTTTCCCCTTCATTGCTCTCAAATAATTTTTAATTAATATCTGTCTAACCTTTACTTGGATGGGGTTTGTCTCCTCTTATACTTTGCAGCTGAGCAATTAGTTTTTAGCTCATTCCGGGTTCAGCTTTAATCATTAACTTCTTTAATTGAATTCAGCTGCATTTGCTTTCTAAATCTATTTTAAGTAACTTTAGCAAAAATAGTTTTAATTAAGATCTTAATATTTACATGTTTAAGAAAATTCTATGTTTCATTTTCAAGGCTGGAATTAGGAAAGCCAAAGCACAGCTGGAGCTGAAACTAGTAAGGGATGTGAAGGGCAAAGACAAGTATGTATATAAGTACCCTAGCTGCAAAAGAAGGTCTGAAGTAAATGGAAAACACTGTTTAGTGGGACAGGAAACTGTGACCAACCTGGAAAATTCTAAAATAATTTGTGGTTTTACTCTAATTTCTTTTGTAGAAGACTGCCCTCAGGATGCCCAGGTCCCTGCAGCCAGTGGTAATGTCACAGACGAGACTGAGCACAGCCTAGCCTGTAGTGGATTTGGGACTATTTAAATACCAGCAAGAATCAAGCTTGCACCTCACCTGCCAGTTTTCCCCACTTGCTCCCTGTCTCCAGCAGCCTACTTAGTCACAGTGTTGCCTTTTGAGCCCTAAAATCAGGACCCAAACAAGGCTAGGTGATAAAATGAGGTTACTGTTTAATGAGGGGTCCCTCCAGGTGCACAACATGCCGACATGCATGCCAAAAATGCTCCAAAGATGCACACATGACACAGGGTATGAACAGTTTTATAAGTTTAGCAAATTAGCATAATTGGCAAGAATCCCCAATTAGAAACACAGGCAATGAAGTAATTCCCCCTCTTGGTTCAACCTCTTCTGAAGTCCCCCTCCTTGCTAGTTGTTTATGTCTTATACATGGGGAAAGTGTCTTGGGAAGGTGTCTTGTCCGTGATTCCCATAAGATGCAAGAGTATAACAGGCCTTCGGGAATTTTGTTTGTCTAATAGGAAAAGCACTTGTGGCAGGACATTCCCCTCTGCCATAGAAGAGCTTATCTGTTCTATCAGCTGATGCGATAACTCAGGGCATCTACCCCCTCACATGAATCTGCTAATTGGTGAGATAACCAAAGCCGGACATCTGTCTGGTAGTGAGTTATCTCTGGTGCTGTGGAGGTGGCATTCCCAACCAACAATAAACATTTTGCCTTGAGAGCAAATTGAAGAAAGATAAGCCTTGAATTTCTGACTGACGGACACTTCACTTTGCAAACTACAAAAGCTGCACAAAACTTTCACAAGCAGAAGTCTTCTGCACATTCCCTGGAAAACATATAGAACTTTTCCCTGAAGCTGGTTTGCCTACTTTGAGGTTACTCTTCTGGAGGTTGAGTGAAAGGACTCTGTGTGTACCCCATCACCAATTCGGTAGTAAGTTACATTGACTCCTAATCTATACTATTTCTTTGCTAGCTGTAATATACATACCTTTAAGGTGTGCACTGTTTTATGTGCAAATCTACTAGTAGTTTTTTGGTTTAACTTGTGCAGTAATTAACTCTGTTTAAGGTCTTTTGTCTGGTAATCTACTGTCTGTTCAATAAATAACTCATTTTATAATAGACCTGATTTGCCATTTTTAAGAACTTGCCAGCCAGGGCAGTTTAAGTGTGGGTCACCGGGATTTAAGCTGCTGCCAAGAATCTGAACCTAAGGCAGGGCTTGTCTAATGCTTGCTCAATCCATAACAGTACTGGAGTTAGGAAACTATATAACTATACAATACTAGCCTACAGAGCTACAAATATATCTGAAAAATATATGAAAGCAAAAATAATTTTTTGCATCAACAAGACCCTTAGTGCCCATCCCCTCAGAGAAATCACTGCTGGCATAAGGAGGCTTGGCAGAAAGACATGGGACTTGTGCTGTACAGCTGCCGACAGGCATCAACTCAAGGGTAACTGTTCACTGTCCCTGGATATCCCTGGAGCTTGTCCTCATGCAGCTCTCTCTTTTCTGGGATCTTCCCCACTGTGAACATCTTTTCTCCAGACAGGATATTTACCTATCTCTGTCTGAGACTCCTTCTTTCTAAAATCACTTTCTCTTTCCAGACTTTACTTCTTTTATGGGAACTTCTTTGCAGAGCCTGGCTCTCTCAATCTAAATACTCATTTTGCTGAAGTACAGCTTATGCTCAATCTCCCAGCTATGGTTCTGTCTCATGTCTCTTAATCTGGATGTGCCAGTTTTGCTTAGTCCAGTTGTTGCCAAAATTTACCAGCACTTTATACTGGCTGTATCTAGTAAGCTTCTGCTTGGAGAATTCAAAGTCTGTACTTCAGGTATGCATTGCCTATCATTCTCCTCACCCCTGGCTTTCTGCTACCTCTCAAAGTTCACCGTTTCAGACTATATCATAGCTTTGACAGCATTATCCAGGTTGCAGAAAGGTTGACATAGGGACCACATAATTAAATTGTTCATACACAAGCAATGAGGCTGAAAAAGTGCCAAAGGAAATGACTGATAACCGTGCAAGGCCAAACTATCACTTTTTTTTAATAGAATGGCAACTGGAAGATGATCCCAATGACCAGAAAACAGCAAATGTAACACTCATTTTCAAGAAGGAGTAACTGAGGAACTACTGGCCAGTCAATTTTGTATCAGAGCCTGGGTTGACCACTGAGGAAATCTTCCTGGAATCCACATCTACGCTTTTTAAGGACTAGGGCAGTGTTACAGAACAGCCACTATAAATTTATAAAGAGAAAATTGTACCTGAGGCAGATGATATAATTTCAAAATTAGATCACTTGCTCAGTGAGTGTAGTGAAAGAAGTGGATTTTGCTTGCCTTGACTTTAGCAAGACATACAGGATGGTATCTATAGCACTCCAATGGCCTGGAAAACAGGGACAGGTGTCGAAACAAGAGTATAGGGACACTGCCCAGCTGGGTAGGAATGGGATCTGGCTGGAGCTGAACTTGGCAAGAGACAGAATAAGAAGGGATTCTTTAGGTATGTTAGCCAGAAAGAGGTCAAAGAAATCATATTCTCTCCCTGTTGAATTGGGCTGACAAATTGGTAACAACAAATGAGGAAAAGGCTGAGGTACTCAGCTATGTTTTTGTCTCAGACTGTCAATCTGTTTTTCTCTTTTCCCACACCTCTTGAGTGGATGGACTGGAGGAGCAAAGTCCTTTCCACTGCAGAAGATCAAGACTGAGACTACCTGAGGAACCTGAATTTACATGTCTGTGGGACCCAGTGAGATGCATCCCAGAGTCTGGAGGATTTGGCTGATGTAGTTGCCAAGTCACTCTCCCTGAGATTTGAAGAGTCAAGGCTGTCAGGTCAAGTCCCAGATGACTGGAAAAAGGGAAAAATTGTCTCAATTTTTGAAAAGCATAGAAAGGTGGACCCTGGGAACTACCAACCTGTCAGTCTTGCCTCTGCCTGGGAAGACCATTGAAGACATCCTAGAAGCTCTACTTAGGCATGTGGTGGAAAGGGAGGTATTCTGAGACAGCAAGCAGGGCTTCACCAAGGGCATATCCTGCCTGACTTACCTAGTGGCCTTCTGTAAAGGAGTGACTCCATCAGTCACTCCTTTACTGCTCAGAAGAGGGAAGGAATGTCATTTATCTCAATATCTGTAAGATGGCTTTTAACACAATCTCCTGCAACATCCTTCTTTCTAAATTGGAGAGAGATGGATTTGGTGGACAGAGTATATGATGGATGTGGAATTGTTGGGATGGTTGCATCTGGACCAAGTTGTTTAATGTGTGGATGGAGTGATGAGTGGTGTCCCTCAGGGGTCTATATTGAGACCAGTACTGTCTTCATCAGTGATACAGACACTGGGCTTTAGTATAGTAATGAGGATGCCTCTATTGACTTATTTCATCAATGTAGAAAACATCAAACATGCCCAAACTGAACATAAACTGAAATCAGAACCAAAAATCACTGCTTGATTTCACAGTCTGTCTGCGTATCTATTTATTTAAAATAGCCTCATATTCTTATCACAAACCAAATTATTTCCTTTATGGCTGTCAGGAAAAATATAAAATGAAAGTTCAACTACAGAAGGTATTTCTATTGCAGGAAAAACTTTTTCTTCCTTTATACTCACCAAATTTACAGCAGGTTGCAGTCTGAGTTCAGCTGCAATTTCCACAATAAAGGAGGTAAAATATGAAAGCCCTCTCCCTGCCACTTATTTATCCAATCACTGGTGAAGTATGTCTCAAACTGGATCACACAAATTATGAAGGAACTTGGAAGAGGTTATTGGAAAGGACAGCATTGTTTTGTCTCTTAAGAAAATAGTGGCAATGACAAAAAAATGGTGGCAAGTTTAGGCAGATTATTTTATCCTTACGTGTAACCAAAACCTTCAACTGCCCTTTAGATTTTCTGTCTGTCTGATGTCCCCCAAAGGGCCACACATCCTTATTCCATGTCACACTGTGGATGATCATTTCTGTCATACAGCTTTATTTCATGAACATAGGTTAAGATGCTTGTCATTCAGAATGGCTGGAATATACCTTTTTCCTGTTAGAAAATGGTTATGAATCCAAACTGCACACAGTTAACAGCACTCTAAACATCTATAAAAATATACTGTATTTCTGTGAAACCAAACATAATCTCTGCTCTCTTAAATGCTCCCAAAGAAAAAGTAAATCAGAGGAAAACTTCCATTGACCAAAGTGAGAGAAAATAAATCATTCCTAGATCTCTTTTCATTTATGAAAATATTAAAAATACCAATATAATTTCATGTTATTTAATTTAGCAATATCTATTTCTCTTCCAAAGCTACGTAGCTCTAAAATAACTCATGTTTAAGCAACATGGTACTTCCTGTACAGTGAGTAAGTTAGATAAAGGTTTAAATCTTGCCTAGTACTTTAGTTCTTGCATCATCCGGGTAAGCTGGCAGGAAGGTACTTTCGCTTTTACAACTGAGATCCCAAATTACCATGGTCTGGTTTTTTTTGCAGCCATCCATAATATTTTTCGCAACTGTTATCACCAGGCTTCCTTAAGTAAGCTCAGTGTTTAACTAGCTGTCAGTATTTCCTTCAGATTCCCTACCTTTTTTTAGCATCCTTCTTAAATTGCAAAATCCAAAACTTCGAACAGTACTTCAACTTGTACCACATCAAAGTAAAAGGTGAAAAAATAGCTTGCTCTGTTTTAGAGACGGTATATATGAATCTCTAAATGCAGCCAGGTACTCTGCAATTGTGTATCACCTCTGGTTCATGTTGGTATTACGTTTTCTTTAAATCCCTCAGATATCCTCTCTGAAATGGCCATTACTGACTTGTTCCCCCTCCCATGTCTGCATTCCCTTAAGTAAGCAACACTTTGTAATTGGTTATGGAGCTTGAAGCTTTGCCTGGGCTGGTAACCTTTCACAGTGTAGCTTGATGCGTGAATGTAATGAACAGCCTTCATTTCATCTTTCAGGATACTAATGAAAAATATTGAATATCAGTACTCACTACACACTTCTGTTTTGATTATGAATCACTGATAATTAGTCTCTGCAAACAGGTTCTAGCCAGTGTAATCCATAATATATTTTGCACTGTGTTCTCCAAGGTCATCTGTCAAAATGTAAAATCTGAAACTGGTAAAACCCTGACATAAATCAAGATATTACATCTCCTGCTTCTTCTCTATCCACAAAGTATGTTATTTTGTCACAGAAAAAAAATCAGACTCATCTTCTGCAATGTGCTCTCTGCAGCACTGTGTTACCTGTCACTTTCCGTTTTCTCACACTTTTTAGATGCATTTCAGCATGTTTTTATTTGTTGATATTGGCAAGTAAATTCCAGCATGATTCTAGGAACTGATGAGGAACACAGGTCTAGTTTCCCATTTATTCATTTGCAGACATACCTTTATCATTCACTTTTGTTGATGTGTGCTTCTCTAAACGTGATTCATGTTATGTTTAGCTGGCTATATGTGAGTTATGAAATCCAAATATAAACTTGTCTGTAACAAGGGAAAAGATAGAATGTTTTTGCAGCTGTATAACTCTCTCTTCCTCTCACCAAATTCAGGCCAGCATGGTAGGTGGGCTGCCTTCCCTTCAAACTTTAGAAAAAAAACCCAAACGGTTTTGTACATTTTCACTACAAATTCACTGAGAATTTCTATAACAATATTTTCTGAAAATATTGCTCTGAACAGTAAAAGAAAAAATTACTGCTAAAGTGGTTGAAAGTGTCAAAAAAAGAGACAGTGAAATAGTTAGTAAAATTAACAGTATCAAAACTTTCTCTTATTGTTACAGTGACCTGAAAAAGGCAGATGTCCAGTGATTTTCCAAATGTTGCTTCACATCATCAACAGTTTTTTTTAAATAATTCTGTCTCTTAAAAGAGATAAATATTATTTTAAATCTCTGAAAAGGTGAGCTAAAAAGTAAATGTCTTGAGCAGCTCCAACGATTTATCTCTGAAAACACCCAAGAACCCAATTCTTTTTTCCTTCCCACTGTTGCTGAGTAGTTAGCAAAAATAAATATTGACAGGAAATTATACTTAAACACTTTAATAATACTTAAAAACCCAAAGAACTCTTTTTCAATAAAGAATACTTACAGAAAACTTTTGTCATGATTCATATTTAATATCCAACCTAGTTTCAGAAGATACTGCAATTAAAAGTGCATTAATGAAAAATGATTTCTAATTCATAGTGTGAGCCTAAGAGAGTATAGCAACTGTTAGAATTGATAGATGATTTTTAACTCTCAGAAGATAAATTTGTCTTCAATTAGATAAGCTTTACAATATTAAAACTAAAGTTAGACAAATGTAAAAGAGCTCGTAAATACCACTGAAACAACTAAACTTTTATGACATTAATTCTGGGGCAAAATTGATTGCAAATAAAATATGATTGCAAAATTACATAGAGACAAATCCAGGAGATAGACATGACATGCAAAATTTTGTCCCTTCATGGGTTACTCATTGCGATGGCAATTTTATAAATGAAATATTGAAGTATTTTAAATAATGTGTATAGATGTTCTTTATTCAAATAAATCAGCCATTGCGGGGTAAAAAGGTTACAAAAAATGACCTCTCTAAATGCGTGGAACTTGAAGTGAGTAAAGCAGGCAAAGCTGAACTCTGGCAACACACATATGAAGGGTCCTACAGAGGGAGGGATCCTAAAATCCTACAATGGATTTTTATAGGAGTGTAACAAAGATGTGACTAAGAGGAGCAAAAATATTTAGGCTGAAAGACTATGATACTATAAAAAATGGTAGCTAAAGTTTGTTAGAAGTTTTTTGTACTATGCTAAAACTTTTGTAGAGAAACGTTGGAAAAAGACTGTGATCAGCCTACAGCCTCAGACAAAGATATTGAAGTCTTTAAACTCACTGTAAACATCATTATTATTATTATTGTTATTGTGATTGTTATTATTATTATTTATTACTTCGTGTTAACGAAGTCATGTCAATGCTGGGACCAAGGCCCCTTCACTGTTGGCGGCTTCCTCATCTCCCTACACTCCCCACTCTCATATGGTCAGACAAGGTTTCCTTACCAGCTTGACCCTGGGCTTGCCTTAGAAGAGCCAGGGATGTCTTATTCCATAAAGCAATTTATTCATGGTGCAGTAACACAGAAACAGCTCAAGCTGGTGCCCCCGAGGAGGGGGCCCCCAACAGAGGAACCCCTGGGCTTTTATACCCTGGCAGTCCAAGGGTGAAACTGTCACTGCTCCTCCTGAACCATCAGCNTATTGTTATTGTTATTGTTATTATTATTATTTATTACTTCATGTTAACGAAGTCATGTCAATGCTGGGACCAAAGCCCCTTCACTGTGGGCGGCTTCCTCAACTCCCTACACTCCCCACTCTCATATGGTCAGACAAGGTTTCCTTACCAGCTTGACCCTGGGCTTGCCTTAGAAGAGCCAGGGATGTCTTATTCCATAAAGCAATTTATTCATGGTGCAGTAACACAGAAACAGCTCAAGCTGGTGCCCCCGAGGAGGGGGCCCCCAACAGAGGAACCCCTGGGCTTTTATACCCTGGCAGTCCAAGGGTGAAACTGTCACTGCTCCTCCTGAACCATCAGCTCCTGCTGTGTCTCAGTGCCCGGTCCCCTGGCTGGTGCCACTGGTCCCTGTGACCTTTGTGGGGCCAAGGGTTGGCAGTTCCTGGCATCTTGCCTTGGGCTCCCACCCAGAAGTGAACCTGCAGCTCCCACTGCAGCTGCACCTTGAGCTGCCTGCACTGAATGCATTCCTCAACAATACATCCAAGGGAAAGTGTTCCCCTCCACCAGTCCTGCATAGTAGAGATAAATCTTATGAATTTTTAAGAGCAGTGCTATCGATGGTTAAGCACCCTCTCACTTCAAGGTACTCTCCAAATACTTCCCTGTCTGCACTGGAGAGGAATTAATAATCATAAAATGACACTCAGTTCCACATTCAAAGCTACTCCAGTTATTTTATGACGGAAGAGTTTTTGGACTAAATCACTGTTTGACTACTAGACCTGAACTTACAGTTGAGTTGCACTGCTGCCTTCATTGACTTTATTTACAAACAATTAGAAATGTTAATTACATAAGAATGTAAAAATAAGTATATTCATAATATTTAATTAATTTTTATGTGCAAAATTTTAATTTTGTAAATTTTTATTTACAACAAAATAAAAAGCTTTTGCATCTAGCTAACAGCTAAAAAGTTGCTTCTGCACCTCTGAATCTTAAAGATATAATATCTATTTAAATAGTTGTAGAGGAAAATTCACTAGGAAATCTATTAAAATATTCACTGCAAGGGACATTTTGAGATGCAATTTCTTCCTCACTTTTATATCTTTGTTTTTAGCTTTTCTCTTTTCCCTCCATTTGCAAATACATATTTTTCCTTCCCCTGCTTAATTAAGCAAGGCAGAAAGCATAGCTGATGCTGCAACTAATGATTGGTAAAGAAAGCAATAATTGGCAGGTTTTTGGAGTGTAACAAGAAAGAATCTTTAAAAAATATAGACTAACATTATTATAGTTTACAAAAAGGAATAGTCAAAAGGAAAAGTTAAACCAAACAAACCAACCTGCAGGAAGAAATCATAAATGCCCTTATTTACAGCTTTTTCAGCAAAGCTGCTTGCTACCAATGCTGTAAGTGAAACCAGAATGAGATCCTGACTGCTGTGAGAAAGGCAGCTTCAGCAAAGGACCATGCAGCACATTTTTTCCCAGCCAGCCCTTCTAGGCAAAAGAGAATAATGGTTGTGAATGGATTAAGAGTTCACAAAAGTGTATCATTTACATTCAGGAATGTTTCTGATCTCACTCCATGTCTGCCAGTTTTCCTCTAGGGCTCTCGTTCAAGAGGAGGATCCATAGTGAGAATAAAACACATTGTCCCATAGGGGGCAAATTCATACAGAGGTACAACAGAAATCCCCTCTTAGCTGCAAAAACCATTCCTGTCTACTTCTCATAGACAAATGAAATACAAACAAAGAAAAGCATAAAAGAAAGTGTATGTTTGATCCCAGTATGATAATTTAAGAAGCCATACTTATGCTGTCTCCATAAAATAGCAGGATTTATACAAGGTTTAGCTTTTACACAATGGTCTTATTAAATGTACTTTCTACTTAAAGCTGCTGTGCCAGTAAGATTGAATATTATATTTGCCTGCTGTGTTGATATACAGATTAATGTTGGGCATGATTCCTACTGCAGTTTAGTAGGGAGTTATCTTGCAAAGGATATTCTTATTTTAGAAAATTATCAAAACACCACAAAAAGCACATCTTTCTGTCTAAATGAAGAAGATCATTCTGAAAAGTAGGTCATACAAATAAACAATACTCCTGTGGTCAGAGACTCGGATTTTGTGATTCAAAAATCAGATAGAGTGATGATATTTAAAAATAATCACTTTCCTAACATTTCATAATCAGTCCTGTGTTGCTACTAGTGACTTGGTGTACTGGCAACTAAGCATATTCTATATTAACAATGCAGAGCTTTAACAGGTAATGGCTTTCAGATATAGACTGAAATCAGTAATTAATAAGCAACAGCCAGCAAGCAAGGGATGAAATTTTTAAACTACTGTAGCACTAACCCATGAAAAATCCAAAACTTAATACACCCTTATTGAATAAAGACAAAAAGTTTATTCTCATCCAGTGGGCAGTAGATGCATGCATCTCCTTGTTGGAGTATGTTTGGAAATTATTTGTATATTCAAAAGGAAAGAGAATAAAAATTACTTAGAAGTTACTGTAATTACTATTAACGTATTAAGCTACTAAACAGAGCTAGGAATAGTAGAACTTGGAGGAATACTCTTTTAATGGTTTCATACAGGTGTTGGTATCTGATCATATGTACTGTTTTACATCTTCCATCAGCAATTCCCAGAAATTCAAACATTCCCTCCTTCCATAAATCCTGTAGTTGACATTTAGCCTGGTAAAAATGTCTTCCTGGACGTGAAGTATCTATCCCACCAGATACAAAACTTCCTCCTGAAACAGGTCCATAATTTCAAAGCAGGATTTGGACACAATTTGGAAGAGCAAGGATGGCCTCTTATTTTTGAGACAGGACTTCTGACAACCGTGCCAAAGAAGTCCTGTGCAACGACACAACCAAGATTTCTGCATTTAAGGAAATTTCAGAGGCCAGCATATTTAAAAGTGAGGATTGAACTTCATCAAGGAAATTTGCAACCCTGACATTGGAGTACCCCTTCACAGCTGAAAGCAGGACACAGGACAAGAGAGATGCTTGGTCTGAATTCACTCAGAAGTGCTATTCTGTATCACTATTACTCCAAGCACAGGAGTATAAAAAATGCAAGATTGTAGGTACATACACAAGTATATAAGAAAGAACATTAGACAAAACAGTGAACTTGGACTTTCTGAGCATAAGGACTTTGTTTCAAAACAATAAAACATCTTAAATGGTCTCAGGAACAGCTTCTCCTACTAATCTGTGTTCTCTGCAACTGTTGCAGCTATTAACTCTAAACAGCTTTATTAACTGCTATTTGTAAATTTGTCCATTATTTGGTGTTCTTTTATAAGCACCACCAATTGCTGTTCTTCTTTCTGTAGGAAAGAGGTAGAAAGATTTATTCCTCTTTTTCCCAGATACTTTTGAAAATATACAGTCTTTTCTATACGAAGAGCTTCAGGTGTTCCTTTAAAGAAATGGAATTAACACTAGAAAGCCATTTAACAGCAGAAGTGGTCCCTGGACTGCAGCATCAGCAATTTATCTTTTATCAGGGACATTACTTCAAGCCTTACTGTGAGCTTCCAGGAGGCTCTGAAACAGTGCTGAAGATCCAGCTTCAGATACACATCAGGAAAAAAGGCAAAATCCTCCCTATACATGTACATGCAATATATAAAAATAAATTATTATTGTGAAATAGAAACTTAAAGAATACTATTTGCCTACTTTCTCATCCTGGGTAATCAATACAGCAGTGTATTAGAAGCATATGCCTTAGTAACTAAAGTTTTTAGAACAAAGCCAGTCTACTTCAGGGGAGCTCTACTTGCAATGCAACACAGAATAACTGCTCTTAGTTCTAACTAAACTTACACTGTAACTCACAGTTCGGTCTCTAATTGTTATGTATTATCCCAAATCACAGTGTAAGAGTGTGCAAAAAAGCCCACATCAAATGGGAAACTATCTGCCAGGAAGCTCTTTCTATTAAAAAGAAATCTTTACGAAATTAGTTTTGCCTTTAAATACCATTCTTCTTCTATATTTTTCTCCTTGTAAATGTTAAGTTTTATGATATTATTTCTGTTATCTTGTTGAAAAAGACTGCTGAAAAGCAGGATGAGTTCAGATCTTACAAAAAACTCCATAGAAAGAAATTTTTGTAGAAAAAAAACAAACATTAGAATATTACCTAAAGGAAGTAACTGATCTTCTGAGCTGGCCATGGACTAGTTTTAAAAAGGTAAACAAATATTCATATTCTGACAGAAAAAATAAATATTGTAAAAATATAAAGTTTTCAGTGATGCTTTTCATGTAAACAATGCCTTTTACTTCCACTTTAGAAAGCTTGGGCTAGACCTGTATTGCACAGAGAGCAAGAAAGATGTTTCCACAAAGGGGTAAGCAGAGAATTATACTAAAAATTCTACACCAACAGTAGCTCTGATGCAGGAAAAATTCCTCAATATATTTACAGATAATTATTCTTTAAACAATATATACATATACATCAAAGACAGGAACAGCACTTTGTTTACAAAGACAGGCTACTGAAGCATAAGGAAAACTTTACAGAATTGGCATTAGTAGATATTTTTACAGACTTACAGCAAAGTGTAAAAGTTACAGGACAGGGACATAATTCCAGATCCATTTTCCTTTAGCTTATGTCCACAACTGACCACAAATTACCTGAGTATCAGGACTGGTTCATTCAAAAAGAGACAGCGGAGAAGGGACCTCATCAGTGTCTACAGGTATCTGATGGAGAAGTGCCACAAGGGTGGAGCCAGGCTCCGGGTGCTAAGCAATAGAACAAGAGGCAATGGGCAGACGCATGCACTGGAAGCTCCACCTGAACATGAGGAAGAACTTCTTTAATGTGCAGGTGACCACGTACTGGAACAGGTTGTCCAGAGAAGTTTTCAAATCTTCCTCACTGGAGGTATTCAAAAACTCTCTGGATGAAATCCTGTGCCATGTGCCCTGGGGTGACTCTGCTTGAGCAGGGAGGTCACTGTGGTCCCTTCCATCATGACCCATTCTATGCTTCTGTAAAAGCCTCTAGCACTCTTCCTTGACTGTTTCTGATGTAGAAGTTTTCTTTCACGGTGAGATAATTAACCAGGTCTCTAACAACAAACATAATTTTTAAGTTCCTGTATAATCATAAACTATGCATCTATCCACTGAATCCTAAACCTCTTAATCCTTTTACTCATCAGTTTCTTGCTGATACAGATTAAAATATAACAAAAAACAATCTCCTTTTAAGTTCCCTGCTATGAGTGTCTCTAAAAGCACATAGATATTTAGGGGGATCAGCAGAGAACTCCCTGAGCATGGAAAGTTCTCACCCCTGTCTCAGTTCCAGTGGGCAGAGGCAAGAAGGAATGAGCCCACGCTTCCATTACATCATGGCTAGTGCATGGTCTTTGGAGGAAAACTCCAGTCAGAAGAGAACCTTAGGTGACAACAGCCTGTGCCAGAGAGTGGTGGAGGCTTGAAGACATCCCTCACACGTAGCCTTTCTCCTTTTTTCCTTCCCGCTGGCTGAGCCTTGGCAAAACCTAGTTTGGGCAATGAGGCTTCACAAACACCTGTGTACTTCCAGATGTTCCTCAGTTTTAGCAATCAGTGTCAGGAAGTGAAAAAATGTTAGTAAATTAGGACACAATTAGCTCCTGATAATACATTGAACACAAAGTAGCTCAGTTTGCTTCTGACTCAAAGCACTCCTTCTTTTCAACCCTATCATACACCTCATACATGCAGACTTAGGGTGGTCTCTGCATGTCAGCTTTCTATCCTAAAGAGTGTAGATAAGTACCTTTGCTCATGGAAGTATTTATTATCAGGTTTGCTGCTGTTACCAGGGCTATGCACTACAGTACAAAGGTTAGAATGAAATTAAAAGTAGACTAGAATTTCACAAGTAATAGAACCTTTACAGTGAAATACTGCTAAACTAAGTAAACACTGGCATAAAGACAATTAAAATACTTGTTTCAGTAAACTCAATCAAGTTGCAATTATTTAGTACACCACTAAATATTAAGTTTTTGTACTTAGGTAAGAGAATCTTTGGCAACTTTAGGTTAAATTCAGTGAATTTTCATAAATTGTCTGTAGCACAGAAGATATTTTGTACTTTTCATACATTACTTAGTTACTGTAACCCTCTTAGTATTGCAAACCATTGACATTTTCTAATTGACTCATCACCGTACTCTCTATCTCTAGAGAAGGAAAAGAGATGCATGTAGTGAAAGCAATAAGAGACTAATGAAATAGTATTAAAAGAAAGTGGCAGTATACTTTATGCAAGAAAAATATGATTTAAGAGAATTTTTTAGTTTAGTTTATTATACATTATTTGAATTAGCTGTCTTTTTGGCAATAATAAATGTAGGACATGGCCAATAACATGTTTACCAGAAAAGTAGGAAGAACTCAGCAAACTGTGTGCTGTAAAAATATTTATATTAGTGGAACATTGAGGTGGCTTTTTGAATCTTGGTTAGTTGGTTCCCTAAAATACAGTAAATTAAACATACCTGTCCTCATCAAATGTCTAAGGACTACTTATTAACTCTAAGGCAAACACAACGGCTTTCTTCTCAGGCAAATTATGCTATTGAAATTGTGAATAATATAGTCATTAATAGAAAAAAAAGTTGTCCTTTCCTTGCAGTTCATTACATTTTTTGATGTTTTGTGAAAATGGGGTAATAAGACAGCTGAAAAATAAAATTACTCCTTCTTTGCTTGCATAATTATATCGTTTTATAGATCTTGGAGATGTAAAACAATTTCTTTAGTAAATATCTTTCCCTGCTCCATTCCCTTCCTTTCCCCTTCTTTTTTTTTTTTTTTTTCTT
>VZTH01016982.1:21446-86223 GCA_013397815.1 Aleadryas rufinucha
TTTCCCATCTCAATTCTGTTGTGGTCAGAATTGCAAAATCTTGAAAATTTAGAGACGGGGTTTTTACCTAGTTTGTGTATCTACAAAAATGCTTGACCTGCTTTGAGCCATGTATCTATATTAACCAACATTTCAATATACTTCGAATGCACAAAAGTCCTGAAAAACCTTTTAAAACCTGTGGTAATTGTTTTTTCCTTGAAATAATTCTAAACGGAAATGAGAAATTAGAAAGGACTATACGATAATTTTGAAATATATCTGTTTCTTCACGTTAACTTCCATAGTATTGCATAATATTAAATCATAAATCTTTAGAAGATACATTAATTTTTCAGTGAATCTGAAGGAAGTGTCAGAGTTTTTTTTAGAATTCAAGAAATGTTCTGGAGTTGAGAATGATTAGAAAAAGAAATAGGTAAACAGGAAAAGGTAGATGATTGCATATGTTTGATGCTTGCATAGGATCAAACTCTCTGTAGAGTTCACAGCTCCAATAATTTATGGTGTCTCAGAGATGCTGTCTCAAAATGAGATGAAACACAGAAGAAGCATTAGTGACTTTCAACTTCTTCATCCCATAGCAATAAATTTTAAACATTGAACTTTCCTGGTTAATTCCAATGGTTTTGACAGCTGAGAATTCCAGACAAGATTGTATCACAGACAACATAAAAAAGCAACAGTTACAGTCGACAAAAGTTAACTCATTGTCATGAAGAGCCTAATTAGAAGATCAGATTTAGCAAAAGGCATACAAAGTACAGGCAGTAAAAGGGCAGCTCTGTGTAAAATTGCTTTTCTTGACACAGAGAGTTCTCTGAACATGGATGGAGATGATGACACACTGAAAACCAGCAGGTAGCTTTATAGGGACTTTTCTCAGTCGCAGAACAAAAGACAGGTTCTTCACCTGCAGTGCCTTTGCTTGGTGATACTGTAACTGAATCTTCTTCACAGAACAATGACTAGATTTAAACTCCCCAACTATAATTGGGGAAAATTCGAGTAATGAAGAAGCTAGACCCTGTAAGTTTTCCAGAGAGACACTGTCTTCCTGTAAGACGGTACAAAGAAAAAAATCCCATGTCAGAGTGCCAATTTACAGTTGTACTTTACTTTTAAATATCCAGAAGAAAGGCATATTAGACTCATCTATTAGGTTTTTAGAAGCTGTAAATGTGAGTCTTCCTGTGGCTCTGTAAAAAACCCTAAGGGATGACCTGGTAAGCATGGATGAGTCATAATGTTTTCCACGCACTGCAATGGGAGATGATTTTCACTAGAGAAAGAAGCATGATTTTAAATCAAAGAATTAAATAATTGTAAAAATTTAATAATTTGGAGGATTTGCTTTGAAAAAAAATTCTATTCATGGTTGGTGCACTTCCATTCTTTCCTTCTGATGAGACTGTACATCTTGTTACACCATCTCATAGGGCGTTCAATTGCTGTTTGGAACTAGAAAGAACATAGCAGCATTTTTCAATAGAAAACAGCGAAAACGTAAGTGTTTGGCATTTGGAGTGACTAGTTTAAAAAAGAATCAGCATATGTTCAAATATGATGATTTTTCAGTAAGGTATTGACAATACGAATCTCTGACACATCAGAACATGTATTACTCAAACATTTTCATCCAGCATTGGAGGCATGCCCAGAGAAGGCAAGTTAATGATTTCCTTAACAGTGGTAGGAGCATGTCAAATCTAAGTGAGGGCTGTAATATGGACCCAAAATGGTATGAGTGAGACTGTTTTCCCCAGGAAATATGAGCACGTTGTCAATGTAATGAAGTAGCTGAAATAGGCACTATTTAACATAAACAGAGATTTGTCACTGTGGCTCCAAGCAGGCAACAACTCCAGAGAGAATAAGATGTGTGGAAGAAATAGTATCATGAAATGGATGAGGAGAAAAGAGTAAAAATAAGATTTGGTGGAAAAGTAGATAGATGATTACTGCTAAGGAATCTGCAAGCAGTGCTGTACTTGGCTGGTTAGAAACTGGTATAGCAAAACCAGAGGAGCTATTCAGTGTATGAAAGTTAACCATTATAAATTGTAATGCTGATGAATGTTTGACAATACTTGAGACTGATCAAATTGGAACAGTTAGCATTAAAAAAACTACTAAAAAAAATTTTCACAAAGTAGTTTCACAAAGCTACATGTAAAAGCTCCATATCAATAAGGAACTTGGTACTCAAGGACTAAAGATGGAAGGATTTTTCATGACATTTTTCATTTTTCATTTTTCATCATGACAGATATACAAATCCCCATAATTCTGCTGTAAACATGCCTTATAATCTCTTAGCACTGAGTAAGAAAATATCCGATCTGATCCGTGGTTTGAAATTTAAATTTATACTTACCTTTAAAAGCAAGTTACTCACTCTAAACATGACCAATGTCATGGATTTTTAATGATTTTTTCTATCAAAGTAAGAAAAAAAAATAGATAACATATTATTATGTTTTCTGTGATCTATGTCACCATTTGTGTCCCCTAGAATTAGAAATTATTTTAAAAATATATTTTCTTAGCCAGCAAATATAATATATTTCAAAACTTTGAAATATATATTTTCATATTTAAATTGTTTTTATTATACAAGATATTTACTTTAAATTGTAAATATTATTAACACCTGTAACCACATTATTACCATATTAACCTAATTAACACGTAACTTTTTCTAGAATATTCCAATTTACTATTACTATTATTTGACTTGGTGTCATACTCATTGCTATGATAAAATTAAAGATTGCTTTGTAGCGCAGCACTAATGTATGGAAATTTTAGCACACATGGGCTAATAAAACCATGTATAAATACTTTAAAGATTAAAAACGGAGTACAAAAGTGACTAGCATAGATAGTTTGCAGGGTTATACAAATGAAATTCTGAAAGAACTTAACATGGATCCAAGATTCTTTTATTGGAGTGTTTAAATGAGCCACAAGGTCATAAAGCTAGCCTGTAAAGTCCCTGTAAAAATTCACAGACTTGGTGTTCAGCTGTACGTTGTAACCGTAAAAAAATTAACCATTAAAACCACTGCATTTCAAATATAGATATCTCGATCAAGGAATTTCAGAATGCTTTTCACAATAAGTGAATATCCCTTCTATGACAAATCAGTTTAAAAAGTACAGGTACATTACTTTTTCAAGTAACTCGTACTACATCACAAGAGGAGAATAAAAGGGGGGAAAATGTTGAAGCTGGTCCATTAGCGTAATCCTATTGAACTAAAAAACCTAACTACATTGTGCTAATTGTGCTAAACAGAGCAATCAAGACTGAAAGGTTTTCAAAAGGCAATTTTTGCAGAGACAAACTATGGACACAACTTCCAGTTTTCATTCTCTTTACTCTGATGGTCTATGTGAATCTCAGATTTTCAGTTATAGCTGAGAATAAGAAGTGAATTCTACAGGAAATATTCCACTTTCCTGTAAAGAACAAGGGGTATGTTGTATTTCTGGAACACGGAGCTGAATTAGTAATTTGAAATCCGGCAAGTTTTACATAATGAGCAACCAATTAGCATAATTACAAAGGCAGAACTTGTGAGAATAGAAATTGCTGCTTCATATCATATTAAAGAAAGATATAAACCAGTATCATACCTCTGACAGCAGACAGTGTTTTGGATGGGATTGAAGGAAGTGCAGGACACTGCGGATGGGATTATTGGTTATAGCTGCATGGATACCTCAGCACTGCTGGAATTCATCACCTTCAGGTAAAACAGTTCTGAATTTCTCTGATCTCCCTCACCCATTTAAGCTAATGCAACTGTTGATATTTTTATCTCTAAAAAAGATTTGCAGTCGTTGATTTTGATCCCAAAAAGCCCTCAGCCACAGTGATCACTAGTGCAAATGAATTAGTTTCGCAAGCTGATTTCATATATATGTAGGAAGATATTTCTTTTCCCTGCTTTAAAGACATAGGCTTTCACTTCTACAGTGTATTCCTTTCTTGACTTAAAATGGCATTTAGAAAAAGCAGCCAATTAAGTGTTTTTCTGACTAAGCATCAAACTTAAATGGTATGAGACAGATAGCATCTGACTATACTATCCCTTGTCCTTTCCCTTATTTCTACAAGCAGTTCAAGGGAACACTCCACCAAAAAATCTGCATTAGGGAACAGCCACAAGTTATTCTGAGGCACACAAGCACTTGCCTTCTCTTGAAGGGGTCAAATGAACAGTTAAAATTACTACAACTTGCAGTGATGAAAAAATTCTCTTCTGCTCACACATGGGATTACATGGCACTTCAGTGATATGGATAGAAAGTTCATTTTGCTAGTTATTTTCACAGGGTATCTTAATTGTTTCTTTCTGTAGAAGTTAAGGTTCTCAAAATATTTTTTTTTATTTAAAACTACCAAACAGCTGAGATTATTTTTTTAGCATGGTTATGGTAAATATTCCCAATTAAAGATGCAGTAGAAACTTTTGAAAAGCAAGCCATTTTTCTTTTTTGCCTAGCAGGTACTGAATTCAAAGTAAAGTCATTTAAATCACTTGAATGGGTTAAAATTGGAGTTTAGATATTCAATATGAGAAAAATATGCTAAAATTAGGTCATCTGTATTTTGAAAATTGTATAGTTCAGGGTGGTTTTTGTTGGTTTGGTATTTTTTTTTTAGGTAATATGCATTATCATTATTTCTTTGTAGTACTTTCATCTAAAAAGACAGGAAACAGTTCAAAAGGATTTAATTAAATTCCTCTCCACTGCTGAACAGATACATTATCTTGAAAAAGGAGGTTGTATCAGAACAAGTGGTTCTGATTAGGTCTAATCAAGTGTTATTTCTAACATTTTGAAAAGACAAATGGGTGTTAGATTATAAAAAGTGTATAAATATTGTGGACTACTTAAATAAATCTAACTTTAAAAAAAAAAATAAATTCAGTTGTTCTCTGAAAACCTACAGTCTGATCTAACAGAAAAGTAAAAGCATTTATTTTGAGAACAGGAGTTAACTTTTGACTAGCATCTTAACAATTCTTGCAGACATACAACCTAGAAAAAGGTAAGAAAACAAACTCTGTAGAAAAATGTTATGTTTATTTTTAGAATTTTTGAAAAAAAAAAGCATTGTAAATTCAAGTAATTGTAAATGTCTTCATTTCGACTAAAAATGAGATAAACAAAAACTGCTGAAGCATCTTTTATTCATATATGAGGTATTTGTAAACACAACTATACAAAAGTTGCACCATAATGACTTAGTGTATGAAAAAAACAATAGAAAGTTTAGCTGTGGCTGTTTATTTTCCTAAAGGCAACAATCACTCACAGTGGGTTTCCTTTTCTGTTTGTTTTTGTGTTTTCTTGCAAGAGTGAAGTACATATTGAAGACCGCCTGAAATCTTGTTAACGCATTATATTAGTCTTGTTCTTAATTTGGTTTTGTATCGTTCCTGGCACGTCTTGATTAGAGCTTACGAGCCACACCAACTCTTTATCATCTGGGTAGTTCTTCAGATCCTGTGTCATATACTTGAATACTTTTCAGAATTTCCACATTTAGGCTGAGACACAGTTTTAAATTCAAATGATTAAATAAGTAAGATTTCTAAAGACGATGATTTTCTTAAAAGTCACTGGGGATGCAGCTTCAGGTTGGGTATGATATCTAACAGCTAGCATCAAGGCTAATATATAAAATGTAATTAAAAAAACACTGAGAAATGTTGGCTGTATCATAATACTCTTATTTGAAATTAAAACTGTATTATTATTATTAAAACTGTATTATTTTACTATAATTATTTTAAATTAATATTATATAATTTTAATGATGATTAGAGAGAAATATTTGGGGTTTTTTTGTTTAGTTTCGGTTTGGTTTGGTTGGGTTTTTTTTAAGTAGTGCAGGTATTATTATTTCTCAGCAGTAATAGAATTTACTGAGTTTTAAAATTCTGGAGCTCAAACCTGAGAACCAATCCAAGGAACACTAAAAGAAACAAACAAAAAAGTCAGGAAACAAGAGAATGTGTTGATACACGGTAGCCATATAAACAATCCCTGAGAGAGCTGAGAAGAAAACTAATATGAAACTGTCTTATAAGAAATAGATTTGTATGTGTGGCACAAATCTAGCAATGGATGGATGGTTTTCAGATTAGTTTCTTGATGTATGTAAAAAGAAAGCACATGTCACACTTAAAAAGGAACACAGAAGTAGTCATGCTGTCAGGTACAAGCCCATCAGAGCTCCTATTCTGTATCTGAAATTGTACAGAAGGATGCTCTGGAAGATAGAGCTGATAACAGTCCACTATTGAGTTCAGTTCTTAGACCTCAATTCATATGGCAAGAAGTATTAAAAAAAAACCCATCAAGTAAAAAAAATCAAAGCAAAAAATGCTGACAGAAAAAGCTTGTTTAAAAAAAATCTAGATTTTTTTTTTAATATATATATGTAGAAAATAGTTTAAAAAAATAAGGAAATAAACTTCCAGGAATGAGGGATCTGATTCTGTTTATAACTTCAGTTCCTTCTGGAGGAAAGCTGAAGACAAGACAAGAATGAACAGAAAAAGTGACATGGTCAGGACATCCACAAAATATCTTGNCATACAACCTAGAAAAAGGTAAGAAAACAAACTCTGTAGAAAAATGTTATGTTTATTTTTAGAATTTTTGAAAAAAAAAAGCATTGTAAATTCAAGTAATTGTAAATGTCTTCATTTCGACTAAAAATGAGATAAACAAAAACTGCTGAAGCATCTTTTATTCATATATGAGGTATTTGTAAACACAACTATACAAAAGTTGCACCATAATGACTTAGTGTATGAAAAAAACAATAGAAAGTTTAGCTGTGGCTGTTTATTTTCCTAAAGGCAACAATCACTCACAGTGGGTTTCCTTTTCTGTTTGTTTTTGTGTTTTCTTGCAAGAGTGAAGTACATATTGAAGACCGCCTGAATCTTGTTAACGCATTATATTAGTCTTGTTCTTAATTTGGTTTTGTATCGTTCCTGGCACGTCTTGATTAGAGCTTACGAGCCACACCAACTCTTTATCATCTGGGTAGTTCTTCAGATCCTGTGTCATATACTTGAATACTTTTCAGAATTTCCACATTTAGGCTGAGACACAGTTTTAAATTCAAATGATTAAATAAGTAAGATTTCTAAAGACGATGATTTTCTTAAAAGTCACTGGGGATGCAGCTTCAGGTTGGGTATGATATCTAACAGCTAGCATCAAGGCTAATATATAAAATGTAATTAAAAAAACACTGAGAAATGTTGGCTGTATCATAATACTCTTATTTGAAATTAAAACTGTATTATTATTATTAAAACTGTATTATTTTACTATAATTATTTTAAATTAATATTATATAATTTTAATGATGATTAGAGAGAAATATTTGGGGTTTTTTTGTTTAGTTTCGGTTTGGTTTGGTTGGGTTTTTTTTAAGTAGTGCAGGTATTATTATTTCTCAGCAGTAATAGAATTTACTGAGTTTTAAAATTCTGGAGCTCAAACCTGAGAACCAATCCAAGGAACACTAAAAGAAACAAACAAAAAAGTCAGGAAACAAGAGAATGTGTTGATACACGGTAGCCATATAAACAATCCCTGAGAGAGCTGAGAAGAAAACTAATATGAAACTGTCTTATAAGAAATAGATTTGTATGTGTGGCACAAATCTAGCAATGGATGGATGGTTTTCAGATTAGTTTCTTGATGTATGTAAAAAGAAAGCACATGTCACACTTAAAAAGGAACACAGAAGTAGTCATGCTGTCAGGTACAAGCCCATCAGAGCTCCTATTCTGTATCTGAAATTGTACAGAAGGATGCTCTGGAAGATAGAGCTGATAACAGTCCACTATTGAGTTCAGTTCTTAGACCTCAATTCATATGGCAAGAAGTATTAAAAAAAAACCCATCAAGTAAAAAAAATCAAAGCAAAAAATGCTGACAGAAAAAACTTGTTTAAAAAAAATCTAGATTTTTTTTTTAATATATATATGTAGAAAATAGTTTAAAAAAATAAGGAAATAAACTTCCAGGAATGAGGGATCTGATTCTGTTTATAACTTCAGTTCCTTCTGGAGGAAAGCTGAAGACAAGACAAGAATGAACAGAAAAAGTGACATGGTCAGGACATCCACAAAATATCTTGAATCTGTCAGAATTCTGAAGTGAAACTGATAATTAACTGTGGATGTAAGATAATTATATTGGCAAAAGAAAAACATGAGGAGACATGCAGGAAGGTGTAAGAAAAAAACTCCCTGTAGCACCCTGTTGAAAGGATCAGTTGAATCAGAAATTGTGCATAGAATTCACACAGTGAACAACAAAGAATAAGAGTGTTATAACCAGATCTGTGACAATAGCATTTTTTTGCCATTCAGCAGTCCCTTAGGAAGCTGACTGCAAACAAATTTGTCCATGGTCCTGGGATGTTAAAGATAATCACTGGATTGGGCTAGTAGTATAATCCAAATGACACACTGGTTACGGTAGGATTCATGAGAGGCTGAATTGTCTACCCCCTGGCTGGGTTTGTCCCAGAGGTGGAATAAACTACAGGTCTGGTACAATTTTCATAATTTTTAACTGCAGTCAGTAATTTCTATAATCAGTATTTGTAAATATTTTCTTTCAAAGAGAGTTATTTAAAGGTTTGTATTGGAATAAAAATATTTACAGAATTGATATGAGTGAAAGAAAAAAATATGAAAGAACTTCTGGCCTAGGTAATTTCTAGGAAAGGGATTACATGGTCTAGTTGAAATGATATTGAATGTGAGGTACTGAACATGAAGTACTGATTTTTGAAAATCTGAAGTATTTTCATAACAACGGAGAAACCCAAAAATTATCAGGCCCATCATTCTCAATCTCTTCAATATTCCTGATTAAATCGAAAACGCTTTAATCCTGTTAGCATTATAGGTCAATCATTGCATTCTTGAGATAGATCTTGGTCACGACACAAATACAACACTTAATTGGCACATTTTTAAAGTTCTGCTGCGTCTGTATACATAAAAGACATAAAATACATTGAAATATATTTCAATACCAGAAGAAACATTATGTGAATCTTTTGGTTTGTGACATAATTTACAGTAGGTAGAAATACATATCGATTGGAAGGTAACATGTTCCAATCTCTATTTTTCAGTATAAAAAAACACAGAATAGAAGAAATTTATATGAGCCAACCATGAACAGCCAGCCATGGGCTAAAATTTGGGAATGGAGAACTTTCTGCATGTTGTTTGTGGTTGCTTCAGTAGTGAGGCTTATATAGAAACAGAAGAACAGCAATTTGCATGTATCCAAGGGTTATCTAGACTCTGTGTCAACCCCTTACTGGAGGGTGAATTTTAAAATCAGTGTACAGTCAGGGATAACCTAGAGTGTATGTGGAGCATATTCTCATATTCAAGGCAAAGGATTGTTATGCAAATGAAGTTATGCTAAGTCAAAATGAAGTGTCCTATGGGACTCTTTTATGCAACAAAATTAGAGACTTGGAAGGACTCAAGAACACCTAACGAAGGTATAAAGTATTCTAGTCATTTGAAAACAATGCAAAATGTACATCCCCGAAGGCACTCTGTCAATACAGAGTGAAAGCAGGGAGATCTGAGCTGAGTCATCCATTCTAATCAACATCATTCAGGATCATTTCTCCAAGTGTTTTTTACCTGATCAGTTCAGTACTTAATGCATGTATGATTCTTCATGAGACAAAAATAGCTGTGACTTACAGACAATGCATAAACACAAAAATTAAAGACAGAAACTGTTAGTTAAAATGTAAATGTAGCTGAAGTAATTTAAACAAACCTTTTTCACTTATATTTACTTTTTCACTGGAGTTTCCTTAAAGGAAAAAGATGCCTTACAGTATACCCAACCTCAGGATTCTGACTTTTGAGGTCTTTTCCTGCACTATAAGTCAGAATTCCTTATGAAAATCATATAAGAGGCATATATTGCATGAATATGATATCACCAGCATGCTGCATGGTTTAACAAGATCTTGTTTTGACAAAATACATGTTGAATTAATCTACCATACACTTCTAACTGAAGGAGAGCAGATGAGACAACCAAATTATGTGCAGAAGAGTAGTAGAGAGAAGACTTTTGGCCAGATGAGAGAAATATGACATCGATTATGTGGATAACTATGATTAGACTTATTGCCAATATAGTATCATATATTAATTAAGTATATATCAATCAATCAATAAGGTGTAAAACATAAACAGGTCTAAAGGGTTATGGTATAGCAAGTTTGGCTAGAAACACACTAGTTTACAGTCTTTGGCCTTGCAGAATGCACAACTACAAAGCAGCAAACCACCTATGGAGCTCCATTAGGATTTTATCTCCATGTGTGACCAGATCTTAGTGCTTTTACTCACCTATTCAAAAGTGAGAGTTCCTGTTTTTGGGAACCCTGATCTACCCCTGAAGGTGTCCCTGCTGGAGTGGGGATGGAGATTCACCAGGGAGCTCCCTGCAACCTTGGGAAACCGGTTCGTCTAGCTGTCCTAGTCTCCAGCAGCACCTAATATCATTTTGCAGGCCAGTGTGTACCAAAGTCAGTTGCAATCATCACAATTCCCCCACCTCTGGAATGCATCAATTACGCAAGCATTCAGACAGTTCCTTCTGCAATTCCCAGCTGGTGTTCTTACCTCAGGACAATTCCCACCTGATGTACCAGTCTGAGGACAAATCATATTGCCTGTGTGTGAGGTATATGTGAGGGTTTTGGAAGGGTGCACAGAAAGATTTGACGTTAATTTGTCACTGTCACATTAAGAATACCTTAAGCTAAAACTCAGCAGCTTAAAACAGTTGCTTTATTTGAAAATAATCCTAACGATAAAAATAAGTGTCCATGAATTATTCATAAAATCACAGAATTGATGAGGGTGGAAGGGACTTTTGTAGGACCTCCATAGGTCATCAAGTCTTACTCCCCACTCAACCAAGAGCACCTAGACTAGATTGCTCAGGTCTATGTCTAGTCAGATCTTTAATATCTTGAACAATGAAGACTTCACAAGCTCTCTGGGAAATCTTTTCCAGTGGTCAATCACCTCACAGTAATGCCTGAGTAGTATTTCTTCTATTTAATCACCTCTTGTCCTGTCACTGAGCACCACTGAGAAGAGCTTGTCTCAATTTTCTTTTCACCCTCCCACAAAGTATTTATGCAAATGGTAAAATCCCCTGGAGCCTTCTCTTCTGCAAGATGAACAATCCCAGCTCTCAGACTTTCCTCATAAGAGAGGTCACTTCACCAATTTTAAGGCACTTCACTGAACTCCCTTCTGTAAGTTAATGTCTTTCTTGCCAGGAGGAGTATAGAACTGGGCCCAGAATTCCAGATGTGTCTCACCAGAACTGACTCCCTTAATTGGGTGTTAAGACTCCTTCTTCTGTAGACCAAAGGGCCATTGTTCTTTACTGTAAGAGTACCGTGCTCAGTAGGAAAAGACAGGACACCCAGATCTTTCCCTGCAGAGCTACTTTCCCATCAATTAGCCCCCAGCACACCCCTAGAACCTTTCAACTCTTTTGGCAGGAGTTGGTATTTCCCTGTATTATGAGCTTCCTGACAGTTTTTCTTCAGTCCGTGAGGTTCCTCTGAATGGCAGGAAAAACATCTGCTATGTTAACCAAACATTCCAGTTTTGTGTCATATGTAAACTTGCTGAAGGTTCACTCTGTCTCATCATTCAGATCATTAACAAAGATTTAAATTGTAGTGGAGACAGTATCTACCCCTGGGGCACAATACTGGCAAATGGCCTTCATGAACTTCCTGCCACTCATCACAACCATTTCAGCCAATTTGTATATGAAACTATGTCTGATCATTCTGTCAGTTTCCAGGCCACATCACTATCCACTTGTATGTCACATACTCAAGTGATATGTCCTTGGGGATGTTCAGGATATAGCCTCAAAACCTTTGAAAAGACAAGGTAAATAACATCCACTGTTCTCTGCTCATCCATGAAGCCAGTATCTAATCATAGACAACTATCACAGAGGTTCTCATCTTCATAAATCCGTGTTGACAACTTCCAATCACTGTCATGTCCTTAGCATGCTTGCAAACACCTTCCAGAATTATTTGCTCCACTATCCACACCACAGCTGAAGTGAGGCTGCGTCCTGGTTTTGGCTGGGGTAGGGTTAATTTTCTTCCCTGCAGCAGGTACAGTGCTGTGTTTTGGATTCAGTATGAGAGCAATGTTCGTAACACACTGATGTTTTGGCTGCTGCTCAGGAGTGGTTATTCTGAGTCAATGGCTCGTCAGTTTCCCGTGCTCTGCCAGTGAGCAGGTGCACATGAAGCCAGGAGGGAGCATGGACAGGATGAATGACTCAAACTGGCCAAAGGGATATTCCACAATACAGAAAGTCACATCCAGTATGCAGACTGGAGGGAGCTGGCCACAACACTGGTCAGTGGATGGTGAGCAATTATGTTGTGCACCATTTCTTTCTCTAAAGTTTTATTCCTTTCCCTCTTTTTCCTTTCCAAAGTAGTAGTAGTACTACTAATAATAACAACAGCTACTACTACTTTATCTGAATTATTAAACTGTTCTTATCTCAAGCCAAAGTTTTACCTTTTTCCTATTTTCTTCCCCGTCCAGATGCAGGCTTGTGGAGTGAATGAGTGGCTGCATGGTACTGTAGCAGCCAGGTGGATTAAACCAATGCAGGCTGATGGATTTATAATTCCCAAGGTACTTCTTGACCTTGTTGAACATAAAGGTGATATCTGCCATCTTTCGATCTTGAGAAACCTTCCCCAGCCTCCATGAACTTTCACTGGTAATTCAGAGAGGCCTTCTGGTGTCATAGACCAGCTCCTTCAGCACTTGGGAGAACAATTTGTCTGCTCCCATGGGCTTGTGTATCTCCAGTTTGCTCATGTGTTCTGTAACTTGATCCGCTTCCTCAGCTGAAATGGCTGATGGACTTTAACTTTCTTAATGCTGTCTGTACAGGCACTGAACTTTACAAGAAGAGGCAAAAACTTGAATTAGAATAAATTATGTTAATATACTCTAAATCTTTCAAAAAATCACTTGGTTGTCGGGAGCTTGTGAAATATGTCAAAGCTGTCAAATCTAGGTATCCAAATCCTCACTATAGAGAAAATCGTACAAAATAACATTTTTGCACTCTTCAGTTAACATGAAGGTAGCATTACGCATATATAACCTTACCACTGATGAATGAAAAGTGTCTTTCAGAAATAAGAAATCTTATGAATAGAATTACAAAATCTTTTAGTGTTATTTTAATCTCTTTCCCTGAAGTCTATGACACAGCTGACATCAATGACAACAGAATTAGAATAACTTAGAGTAAGGAAAATTTTTGAAATTTTTTTTACTTCTTACCATAACATTTTCTCCTTGTCTTGCATACCCTAGAACAAATAAATGACTAGAAATTACAAGATTAGATGATTATCTTCTTTCCATTCTATGTCCTCACTTTTTTAAAAAAAGTGTACATGTTTGCAAAATAAGAAATATGATTCTCCTTAGGGTTCCAGTGCCAGTGTACAATTAATTACACTAACTAACTAACAAATTGAGAAAAAAAAGAAATTTCTTTCAAAAATGTGATCTGAAACAAAATCCAGAGAATGTACTGAGTGGACTTAATTCTTCTTATGAGCTGCATATTATTTTATTTTCTAATATTTCAGTTAATTAACTTTAATATAATTTTCCTGAACTCACAAATCTCTCACATTACAGCATAAATAAATGAAAGACTAATGAATTATTTTATTGTAGTTCTGCTGTTGCTTCATCTTCTGCAGAACAGCAGCATCTTTAGTCTTTCATAAATCAAATATTACTTCCAATATTTTTAATCAAATCCCTAAAAGCCACAAACAGTCTTTAAATTTGCTTGCATACACCTTTCGTGATTTTTTTTAATGTGTACAATGTCACACTACATGTAAATGTTGTGGAAGCAAATTAAAATATAAGGGCAAAGATGAAGTGCAAGTGTACAGTGAATAAAGTCTTTCTCGTGAAGGAGAGTGAGACAAAATGGATTCAATGAATTTGTTTCCTGGTCCCAGAGTTTCTCATTAGCAGAGAGAGCAGCACTAGTGTTTGTTAGGAAAAGGTACGCACAAGCTGGCAATAACTGATCTGCTTCAAATGTGTGATATGCTAAAGGTTACCAACCTCTCCATTGGAGCATGTCTTTTACCAGCTGGGGAAAAGAATACTCACCAGTACTGTACAAAACCATACTGAATAACAGTCACTCTCCAGTACCTACTTAAAGTAATGGAACAAGACCAAAATTACTTAGGAAACCTGAAACGCTGGACAACATTCTCTTACAATTTTTCACACATAAATTTGCCGACTAATTGTTCAGGAACACAGACTCCTGACAAATACTTTGTTTTCGTTTCATGCTCCATTCTGGACCCTGCCTTGTCCCATCACAAAACGTTATTCAGTATCATTTTTCATATGAAGACACTCAGTGAACACCACAGCATGCTGTTGTTACAACTCTCTATTTTATTTGAAAAAAGGACCAACATGCTCACAGGTATCAATACTGTATCTCGTCTGCCTACACAAATAGGGCCTTGAAGGGCCTTGAGGGGAAGCTGTATGAGGAGCAGCTGAGCATGGTCTGTTCAGCCTGGAGAAGAGGAGGGAGGAGATTGAGGGGAGACCTCATTGCAGTTATAACTTCTTCATGAGGGGAAGAGGAGGGGCAGGCACCAATCTCTTCTCTGTGGTGATCAGTGACAGGACCCAAGGGAATGACCTGAAGTTGTGTCAAGGGAAGTTTAGGTTGGATATTAGGAGAAGGTGCTCCACCCAGATGGTGTTTGGGCAATGGAACAAGCTCCCCAGGGAAGTGGTCACACCACTAAGCCTGACAGAGCTTAAAAAGCATTTGGACAATGGTCTCAGGCACGTGATATGACTCTTGGGGATGGTGCTGTTCCGTGCCAAGAGCTGGACTCCATGATCCTGATGGATGCCTTCCAACTCAGTATATTCTATGATTCTGTAAAATAGAGATGTCAACAGATACAGACATATTAATTTGAAAAGTATCTCTCAGATGGTTTCTAAATAATCAGTTATATCTACCTAAAAAATTCTCCAGCTTTACCTCTAGAAGTTTAACTCCATGGATTGGTTCACAAGATAAAAATCCTTTATTTCAAACCACAACTTCAGTACTTCAGCCATTTAATTTAAGGTTTTTGTATTAAGCTTCTACATTTCATCTCTTAGGCGTCCTGATCAGCAACGCGCATAACATGAGCACTATATATATGCATGAACTTCAGCTTTACAAATTTTCTTTTGTACAAGTCAAATGCTCTTGGTACCAGAGTTTCCAGAGATGGATGTTCAAGTGATAGTAAATAATTGTAATTCCATCACAGTAAATGTAGATACAGTGACTTACTGACATTGCTTCAGGTCTAGAGTAACCTTATTACAAATTCAATACCTTTTTTCAAATAAGAAATTACACTGGCTTCAAACATGCACACGTTAAATAATCAAGTCCCTTAATTTACATCATTTCTGGTCAGTGTGCTCTTGCATCTTTCCCTAGGAAATGGGAAGGAGAGGACTGAGATCTCTCTCTTTCTCTCAGATTCATTATACTTTATAGTTAATAACTAAGTGTTCAGCGGCTTGGGTTGCAGTCAGTTAATTGTGGTGAAAGAGGATGTCTGTGCATTACTCTTCTATTGACAAAGAGTCCTAGTAGTAAAGACAGACTATTATTGATAGAAGAGCTAACAAGTTGTTGATGAGCATACTAAGTTCAAACAAGAATGAAGGAACAAATACTGACCTCCAAGTTCTGGGTGCTTTCCTAGGGGCTGGAGCACATCTACAAAGACACACTGATTCAGCCTGGAGAAGTGAAGGCTCCAGCAAGACCTTATAGCATCTTCCAATACCAAAATAGGGCCTACAGGAAAGTTGGAGAGGGACTTTTAAAAAGGACATGCAGGTGGGAATGGCTTTATAAACTAATGAAGGGTAGGTTTATATTACATATTAGGAAAATTTTTTACTGTGAGACACTGGAAGAGATTTCCCTGAGAAGTTGTGGATGCCCCATCCCTGGAACTGTTCAAGGCCAGCTTGGATGGGGCTCTGAGCAACTTGGATTAGTGGCCTGTGACCCTGCCTACAGTTGGGGCATGACCTTTATGATTCCCTTCCAATTCAGACCAGTCTATTATTCTACAATACTATGTTATTCAAGGTATATTTTTAAAACAGAAAAATTAAAGAATATATCATATAAGAACCTATACAGAAAGTAATTCTGGACTCAATTAATTGTGGAATCATGACTCATTTTGTGGTCCACCATGGCATTCATGCCCTTCTGAATTGTTCATGTATTTTCAAGTCAGAAAGAGCAATCAGATATGATAGATGTATTTGGGATTGCAGGAATGAAGCAAAAAGGAATTGGAAGAAGAATAGGGTCCCTCAAAAAAGACAGTGGAAATAAAGGTTTCTTTTAGGTGTTCTCTCTACTGTCTGGCAAAATTGCTTCTGCTTATGCAATCAGAACCCAGACACCTCAAAAACTAGAGTGGCACACAAAGCAATATTTTTATATCACAAAGCTGTTATGTTAGACTCTTCCTATTACATTCCAGGAGTCATAATTTTTATTACCAGTGCTGAAATACTTTCTGGAGAACCAATACTTGACTTCTGCNTTAGGAGAAGGTGCTCCACCCAGATGGTGTTTGGGCAATGGAACAAGCTCCCCAGGGAAGTGGTCACACCACTAAGCCTGACAGAGCTTAAAAAGCATTTGGACAATGGTCTCAGGCACGTGATATGACTCTTGGGGATGGTGCTGTTCCGTGCCAAGAGCTGGACTCCATGATCCTGATGGATGCCTTCCAACTCAGTATATTCTATGATTCTGTAAAATAGAGATGTCAACAGATACAGACATATTAATTTGAAAAGTATCTCTCAGATGGTTTCTAAATAATCAGTTATATCTACCTAAAAAATTCTCCAGCTTTACCTCTAGAAGTTTAACTCCATGGATTGGTTCACAAGATAAAAATCCTTTATTTCAAACCACAACTTCAGTACTTCAGCCATTTAATTTAAGGTTTTTGTATTAAGCTTCTACATTTCATCTCTTAGGCGTCCTGATCAGCAACGCGCATAACATGAGCACTATATATATGCATGAACTTCAGCTTTACAAATTTTCTTTTGTACAAGTCAAATGCTCTTGGTACCAGAGTTTCCAGAGATGGATGTTCAAGTGATAGTAAATAATTGTAATTCCATCACAGTAAATGTAGATACAGTGACTTACTGACATTGCTTCAGGTCTAGAGTAACCTTATTACAAATTCAATACCTTTTTTCAAATAAGAAATTACACTGGCTTCAAACATGCACACGTTAAATAATCAAGTCCCTTAATTTACATCATTTCTGGTCAGTGTGCTCTTGCATCTTTCCCTAGGAAATGGGAAGGAGAGGACTGAGATCTCTCTCTTTCTCTCAGATTCATTATACTTTATAGTTAATAACTAAGTGTTCAGCGGCTTGGGTTGCAGTCAGTTAATTGTGGTGAAAGAGGATGTCTGTGCATTACTCTTCTATTGACAAAGAGTCCTAGTAGTAAAGACAGACTATTATTGATAGAAGAGCTAACAAGTTGTTGATGAGCATACTAAGTTCAAACAAGAATGAAGGAACAAATACTGACCTCCAAGTTCTGGGTGCTTTCCTAGGGGCTGGAGCACATCTACAAAGACACACTGATTCAGCCTGGAGAAGTGAAGGCTCCAGCAAGACCTTATAGCATCTTCCAATACCAAAATAGGGCCTACAGGAAAGTTGGAGAGGGACTTTTAAAAAGGACATGCAGGTGGGAATGGCTTTATAAACTAATGAAGGGTAGGTTTATATTACATATTAGGAAAATTTTTTACTGTGAGACACTGGAAGAGATTTCCCTGAGAAGTTGTGGATGCCCCATCCCTGGAACTGTTCAAGGCCAGCTTGGATGGGGCTCTGAGCAACTTGGATTAGTGGCCTGTGACCCTGCCTACAGTTGGGGCATGACCTTTATGATTCCCTTCCAATTCAGACCAGTCTATTATTCTACAATACTATGTTATTCAAGGTATATTTTTAAAACAGAAAAATTAAAGAATATATCATATAAGAACCTATACAGAAAGTAATTCTGGACTCAATTAATTGTGGAATCATGACTCATTTTGTGGTCCACCATGGCATTCATGCCCTTCTGAATTGTTCATGTATTTTCAAGTCAGAAAGAGCAATCAGATATGATAGATGTATTTGGGATTGCAGGAATGAAGCAAAAAGGAATTGGAAGAAGAATAGGGTCCCTCAAAAAAGACAGTGGAAATAAAGGTTTCTTTTAGGTGTTCTCTCTACTGTCTGGCAAAATTGCTTCTGCTTATGCAATCAGAACCCAGACACCTCAAAAACTAGAGTGGCACACAAAGCAATATTTTTATATCACAAAGCTGTTATGTTAGACTCTTCCTATTACATTCCAGGAGTCATAATTTTTATTACCAGTGCTGAAATACTTTCTGGAGAACCAATACTTGACATCTGCTGGGTTTAACAGAATGTTGAACTGGCAATCATCAGGAAATAGCAAAACACTTGTTTTGGTACTGCTTCTGAAAATGTGATGAGAAAAATTTAGTAATTTTATAATTCCCTGCCACTTTCTAAAGCAGAAACTGAGGTTTAATTGGCCATCATATTTATGGGTATTCATAAATTCTCAAATAAAAAAAACAGGCTTATTTCCTCATGTTTTTAATCTGTGTTTCCCACACTTATCTACAAAGTCTTTAAGCTGAATTCTGGATCTTAGTCCTGCACGAGTATATTGCTCTGTTACTTCTTAATTTTTCACACAGAGGTCTTTGGGAGAAATTTACACGAGGCCAGAATGCAGAGTCATGAGCCTGGGTGATGTGCATTACGCATCTCAGAGATAAAGAGAGGTTTCCAGGAAAAAAATCATACTAACCTTGGCTGCATCTCACACATTTGTAGTGAACTGAGTAGATCCCAACATTAGAACTGAGTTATTTCTAAACCAAGTCTCTACAATACTTCACTTTCTTGGTAAACACATTGAAATGCGGTATTTTCTACTAAACTTACTTTTATTCTATCCTTTCGTTAAAATGAGTCTTTAAGGACATATTTCAGAAGAATATATATTTTAGTCTCCAAATCCTTCATAGCATTTTTCTAGGAACTATATTATCCCTCTGATCTTACAGGATTAAGACCTGATTACTATTGGCTGGGTATTGGCAAAGTAGTGGACACTGATCTTTCTCTGTGCAACTCTGGATTTTAGTTCTCCAAATATCTAGTGCATGATCTACCAGAAACAATAAGCTATTTTTTCATCCCAATTGAGCAAAAATGGAAAGAAATCTTAAAAAATTTATACCAGGTAAACCAAATTTTTTCTTATGCTGCTATATTTAATTGAGTAATATTTCTTCCATCCAGTAGTTGTGCAGCCAAGGCTTTTAAAAAGATTTCTAGAATGAAAATCACATGTATACTATTATTATACAGTTCCCTAGAAAGTTCAAAAAATTCTTGCTTTGATGTATATTTCCAATTAAGCTTGGAATACATATATCCTCATTTCAAACAGACCTACATTAAACTGAAAGCAAAAAAAACTACAACAAAAAGCGACAGAAATAAAAAAACCAAAACCAAAACCAAACCAAACCAAACAAAACTCAAAAAACCCTCCCGAAACAGACAAACAAAAAAACCCAAACCAACCAAACAAAAAACAAAACAAAATCAAAAACAAATTTTAAAAAAACCAAACCAGGGATAAGTCAGGTCATTTGTTATCATAATGTGTCATTTCGATAGAAAGCACAATACCACACAAGCACAGTAGCTGGAAGGCATTTTTCAAATTGTATAATTATGAACTCATATTATGGAGGATATACTCTCATTTCCACTGGAAAAGAGTCAAAGTGTGCTTGCTATCTACCCGAAATTAAATTGCACCAGTTGGAAGCTGAACTTCATAGCACATAATGAAGATAAAGACTAAAACAGAAGAGTGTTTTTCTGAATTACAGCAATTTTACAACTGATTTTTAATGAAAGTTTACAATTTCACGAAGTAAAAAAATTTTGAACAGGTGTTTATAGAAACCAATTAATCAACCTTTTCTTACTTTGGCTTACTTTGTACTTTTCCAGGCATTACTTCTTTTTGGAAAAAAAAAGTAGTTAGCACTTTAGTAATTTGAACTCCCATTTAAAATTGAATCCATCAAATATCACTGAATTTAGAGATGATAACCATTGAATGAAACTTAGAGCACTTAATAAAATAGAAGCTAACATGTCAAGATAATTAATTAGAAGATACCTTTCTTTCTTTCTTTTTCACTTTCTTTCTTTCTTTCTTTCTTTTTCACTTCCTTTCCTTTCCTTTCCTTTCCTTTCCTTTCCTTTCCTTTCCTTTCCTTTCCTTTCCATTCTTTTTCTCCACCCCTACAAAGGTGAGAGTAACCCAGGTTCTCGTTAATATGTATGTCAGTGCAGATTAGAGTGGAACAGCACTGAATGATTGGTGTTTGTAAATGTATATATGTATATATAGATGTATATACAGTTTATTTTACAAAAATTTCATTGCAATGGAAAGCAGGTGTGTAGCCATTTTACTTATAATTGACTATAGAAAAAGAGCAATATTAAAGCATAAAAATATTACATGAGGAAATTGTATAAGGAAAAAGAAAGAAAGAGAGAGAAGAGAAAAAACTCATCACCATGCATAGATTTTGAAACAAGATTTGATAGTTGCAATTTAGTAGTCTGTTGGTTGAAGTGATGTTCTTGATCTATTGGGGGTGGGGGAAGAAACCCACGAAACACAAAGTCCAATGGGTTAAAATACACTGAGGCTCAGTGGGAAGACCTGGGTATCTCCCCTGTGTGAGGGGAAGTTTTACTCTGTCTCTTGTAACAGACTCTAGATCTGTTGCAGTGCTTTTGAATCACGTGGAGTCCTCTGGTGTAAGGCCTCAGAAATGGGTCCAGGGGACACTACTGAGGTCTTTGGTTTTTTATGAGACCTTCTAAGACATGACAGCTGCTTCTCACATCAGTGCAGTTGATCTGGTAATGCCCCATCAGAGCATGTCCATTAATCATAACAATTCAGTCTCTCACACTTTCTTGAGCCATTCCCCAAACTGCTTTATTATTTTATTTTATTTTATTTTATTTTATTTTATTTTATTTTATTTTATTTTATTTTATTTTATTTTATTTTTAACTTAAATTTGAAAATACTGTTAAAGCTTACTCCATCATTTCTTGGCTAATATTTCAAATTCAGAAAGCTCTTTAGAGTCCATTATTACTAAGGACCTACTATTGATGATACACTAAAAAATACGTTATTTCAAATGTAAATACAATAAACAGTATCCCCGCTTTCATGAAACTCAATCTGTGAAGACATTTTTAAAATAAGATTGTTCCCTTCCAAATTCTTTTTTTCTCAGTGATTTTTTTTCTAGACTGACACGATTTCATTATTGCACTGAACTAAAAAGAAATAAGCTAAAACAGTGTTTTAGTAGGTGCCAAGCAACAATTTTCCCTTATAGTTTTTAATGCAAAATGGAACTGTATTTTAAGGTCCAGGTTCTGTTATAACATGTTGGAGTTAGAATGAGAAAAGTACTTTGAAATTCTGTGAAATACCACGCAATCATGGACCTGCAAAATAATACTCTTTCTTGTGAACTTTTGAATTCTAATACAAATTAAAATATTTAGAAGTAATTTAAATTATACGAAAAGTGGACTTTCAGCTATTGCTTTAAAAAGATATGTTTTTAAACTGATAAAAAATAGTCTTCATTAGGATTTTATTTTACTTTTTATAGAATATGTCAAATTAATTGAAATTGAAATATAATAGTGTAAACCACTAAAGCAGAAATCAAACATCTAAAATTTTAATACATAAGGGAATTTTAGATAAAGCATATTTTCTCTTGATTAATTTTCCATTTTAGAGCAGACATTGACAGAGCTTTGCTTCATTTGCTTCAATATCCTTGAACTACAAATGTCGTGGTGAAAACTAAATAAATTGTTTCAAAGTAAAAAGAAAATGCTTCAAATAATTTCTCAGTTCAAAACCTCTTCTTATTCACTTCGTCTTTTCGAACAGAAAGCATATTTTCCAGACATCCTGATACCTGAAGTGTATGTGTACTACTTTTAGAAAGACAATAATGTGGTTAATGTGGCATGGAACAGAGAAAGCACAGTGAGAAAACATAAATAAAGAACAGCTATAACTTTTAAATCTTTCAGCTACTGATGCAATGTCAGTGTCCCAAAACTTTTAACTTTCTTCATAAAGCTTCCTTTTACAGTGATATATATTTCAGAGTATGTATTGTTTTTAAAAGGTAGCTATCTCTCCGTGATTTACAATCTTTTCAGCTTCAGAGTTCAGTCTTAATTGTGTCCTGCATTGTCAGCATCTGCAGGATAATAACACACGATTTTGTTTGTAAACCTTGCATTAAGGCAATGGGCACACATTTCAGAATCTTACAGATGCTTTCTCACTTATTTTTCCTTGGTCTTGAACATGTAGAGATAAAGTAGAGCTGAAAGACAAACATATAGCTCTTGCAAGTGAACGAGCATTGACTTTTAGAATTTAATTTTAATAGGCTTGAATATTTTAATTTTCAGATGCACTTGTTAAATTTAAGTAATTTTTTGAGAATTCTACATTCCCCAACCATGTGATCTATTTTCCTTTCAAAGAGTTATGGTGGATTCATCCCGGATGGATACCTGGCACCCACCAAAGCTGTTCGTTCATTCCTCTTCTCAGTGGGACAGGGCAAAGAAAATATAATGGAAGGTTTGTGTCATGGGTGAAGATAATGACAGGGAGACATCACTCAGCAGTTACTGCCATGGACAAGACAGACTCAATTTTATGAAACCAATTCAATTTACTCTCAAGCAAATTAAAGTAAGGTAATGAAAAATAAAGCCAAACCTTAAAAATGCCTTCCCTACACCCCTCCCTTCTTCCTGGCATAAACTTCATTCCTTGTTTTTCTACCAAACACTGCAGCAGTACAGGGCATGGAGAATGGGCACTGTGGTCAGTTCATCACATGCTGCTCCTCCCTCCCCAGGGGAAAGACTCTTCACACTCTCCCTCTGTTCCAATGTGAATTCCTCCCACAGGATACAGTCCTCTGTGAACTTCTCCAGCGTGAGTCCTTTCCACTTGGTTGCAGTGCTTCACAACTGCCTCAGCATGGGTCCGTTTCATGGGGTATAGTCCTTCAGGAACAGACTTTTCCAATGCAGGCTTTCCATGGAGTCTCAGCCTCCTCTGTACATCCACCTATTCTAATTTGTGGTACTTCATCAGATGCAGGTGCATCTCTGCTCCCCCATGGTTCACCATGGGCTGCAGGGGCACAGCTGCTTCACCATGGTCTGCACCACGAGCTGCAGGGGAATCCCTGCCTTGACTCCTGGAGCACCTCCTGCCCCTCCTTCTCCACTGACCTTGGTGTCTGCAGAGCTGTTCCTCTCACATGTTCTCACTCCTCCATTCAGCAGCCTTTGTAGAGCAGCTTTTTCTCCTTCTTCCTAAATCTGTCATCCCACAAGCACTACCATCAGTGCTGAGTGTTCAGCCTTGTCCTGCAACAATGCTGTCTTGGAGTCAGCTGGCATTATCTCCCTCAGACATGGGGCAATTTCTGGCTTCTTACAGAAGTCACCACTGCATCCACCCTGCCACCAAAATCTTGCCATGAAAACCCAGTGCAGCCATTTTAGATTACTTTGAGTGTCATAAAAATTTACAACCAGCCCCTATTGTTTGCAGTTATCTTCTGCTTGAAAGGCCAGATTTCAGGTTTGGACTTTTACCCTCACAATCTCCCCCTTATCTGTTAGCTTTCACAATTCAAGCTGATTTTATCCTCAGACACACCAGTACTTTTTTTTTTCATAATAATATCACAGATAGTATTTTCTCTCTACAGACACCTTCACGTAGCTCATTTCTGTGCTCAAAAGGTGCTAGGATAATAGGATTTTTCATCCACTTTCTTTTTGCTTGACTGAGCACTGAGTTTTCAGTATTGCAGGAGCAGGACTCCATGATTTTCTTAGACTGTGTCTCATTATGAACAGTGGTTGCCAGAAGATTACAGCCTCTGTTGCTAGACATAATGAGCAGCACCATCTGTATTTGCCATCTGGACTATGAAAACTTCTGATAAGTTCAGAAAGTGTTTGAGACAAGGAGAGACCTTCTTCCATGTCTGATCTCACTAAATAATGAATATAACATGATTGATAAATAAATACCATGGATTATGGATAATAACACCCATGAAAACATAATGGCAGTGATGTTTACAGCCTCAGGGGGTTAAAGCAATCAGGACAATTTAGCTTTGCCTTTCAGGAATGAAGAAGAAAGCAAAAGAAATAAGTGGTGGAACATAGAGAATTACTTTTAATCTCATGCATTTCCTCACAGAATTTCTTAATCTCAAATTGATTTACAGGACTGATTGTTGAAGAGATTAGGAGAGAAAGTGTAAAATAACCATTTTGCTAGTAAAACACAAATCTGATAAGGACATTGGCTAAAAACTAACTGCACCGTCCTAAAATGAAATTGTCACAGTTCATTTTCAGCACAAACTATTCCTCCTTAAAATATATAAACCCTAAAATTTATTTTACTAAAATGACAGATCCCTATTTCTTACTATTATTGATTTTAAGATTAAATACTTACAGTAAAAAAAGCCAGCCGTAAGTAAAATAAGCAGCATGTCAAGTTACAGTAGCTTTTAAAATCACCCAAACTGCAAAGGCAGATGAATGATGTTCAGAATCAATTACAGTTATGTGACGGCTCAGGAATGTTGCTTCCCAATTTAGTTTTCTCACTGAGACTCTCCAAACCACGCTGCTGCTCATTCTGTCCTCAACTCGCCGTCTCTGTGTGGTGGAAGGAGACAAGAATTGGAGGCACAAAAGGTAAAGATCGCTAGTCAAGATAAGAACGGTTTACTGGAAACAACAATGAAATAAGAAAATGAACAGTAGAAACAACAATACTGATGACAGAGGGTACAAGAAAGATACAAACAATTCACACAGAAACAATAATACCCGATCTCTTCCTCTGTCATGCTTATGTCCCCTGAAAGAGAGCCCTTCCCCCACTGGATAATGATGTGAGGTGCTATAGAATAACCTCCGTGTCCTAGTCATACCCCCTCCTGGACACTGCAAAAATTAACACTGGCTTGAACAAGGAAAGGTTAGAAATGAATTGTACATGTAATTAAAGCTCATTAAAAATGTTCCCTATTTTTTGTTTTGTCTTTTTTAGCCTGTTTCCTGCATCTCCTCTCAGTCATGAAAAATACAGCAAGAATAATACATCACCCAAGAGAAATTTCCCAAAGTCACAAAAAATTCCCTCCAAGACCAGCTAGAGGGAAGAAACCCCCACAGATCATCATCGATAAGAAATACGTGACAAAATACCAGAAACTATGAAAAACCCTACAAATTAACATGAAACAGAGGGTAAAAGAGAAAAAAAAAAAATCAAAGAAAACACTGCAAATTGAATAGAAAAAGACATCTCCAGAAGAAACATTGAAAAAATGGGGAGCTATCCAGTCATTTACCAGAAATTTTTTGATGGTATAAAACCCAGCCAGAAAAGAAAAAAAAATAAAGGTATGAAGAAAGAACACCATGAAAGCAAACAGGTGTCCTTGCTAACTGCCAAAGTCCCTGTAAATTGCCTTTATTTGCTTCATTGCTGCCTACCAGCTGGGTAATAGGTGTTCCCAGAGCACCTGAAAGGGAGCCATCTGCGAAACATCTGCAGTTATAAACATTTACAAGCTGAAAAAAAACAGCTTGTGTTTTCATGTTTCCATCACAACTATGGAACCAAAAAAGGAAATCTGATTTTAATTAAGTAGGTTAATGCATCAAAGAGTACTATTTGCAAAAGAATGAGGAAATAAGTGACTTTTTCTCTTTTGTTGTTTTACTGGTAGCCTCAGTTCCAAAGAGGGTACTGAAATTTGAGCAGTACATTTTTCTTCAGTAGGGAATATTTTGAAAATCACAATTCTCCTGTGTCATATAGCTCTGATACAGAATCAGATAATGAGTTTCATTTCCCTGGGTGTCACATTGCCTATTATCTGTACAGGAGTTTGATTCATATGTCAGCTAATTCACTGACACCAAATGTCTGAAGACAGAGCAAACTGGATGGAAGACCTGAAGATACAATGGAATTAAACTGTCTTAGAAAATATATATTTTGCCGTTGTACTCCACCTCAGAATCAATGAGGCTTTTTTCTGTGCTGGCTACCATCACTTCTGAATAATTACTTTTAAGCTTTACTTTCAGATATGGGGCAATCTTGACGTTGCTCCCAATGGACAAATTTCTGTGACATCCTCTGCTTGGTGTCCATAGGAAAGCTCATTTCACACCAGCTCTCCTCTGTTTCATGTGGTACTTGTCAGACTGTAGATTGCTGTTGGTCAAGCTGCATGGACCCAAGCCACAGTTTGTTCCCTCCTCTTTTGGAGAAAGAGTTTTGCCTCTATTTTTTCCATGCAGACACTTGTTCTAATATAGTAAGGAAAGGGACATCTTTGATCTAGCCTAATAAAAAAGAGTTGGAAAACTGGCCCTATTCCTCCAATTTGTTTGTTTTCCTAACCTGTAAATCACAGCTGTGCTATTAAACAGCACCTTCACTAAATTTAAGAATATTTTGTCAGGGAAGAATTTGGGCTATAGTATTTTATAAATCAAAAATTTACCTAATGTTGAAGCATTCTAGATATGATGTTAACAGTATTCCCTCAGTTCAGTTTGGAGCAGGGTATGAAATAAGGAGTATTAAATCAGCTATTTCATACTGGGAAAACCTTTTTGTATCTATGGATGTTCCTATTAAAAGACATGCTAAAGTGGTTCTTCAGATTTTCACACCATACTGACATTTTCATACATTTTTTTTTGTTTTCAGAAGAGATAATGACCCGTTTTACCAGGTTTTACCACATAGCAGAATTATGTTTATAATTATATTATATTATGTTATAATTATGTTTATAATTATATTATAATTTTACCACATACAGAATTATGTGGTTTTACCACATAGCAGAATTTTCGTCAAGATCACTATCACTTCTTAATAGCCTACCTTCAGTATATTGCATGCCTGTTTCTGTCTTAAAACAGAATAGACAGGTGTTTCAATGTTGTACAAGTCTTTCCATGGTTTATCTGTTATCAGCTACATGCACAACACAGACATTACCTGCAAATAGAATGGGCAGAAAAGAATAACTCAAAAAAATCTGCTATCGCTGTTCTGTAATATTGGTGCAGACAAATAAAATTCTGTTTCTGATTAGCTTGGGCAGTCCTAGAGAAAATGGAAGATGCGAATAAATAGAGAGAAAAGATAGTCTCCTAAAAAGTAAGTTTTCACTTGTTTTGTTCTTAATTTATGTTAGCTGCAGGGAAAAAGAAATACGTATGGGGGTTTTTTTCCTATTTGAATAAAAGTGCTATCTCAAGTAGTCTGCCCTTATTCAGACAGACTTTAATTTTAAAACATCATCTTCAAGGCTCTAAGAGCTTGTGAAAAACAGCTTTTAATGTCTACAGTAATTCTGAATAATTTTATGTAATGAGTGATTGGAATATTTATGGAAAAAAAACTTTCTCAGTTTAGTTAAATTTACAGATTAAGTATTTGGCCAATTGTTGCTCTATTGTCCATCATTTTCTGCATGGGTATTAGGAATACATGAGCTTAACTTGTGGTGAGGAAAAAGCAGGATGCAGGCTATATCTCAAATTGTTGGTTTCTAACAAAAATATATTATAATATTAACTATGAATTGTAAATTATTTTTCAACTAGTGCAGTGTCATGAGTAAGTAAAAATATTTTAGTAACATTCAGTCTTTTTTCCTGCACTTATTAAGGAATTGAACAGAAAAATACTTGGTACGCAGATAATATCAGTAACAGAAGGTGAAAGGCAAGTATTTATTGTTAAGTGCAGTCCTTCCCATTTAGTATATTGATATTATTATGTAATTCCACTGCCAAAACCCACTAAAATTTATGTGACAAGGTGACATTGAAGTGCTTTAAGTAGATATTTATTGTATTTGTTTAAATTAAGCTTCCCTATACGTACATGTGAAAACATGATGAGAAAGGTGCCATCAAGGTATAGGAGATGGGAGGTTAACTAATTTTATGCAAAAGAAAATTTAATACATCTATAATGTAACTATTGTATTAATAACATAATATATGCTGTATATCACAAAAAAAAATGTATCCATAACTGCATATATATATTTCCTCAGCTCATGTATGTTCTCTTCTTATCATCTTTATTCTCAGTGTATTTCCCTAGCGTAATTTTCCCACTAAAAGGGAAAAAATACTGGGTTGTCTGCTCTGTTAGTAGATTTGCATTTTGTATATGTGTTTGCTTCTATGTTATCCTAATCCAGAAGTACAATTTGCAGGCTCTCAGCAGTAGAGTAGATAGCAAATTTTCAGTGAAAGAAAGTCAACATTTTTGACAGATCTAGATAATTCTAATAAATGTTGTTCAGTAACACTGTAATTATGGATATCCACTTCAAGCACAGAGTTGAATCAAAATTATTTTATATGTACAATTAATGAGTAAAACTAAGGCTTAGTTACCTCTAGCAAAAGAATAATTCCAACAGATAATTAAGCATTTGAATATTATTATAACTGTATCTAATAATGAAGTTTTAATAAGGTTCATATTTAAGACGTATCTTCTCAGAAAGCCTGTTTACTCCACAAAAGGAGAAATTATGTTATGCAGTTGTAAGAAAATGTGACCAAGTGCAAAATGAGAAAGTAATAGGATGAAGGCTTCATCAGAATAGTGAACAAAACTCAATTACAACAAACATACTGTGAAACCTATAACAGATTCAGGAAAAGAATCATCTGTAAATAGTGACAAGTTAGATGAAAGAATAGAAAATTCTTGCTGACACTGAAAAATCTAAACTAATTTTTTTCAGTTACTAGCTCAGCAGCTCTCAGGCGATTGTTGCACACCTCCAAGACATCCTTACAAATATTTGGATGTCCTGTTGAAAAAAAATAAGATAAAAAATATTTTCCATTACATTTTTTTGATGGCCTTCACCAGAAAAAGGTGAGTGTGCAAGAAGTTCATAGAACTTAGAGCAGAACATGCATATTCATGCTTAAGTAAAGTTTCTATAATCACTATTGACACCAGCAAGGATCATCTCTGGATCTTATTATTACTGTCAATTAATGAGCTGACAAAGGCACAAAATGGTAACTAATTACTAGCAAATAATGTGGCCAAATTTTCTTGGGTTTGCCACTGCAACTTATTTTCTTCCTTTTTTTCCTTAATTCATGAAGTACCTACGAATCCCCTGTGATTTCCAAATCATTTGAGTCATTGTATTTTTACTGTTGTGCAATGATAACAGTACAGTTAGAATGCTAAGATGGCCCCGTCAAAATCAACATATTTACCAGTGACACTTTTGCTTTGGTGGGTTTGGATTTTTCCCAATTTAATAATAAAAAAACCCCACCTCACTATGAGCAGAGGAGAAAATTGGGCAATATAAACAACTGTCAGTTACTTGAGGGCTTAAATCTACTACCTCAAATGCTAAGTTTCCACTAAATTTTTCTAGAATTTGAAGGTGAGCCTCTGCCCAGACCTGCAGGTTACAAATAGGAGGAGGAGAGCAGCAGAGATCTTCCATTGTCCCTGAGGTACAGATGTGTAAACCCAGGCACATAATTTTCGCTCATGCAGGTCAGCTTTCTGAAGGCTGCAACATGCCTCAGCTCCTTCCCTCACTGCCAGTTTGCACTGCAGGTTGCCCAACATGCCTGACAAGCCTCAGAACCCAGGGCTCCATGGCCCATCTGCTTGCTCAACACATATTCTCCTATGGAAAATTCACAGACTTAGTGCAAGAGTCCTCCAGAACTACACTGAGAATGAGTGAGTTCACACACCCGGGTACAAGTTTTTCTGGAAAACAGAATATAGGAAAGGCTGGGGGCAGGTTGTTTAAGAGGCTCATTGCAATTACAGTGCAGGCCCTTCCTGAAGAACCAGAAAATTTCTGCTCTACCTTGTATATGATTTTTAAAACTTAAGATAGGACTTTAGACTCGTAGAACCAGAATACCTTGAGTTTAAAGGGACTCCCCAAGGGTTGAGTAGAACCCCTGGTCCTGTACAGGACATCCCCAATTGTCACACAATGTACCTGAAAGCATTGTCCAAATGCTTTTCCAGGCTTGGTGCTGTGACCACTTCACTGGGGAGCCTCTTCCAGTACCCAACCACCCTTTGGATGAAGAACCTTTCCCTCCTATCAAACCTAAACCTCCTCTGACACAATTTCAGGCCATTCCCTCAAATCCTGCCGTTGGTCAGCAGAGAGATCAGTGTGTGCCCCTCCTCTTCCCCTCATGTAACTGCAATGAGGTCTCCCCTCAGTCTTCTCTTCTCCAGGCTGAACAGACCAAGTGACCTCAGCCACTCCTCATACAGTTTCCCCTCAAGGCACTTCACCATCTTCATGACCCTCCTTTGGACATGTTCTAATAGTTTTAAATCCTTCTCATACTGTGGCACCCAGAACTGCCTCCAGCACTCGAGGTGAGGCTGCCCCAGTGCAGAGGGGGACAATCCCCTCCTTTGCCCAGCTGGCAATGCTGTGCCTGATGGACCCCAGGACACGGGTGGCCGTCCTGGCTACCAGGGCACTGCTGACTCATGTTCAACTCGCCATCAACTAGGACCCCAGGACCCTTCCTGTGGTGCTGCTCTCCGGCTGCTTTCTCCCCAGTCTGTACGTGCATGCAGGAGCTCCATAATCCAGCACTTTCTCTATTTAAAGTTCATCTGGCCACTGACTAATGTTCCATTTTCCTTCCGTATTCATGGGATGAAGCAGCAGTTCATTCTTCACTAGCAGCTTAGTCTGTATGACGAAATGGAAACTGCATGATATGCACCAGAAAATTCCCTCCTGATAGAAAGTCACAGCTAATGATTAGAACATCCTTTTCCTTAAAAATGAATCATATTTCCTACACAGCTCTTTCTGTTGTTAAATAAAAACAATTTTCATCATATGTCATACTAATAAAAATGAAAGGGTGATCCCCTTTTCTTCTGTGCTTGAATGTCTCCAAAGGTAACCCTGTGTGATATTAGAGGACTCTGTGTTTCCTATGACACACAAACATTTACATTGCATGTATCATTTCCACTTGCCACTTTCCAATAGCTTTAATCTATTCATAGCCTCCTTTATTCTACAGGATATTGCGTATTTCGACAATATAATTTGTATTCTGCAGATTGATGATAAGTTTTGAATAAAAATCCACTATTCAGAACATGCTTTTCCAGGTTTCCATTAAAAATCTGAGGGTGGCAGGGAAAGTTTTCCATACGACATATTTATTTCCAGAATTCATTTTCATCTTTACTGTCCCTGCTCAGTTACACCACTTAAATCCCTAGCATGGTAAGAAAATGTAAGCACAACAGCTTTTTTGATTGTGTCACAATCAAGAGGAAGTAACTGGAAGGAACATTCCTGTAGGAAACACTATTAATTTTTTTAGGAAAATATATAGTCTGTGCTTCAGAGATGAAAGGAAACAGGTTTTGCATGGTTTTTGTTTTGTTTTGGTTTTAAGACTGCACTGCAGATATACCTAGGAAGTAAAGCTGTTTGAGACAAACTTTGAATGGTAAGACAAAAAGATGTGTATTGAGTAATGTTGAAAGCTTTGCTTCCTGTAGAGTTATGCACAAGACTTATCTGGCACAGAAATTTGGCACGGGATTATAATACCTGACATATTTTATCTATTTTTTTTTTAAAGAGCCAACTGCATGTTTATAACAATTCAAGGTAATAATTTTAGAAACAAGAACTGCCTCTTCATACCGTTTAAAGCTCAACTCTTGGAAGATTAGTTTCTCTATTTCAGAATTGCACCTGGTTTTGATTATAAATCACAATAAGCAGTCGGTTAAGATGCCAAAACCTCAGGAATATAAGGAAAGGCAAATGGCATCCTGCACTTACTTATCAGTCAATGACCAGTACAGGTGCCTTTGAGGCAGCTTGAGCTTCACATCTATTCAGTAGCAGAAAAATCTTAACTAAAGAGAACAGCCCAGTGAGTTCTGGGTGCTCTCTGAGAATCCTTCAGAGGTGCACTCTAACAGTGCAGAATTCAGCATCTTCATTAAAGGATTTGCTCAGAAATTCCACCACTCTCTCTCACATTTTCTTTTATCATTTGCTCTACACTCTACATAAGCCTTCATCTTCACTCTCAGAAATGCAGAAATGGTAGATTAAAAGGAAAGGTAACAGGAGGCAATGCCAACGAATAGTAACAGACAACTGGAGATTCATTGCTCCTCCTGGAAGTTAGGCTGAATTTTGAATTATTAGAAAGAAGTATTGTTAGAACATGGGTAGAATTAAAAGAATTGGTAATCTCCTTATAAATTATATAGTGCATGGTTTTCCTAGATAAACAGTCTTCCAAAAAATTTATGATCAATAACTGAGTTTCACAATTCTTGCTGTATTTACTAGCTATACAAATTGTACCCTTACTATCTTTTTCTCACTGGCATATGCATTTGTTACAATTAACAACTGCCACCAGAGATGAAACTGGACTCCACTAATGTGGTCATTATACACACAAAATCTTCAAAGATTTCACAACTTGCTTGTGCAAAAAGAGAAAGCGAGCACACTAAAATGAAAGTTTTTCCTTAAAGCCAAACATATTCAGGATTCAAATAATGTTAGATCCCCCACTCTAACATTTACTGGAATATGTTGCATCTTTATTCCACCGTTACTGACATACCATTACATTTTCTTTGCTTCCAGCTCTTTTCATCTTCTTTTTTTGATTGAATATTAATAAATGTTGCAAAAGAAAAAAAGTTTCTTGTTTTTAAGAAAGCAGACATGGAACAAGCATGAATATGGTTAAATTTAATTTTTAATTTGACTTTGGGAAGAGTAATCAGGACTGAAGAGTAAAAAGTACCTATCACTGATTTTATAGGGAGACATATTGCATAGCAGGAGCCAGACTTGTAACTTATGTAATGGATATCATAATGTTGGTATATATCTATTGAAAATTTGGCTCAATGTCTTTAAATTTCAAATGAGACACAAAACTAAATAAGTTAAAGTTGTTAGTATGTCTCTGTGAAAACACAGTAGCTATGCTTTCTAGTGCTCCCCATGGTTCTGTTTCCCAAGATATCAAAGCTGAAGACTTTTTAGACAACACATTTTCTGCTCCATCACCCTTCCTTACTTTCCTTCACAAGGAAATCTGGGCATAGAAAATCAGTGTGTATATCCAGGTGTCAAGCCTGTTCTCCTCAGTGTGTAATCAGTCTTTGTTTCCAAATTTCTTTTGTGCAGGTATTAATATTACTGCAAGAAAAAACCATTGTGATTGGATCCTAAATCCTGAAATAATACATAAATTGTCTGTATGCTTTTCATCTTTCTTCCTTCATGTTCATCAAGCATACACCTTCTATCTTTTCTCTTACTTACAAACTAACACAAAGAGAAACCAACAGAGAAAGCATTGTTGTGTAGCATTTTTTCCTCCGAAATTTACAGTTTCTTTCCTTTGTATTGAGCCAAACTGTCCTATTTTTTTTCCTGTAAATTATCACTTAGGTAGCAATGACAGATGGTATATCCACCTGCTTCTTGCTCCCTTACTAACATCAATAATATTATACAACTCTATAAACCAGCTTACACTAAGGGATTGTTGTCATCAGCCATCAACGTTTACTGGGCCAGAATACTAATGAGGTCTTACTGTGGACACTAATACACTCACTGGATGAGAGTTTTTCAGTATGACGTGTGTTTTTCAGCAACAGAAAAATCTCACTTAGGAAGAAAAGACTATGAACTGAAGGGAGTGCTTTACCCAGTTCTAATTTTTGTTGTCCAATAAGTGGAGCTGCAATATGTGTGATATATTCTAGCAGCCACGTCTGTTTCACTTTAATTGCAAACCAGAGACCTTGGAAAATAATGTATCCTTTTTTCTGTTCAGCTTTCTTGCTAGATTTTCATCTTAAATGCTTTCACGTTTAGGTATTCTGATTACCAATACAGATTTATATACAGGGGTGTCACCTGTGCATTACGTGACTGGCTAGCTAAACATTCAGAAATCAGTTTAACCATTTAGAAATATTATCTTCCCTGAGTCATTCTCGTCTGGCTCTTAATGAAGTGTCTGGTGTGCAGCACAGGTCAGCAAATCGTAAAGAAACACCTTTCTGGCTTTCTCTGCATCTGGTTTTCAAAATGGCAGTAGATTTTGGGTGTGAGATTTATAGTAGGTTCCTCCTGCTTAAATAGGAAGATATCTATCATTGCATAACCCCTGTGGTGTCCTGCATCCTAGTGGTTGTCTTCCTGCAAGATAAGCCTGTTTCCACACAGCTTTGCTGCAGGGGCCAGCCTGTGTGGCCCCACCTCTGTATCATGTACCCCTGCCACCCTCTCCTTGTTTTCATCTTCCCAGCATGCAGATTCATAACCACTGGCAAGTCCCTGCAGTGTGCATCTGCTTCACAGAGAACCACATAGCTTTACAAAATGACACAGTGGTGAGCTGCAAAACAGCCTTTAGTCTCAATAACACATGGCTGCGTGTTTTAGTTAATTGGTGTGACTGCACTTCGGTGGGGAAAAACACATGCCCTGCAAGAACCCCACTGGACCATGGTGGCCATGATTATTTTTGCCCACTGCAGCACACCTGCTGCAAACGAGGCCTTCCTCTTTACTTTCAGAGTATTTTTTCTGGCCCTTCTGGGCTCAGCCTGCAATGTTTAGCTCACAGACCTTTTGGACTGTGTTAACAGTTCTTCTTAACAGTAGGGAGAACATACCCTGGCCCTCTAAAAAGCAGAACCAGAATAACCAAACCCTGAATACTGAAAAGCATACAAGAAAATCACCCTGTAGCATGCCTGAAATGATAATCAGAAAATTGATTGTGCTCACTGTATGTATTTAATTAGAACATCTCCATAATCAGCTGGATCCTTTTGCATTTCAGTATGAACACCTCTACCTATGATTGTCTCTACTTCTGGCATTTTGTGCAAAGAATATTAAAGAGATGTAACAAATCCAAGAGATTTACCTTTATTTCTGTATCTTTTTCAAAACTGAAGTGCTTAAACCAGTTGTTGGGAAATTAATTACACTACAGCATGTCAACAGATCTGGAGTACTACGGTCTTAGAAAACAATCCCACACACCCAAACTCTTCTTACAAAATTTAACTCAATTCAGTTACAATTTAGTCCACAATATTTGTCTTACCAGTAGTATTCCAGAAGTGCACAAAATGAAAGAAATGCAAGAAGATAGAGGAAACTATCTATTCAAGGTATTTTTAAAAAATAAAAATCGCTTCAAATTGCTGTTTCTTTTTTGAGGTGTGTTTGTCAGACTCATTTTCAAATGGGAAAAATTTGGTTTATCAGTCACTCTCCATCATTACAACAAGAACTCTTATGAAGTATCAGGGATTAAAGATTTATTTTCTTATATCAACCAACTCTAAGGAAAGGATTAAATAGTGTGTTATCTCATAAGCACATTTATTTTTATTACTCCAAATGTTATTTGAAGAATAAACTGTAAAAAAAAGGTTTTAGTCACCCAAAATAACAAAAAACTTTTATTACTTAGACATTAGATATTTTATTACTCAGACAAGATATTTTCTTAAGGTTAAATACATAAGGTTTTATTTAATTAATATGTCTAAATTTCTGATTGACGCTCATTTGATGTCAATAATGACTTGACAAGCAGCACAGATCATAAGAGTAAATGAAAAGATATCTTTTTATCCTCTTGCTTCTTTCGTTTTTTTGACAGAACTACAGAAACAAAGAAATCATACTAAAATCAGACCTTTGCATGCATTTTTGCTCATAAAAAGATGGTTCTCTTTTCTGTTGTGTGTATATATTTGCTTAAATGATTCTCTTTTTCACTGTGTATATATATATTTGCTTAAATGAAGGTCATCTGTCAGCTCCTGATTGCAACATCGGTACCACTATGTCATCATGACAATCTGTCACAGTGCATTACAGGCTTACAGTATTTTTATTTTAAATTACATACTGATTACAGCTAGAAATAATTTTACAATGCTGGAGAAAGGGTTAATTTTTTGTCCTTTTTTTCTTTTAAAGAAGTTCCGTTTCTAGCATTTAAAAATATTCCAAATTCCAGTTTTATTTAAACTATTTTTCCTTTCAAACTACCTCACAGCTGAGGGAAAGTGAAACAATCTTTGGAACTCTATTATACAAGCAACTTATATATCACTAGAAGATAAGGCTGATGAAAAAAAAAATTTATCTGTTCTATTAAAGTGAATGCTAAATATATCCTTTAGTATATCCTGTCAGTGTATAAGCTTATTTCTTGTCCTCTGAACAACTCACAGTCCATGTGAACATGTTATGATGCATAACTAACTATTAATGCTTTCAGAGGTGCCTAGTCTTGAGCTGAGCTCCTGACTATCTTTACTACAGGGCTTTTAGTTATCTCAGAGAAGAAACAGGACAATCCACACATGCCAGCATTCCTATGAAGAGATCCTTACCTCTGAAAGACATCAAGGACAGTAAATTCCATTAAAAAGAGATAAATGATAATATGCTTTAGGATAGAGGAAGCCATGATGGGAACAAAAAAAGTAAAACATTAAATCTCATAAGTCTGAAATACTGACAGTGGAAATTGGTAGCATATAGTATTGTCATCTACCTGTAGACCTTATGAAAATTTTGGTGGGTGATATAATAAGGCTCACTCAAGATGACCAAAAGAAAACCACTTCTTCCCACCAAGATCTCGTCCTCATAAAAGGATAGCTTTTTGAGCTATCTTCTCAAAACATTGAGTTACATGTTTTGGGAATAAGAGAGCAGCGATAAAAAGTTTAAGCTTCCTCTTAATTTCCTTATCAGTATCCCTTAACCATGATAGAAAAGGTCAAAGGAAAACCAAACCGTGCAAACTAGTCTTTTTTTTTTTCTTAGATCACTATTTACTTACAACAGCTTTTTTTTTCCATTAGCCTGAAGAAGAAATAAAACTGTAATCGCAGGAAAAAACCAAACCAAATAGATACTCTGTCATTATTTTTTCATAGGAAAGCATCCTATATTGCACAGATCCAATGAACAACTATATTTTGAATAATCACAAATAAAATTATTCAACTCTTCATCCTTCCCATTCCAGTTTATTTAATATAACCAGTAGGATAACATGACTACAGATGAATATACAATGAAGAAAATAATTATTTTATCTGCCCATACCTCAAATGAATCAAATGAAATTTTTTCTTCTCACAAGGCGGTATCCTAAAAGTCCAAATGACATTGTTGAAACTGTGAAGAATTCCTCAGAAGTCATCTTTCAGTTTTCATGTAAATAAACAGGTAATGTGAACAAAATCAAGTTGTCTCTAGAGGAAAGAGGGTAAGAGATGTGGGTAGGACAGGCAAGTGAAGAATTTTCACTTTTCCTTTGTTTTCCAGAAGAACAAAATATTTCCACTCTCATCTCAGCATAGTTTCAGATCTTTCCCTCAATCCACAATACTTTGGTAACTCTCCAGAATGCAAAGTAGAAGTTACAGGTCAAAGAATAAATTATGCTTGTAATAAAGTGACACAAGTTAAATGTCCTACATGTGTTTTCATAAATTTCAAGTCATAAAAATATGCCACAAGTAATTTCACAAAGTCCTTCCAATTATATCATTAACAGTATTGTTGTGTTGATGGATCTATAAGTCAATAAACACTGGACAGTATTTTAAGTTGGTGAGGACTATTAAAATGGCAATGAAAGTGTATTATTTCAGGGAAAAAAGAACACCCTAAATAATAATTAAATTTATTTGCAAGAAACAATGTATTTAACAGAGCTCAAAGCACAGATGAAAGATATGCAAAAAGGCCTTGCCTGATTCTGTGTGATTTGCTATGAAACTGAAGAGAAGAAAAAGAAATATATAGGGAAATAAATCTGGCTAAAGTAAACAATTTCTGTAACACTATAAGGACAAAAAAATTGCACTTAATACAGTCTATTAAATGTTCCTTGCCCTTTTGCAGCAGTTTTGCTTCTGGCTCCAGTATTCCAACCTTTCCTATTTAATTTAGGTTTTCATTCTTCATGCCTCATGTATCCTAGTCTTAATTCCCTTTTAGCTAACCCCAAGAGCTGCTTGCTAGAAAAGAACCAACATTAATGTTCTGTTTATTGTGCTCCAGAAAAAGCCATTATTTCTACAGCATCTCCTTTTTTCTATCTTTCTTGCCAGGGAAGACTTCTCTGCTCCACCAGTTCCTGGTAACAACCAGAGTATTGTCTGCAGCAATTTTAATTGTATTTCTCACTCCACAGCTTCAGAAGAAGGTTGGTATAAATCATTCTGTGTATCTGAGCAGATAATAAATAAAAATTTGAAAATAATTTTTCAGGACCTCACATTTTCATAAGCCGGACTCCCACACTGGCAATGCTCTAATAAGTATAACGTATCTTTTGAATAGTCTCTATAGGTAAAATCGAAATTAACACACAACAGAGCAGGAAAACAGTGTGCATCAGCTCTCCAGGTTTCATGTACTTGGAAGTTTTTTTCTTATGCTAAGTTTATATGCTTCCCACAAAAATAAGTGTATATATCTGCTAGCCACTACAGTATTTGAGATTGCTTTCATTAGGTATTTTTGAAATTTGGATTATCTTCCAAGTTCAAAGACATATTCCATTAATGGTATTTCTTTGAATAACTTTTTTAAAATGACTGTTCTCCAGGATTTAAAGAGTCCAATTTTGTCCCACAAAACTCAAAAAGCAAGACCTGTAGTCCCTCTTAATCAACACAACCGCCTTCTTGGCTGTACTATTAACCTCCATCTCAATCTTTGCAGCCATGTGAATTACAGCAAAGAGAGGGAGAAAGGTTTAGCAGTGTGCCATAGTTATCTCTTAGACCATTATTCCAAGCATGATCTGCTCCACACACTTGGCTGGCTAAATAGCAAGCCTTGTTTGCTGAGCCAGCTCACAGCACTCATTGCTTCTACAATTCACTTGAATGATGACATTTCCTGTGATTTAGCATAAGTCACAGTTCATGCTGTTCAGTTCCCAGTCTGTCTCATGACAACACTTAATTATGCCAAGGTCCCTCTGAAAGGACCAATATCCTTTAGGGTATCAGCCACTCCTCCCAGCTTTGTATTGTCAGTGACACTGCTGAGGAGGCCTCTGCCCCTTCATCCAAGTCACTGATGTATAGGGCAAACAATGCTGGGCCCAGAATGGAACCCTTGGGGGAAAATATCAGTGACAGACCTCCAACTCAACGCCGTGCCACTGATTAGGACCCTTTGAACTCTGCTGTTCAGCCAGTTCTCAGTCCATCTTAGTAAAAAAATTCTCCAGCTTATCCAAACTGTGTTCTATAGATGTTTGTTGATGTTTAGGTCTAAGTTATTTCCTCAGCTGAGGTCAGAAAAACTGAATTAAGAGAACTATGGCAATATGAATCTTACATTCATTTTCAAAGGAAAATCAGTACAAGCCCAAATCAGTCTGACAGTACCTTGACTGCTTAAACTTCTGTAACAGCTACTTTTTGTATTTTTTCAAAATAAATGATAGCAGGATGAATGCAGAGTATTATTCAATAAGTCTGTCTTCAGTACAAAACTCCAGAAAGCTTTTGATAAAATAAATATTCAATTTTCTTCTGAGAAAGATCAGGGTAAAATTGAACAAGATCAGGTATTTGTCCAGCTATACATCTTTTCTTACATAAAATATGACTGCAATAAATGGCATAATAGGAAGACTGATGGAAATCCATGTGCACTTAAGATAATTTACAGAGGAAAGCGAAAGCCTTCAGCAACCATAAAAGTACACAATTGATTGCTATGTTGTATCACATTTTTGTTTCATAAAGTTTTTTCAGCATTCATTGCTTGGTCATTGTAATAGAAGCAGATTAATAGTTATTTTGAGGGTCTCTGGCAGTGTAAGAAATATGTCATGAACTGCATTTTTCAGAAGTAATTTAGAACTCAAAGTCAAAACCAGAAAAAAGCATGAGTTTATATGTCAGTGCTGGAACAAGTTTCAGGAAAAATATTCTCAAGGTTTAGAAAGGTAATGGAACAAGATTTCAATATGTTTTCTATGTAACAGTAAAAACTGAGTAAATTTCAACTCAAGTAAAAGGGAGCACTTTGTGCCAAATATGAATTACTTTTTCCTTTCTTCTCTCTCCATCCTTCTTTTGAAAATCACACCTATTGTGTGTGAGTTTTATTCTCAAAAGTACTGAAAGCTTCTGCTCCCACTTAACATCAGCAGAAAAAAGGTTTATGACAGCCTTGAAAGATCTACTTTCCCATACTCTGCTCACATGCAGCATCTCGTAGTACAAAGCTTCATGCTTCCCTTCTTTCTCAGCATCTCTCAAAAGTAAAATGCTACTCGAATTGAGGGTGATACTTGTTAAGGTTGGGGTTAGGGTAGAGAGGGCAAAATGCAAGTCTGACTCCTGTTTTCCTGGCACTGCATGTCAGAAACAATATATAATGCAAATAAACCAATGTCCTGGAGTGACTTTATGATGTGTATCCCCTACCATCCCTCTATGCCCAAACATGATTCCTGTGCCTTTAAACTGAGCCCGGGAGAGGAGAGAGAAAAAGGCCAGATGAACTTTTCAAAGCAGTCTGTGCCTCAAGGTCACAACTCCTCTGCATTCGGCTGTGTGGGGAGAAGAGAGGAGGAAGCACCCTTCCTGCTTTTCCCAGCCAGCTTTTCAGCTCTTTTTCTTCGGAGAGAGACGGAGAGTTAAACTTTGTTTTCTGGGACTTTGGTTTTGTCTCCTTCTCCTTTGGACTTCCTCAAACCACCACACTGTCTGAACTCCACCGGGGGACCTTCCCTTGGCCTGGAGGGGGGCACCCAGGTCGACCCAGCTCCAAGGAAGAGGAGAGAGACCACTCCCAGAGAAGGATTCTAAAATCCTTCAGGTTTTCTCTCCACAGTGAGAGAGATTTCGTTATTTAGCATTATTGTTATTTTCCTGTGTGTTCATTAAATAAATAGCTCTTTTTTTCCCTTTTCACATTCCTCCGAGGAATATTTTCTTTCCCGAACCTGGTGGGGGAGGGGCGGCTATACCCTGCCTCTCTTTGAGGAGACGTTCCTTTCGGACGTTTCCTTGAATTTGGCCCAAACTGGGACAACCATTTAAAGATAGAATGAAGAGAAAGAGAGGGAAAAGAAGAGAAGCACATTCAGAATCAGATAAGATATGCTTGATGGTCTCAGAGCAATTTCAAGATTGAGTTTAGTGCACAAGCGATTTCACTAAGGTCATGAGTAGTGCATGGTGGAGACTTCATGCTTTAGGAATAATTAAATGTCTCCAATTATGAGGATTTAACAATCAGTAGAGCAGTCAGAAGTCTGTGGAAGCTGCTTGCCACTTGATTTCATAACTTCATGTTCGGAAAAACAACAGGGGAGAAAAGAAGTGCAGTCATTCTTAGAAATTTGTGCCACAATGTCTTCTACCTGTTTTCCAGTTTTTATAGCATTGCACTGGCTGTGCCTCACCTGATGAAACTGTACTTTCTGATCATCCTAACAAGATAAATCTGCCAATATTGAACTGCCTTGTCAAAAACCTAGCAAGTGCGCCCCTGCCACACTTAACCATACTTGCAGATGTGAGTATGTGATGCCTTTCGAGTATTCAGGTTTCATACATCCCTACACCACCAAGGTTCAAACTTCTCTAGGCAGGAGTGCAAACTCTCGGAAAGCTCAAAAGGGAAATGGCTCTCTGCATCCTCTCTATTAAAAGTTTTCCTTTACCAAGCTCTTTAAGTATATAGTGCAACACCTGTAGTGACTGTTTCTTCACTGGTTTGACCTCACTGAGCCATTCTGCAGGATAGATGGAAAATGAGCCAGAGGTTGACCCTATTAAATAGCAGACAAGCAGAGGTAGGTGGAATTCAGGACCATAATTACATCTGCTATGTTTATTTTTAATGCAGTGAAGCTGTCAAATAATAGTTTAATTGTTTTTTGTTTTGCTATTAATCATGATGCCCAAAAGATGGGCTGGAAATAAATCCCCATAGACCGATGTCTATAGAGCAGGTATTTGTTTATTGCAGCACTGGTGGTGAGGGGGATTTCTCCTCCTAACTCACCCACCCTTGTCAAGTACGGTGGCATATTTATACAGTAAAATTTCGCTAAAGGTTGCTATGTCATTACAGCATCNTTAAGGTTACATAGATATCTTATAACCCAAGCTATATAAGCACTTTGTTGGTGTGACTTGAGTTACACAGACATCAATCAAAAGTAGCAGAAATAAAAGCTATAACAGAATAAATTGATTTTCTCACATTACATTCAGTAGCAGAGGTGCTATATAGTCCTACTATCAAACACACATCCGACAGCCAACAAAACAGAGTTTTCAGGAATGATTTAGCAAATCAGTTAAATTCTCAGATAGTACTATCTCTGAAATACATGACATGTTATGTCTTATTTATACCTCTGTGGGACAATAGAAGTACACTTATTCAAGATATGTAATCACAGGAGTGAACAAAACAGGAGAAAGACAAAGAAAGGGAGAACATGAAGGAAATTATTCGGCCTATGTGGCTCTTGCTTTGCCCTTCAAGCAGGCTTAGGAGCTGAGGAGCCAGGTCTTGATTTAGAAATGTGATTTGAATTCTGTCAGAAATCAACAAACTTCAGGAGGTACTTCAGTTTTACTGTCTTCCTTCTGCAAGGTAGCAATTGCGGATTTTTTATTCATGTCAGGAAGTAAGAATTAAATACAATGTTTATAGTCAGAACTCTAGGCAGCAGGTAAACTAGTTGTCTAAGAAACAAACAAAAAAACTCCCCATGTTAACTATTAAGTTGTGGGGTTTTTTTTACATTTTTCACTTGGTTTTAGTTATTGACAATAAAATTATGAAATATTAAGCAGTTTTTTACACAGTCTTGCCTAGAAGTTACTGCAGCATGGTATACTAAAATGAAAAATACCTTTTAAAACTACAGTTACAGAACCCCAAATTACTATTTCTATGTCCTGGTTCTGACTAGGACAGAGTTAACTTTTGCAGTAGCTGGAAGGGGAATGTTGCTGAGGGGGCATGGCTAGGACATTATTCTACACTGTTCCATACCACCTCATGTCATTGCCGGGGACAGGAGTAAGGGATGCTCACTTTGGAGAAGAAAGTTGTGGTTTCCAGTTGTAAAAATGTGGTGGATGGGGGGCAAAGCCATTGTACATTGTCTCAGGGTCCACATTTTGTAAGTGAATCACCTTCTCTTTTGTATACTTTTATTATTAATATTGTTGCTGTTACTGTTAGTTTTCTATTTAGTATATGTTTGTTATTAATATTGCTGCTGTTATTGTTCATTTTCTTCTCACATTGCTGTTTCCAGCAAATTGTTTTTATCTCAGCCTGTGATCTTTGCCTTTTGTGCCTCCAAGTCTCAACTTCATCCTGCTGCAGCAGGACAGTGTGGGAAAGGTGGGAGAGAGTCTCAGTGGGGGCGCTGAACTGGGAATACCATTCCTAAACCACAACACTCTTCCCTTAGTATGTTCAAGAACTTGAAAGTAGAGGAAATAATCACCTTTTTTTTGATGCTGATGTAAGAGCATAGGGCAAGACACCAGGCAAGTTATGCTGAGGCAGCAGGTTTTCCCTCAGCTACACTTGGTGGCCATAGTTGTTTGATAAAAGCGGTTAGGGGAGACACAAGATAGCTGGGGACGCCATGGTAGCTCCATTCTATTCCCTTGCTACACCCCATTGTTTATAAGACATGTAGGAATATCATGTGTAGTTCAGGTAATTGCCCCAGAGCCCATATTTTACTTATTTTATTCTCTCCTCAACTTTTCCACATATTTGAAGCCTATTAATTCATTTCAGCCATTTAACTATAACAGAATAGTGTAATCCACGTGTTACATTTTATTGAGAAAAGAGCTCCTGGGAAAGAAGTTACATTATTATTATTATCTTTACAGCACTGCATTTCTGGCTGTCTTTGAATAGATTGAAGCTGCTATAGTCAAATTTTGTTCAAGATCCAAAGCTGTATTATTGTTGCTCTCAAATGAAATGCAGAGTAGTAGTACAGCTAATTATTACCTTATTCACATTTAAAATGTAGTGGAATGTGATTACAATAGCCTGCTGTTTGCAATACACAGGTCTGCCTGAAGTACTCAGCTTGTTTCCAGGTACCAGATGACTTATGCTCCAGTCTTGTAAATTTTCTGTCATGGATTTCGGGCACTTNTCTCACTGGTTTCCTTTAGACAAAAACTGATGCTGCTCCACAGATAGCTTCAGATGGTGTCCATAACCAATTTTATGACATTTTCTTTTGGAAAACTGAGGAAGAAAGATCTTATTACAGATAAACTTTAGACTTCTAGGCAGAGAATAGTTCGGAAAACAGAAATTAGGGACATCCTTGCACCATCAAAAAAAAAAAAAGAAAATCAAGCTATTTTCTTATTAGAGTTATTTAAATGTTACAGAGTGAATTTGAAGCTTTACTTGTCACAGCATAAGACTCCATATGCAGTTCGCAATAATAAGCAATCAATACCTGTAGCCACTGCTGAGCAGTTTCCTCTCTCTGAGGATTAACATTTTGTCTTAGCACTGGAATGTCATGTAGAGAGTTTGCATGGTTATGTCACAACTGCTAGGTTCTTTTCTAAATTGTATAAATTAAATTTAATCAGTATTAGCTCCTGTAATTGTAGGTCCTGAAATGAAACATAATTACTATGAATAATTTAACATAATTTAATTGGATCTTGGGAATACTTTTATGTTAAGCAAGTATATACAACTATCTAAAAAATTACATTTTGTCATTCATTATTTACAGAGATGTATGACTTTTGCTCTGTCATAATTAGTCAAAGTAGCTGGAATTCAAATATAGAAAAAAACCTCACATACTGATATCTTACATATGAAGATAAGTCCCAAATCTCTGTTTGAATCCGGATGATCTAGAGAAAAATGAATGAAGCACTGAATTTGTAATTTTCATTTTCCTTGATTATAATGGAAGAACCAGTTGCTTAGATCTTCTGCTGAAACTCATCGTTTATCATGTCTGAGTGTTTTCTTAAAGAAAATACTCTTTGGTGATGTCATATCATTTAGATCCCTTCTTGTCTCTTTTTCCTCTCTCCTTCTCCACACTCCAGACCCACAGATCTGGAAAAAAAAAAATCCCCAAGGGGAGAAAAAAATAATGAGATTGCCTAAACCAAATGAAACAAACATGCTATCTTTGGTGAAATTACGTTTAACCCGGGCACAAAGGATCTAGTCTAAATTCAGGACATTATTAAAGTATTATGAACAATGTTGTAAATGATACAAACCAGAAAGGGAACTGTTGGGTAAACCTGGACATTAGCAAAGCAGGATACTAGTCAGGAGATGGCTAAAGGAACCAAAGAATAGACAGCAATAAAAACAGGAGCACTAAAATAGAGGGAGGTTACTGGTCAAGTACCTTAAAAATTAGCTGAGATGCATTGTTCAGCATTTACATTTCTACCCATAGTGCCAATTAGTGAAATGTTCTCATCTTACAAGGCTGAAATGCATCACCAGCAAAAAAAATATAGGAGGTTGAAGCAATAAATGTGAAATAAAATGAAGTGTGTTGAAATGAAAGTTCACTTTTTTAGTAAATGTCTTGCCAACAGTGTTTCCTTTTAAAAAAAATATATATTCCCCACTGTGTTGTGCTTCCTTACAAGTGTGAGAGAGGCCAAATAGCATGAATAGTGTAGACTTAAGGCAGGTATGGTGAGTAACTCAGCTGGGTCTGGGAACAAGGATCACAAAACCCACTGCATCCTGTGGGCAAGAGAGTGCAGTTCCAGAGCCTACAGCTCATGCTGGAGCAGACAGCCCTACCTCAAAGGAAGAAAAAGAAATTGCTACAGAAGGACCATAGTAGAGTACAGAGGTTTTTGAGCCTCAGAAAAGAATAACTGGTTTTGCTATAATGAAGACTGGATGTAAGAACTACCTGCAAGGACACTATACAAAGATGGAGAGAGGCAAATAAACATCTACTTCTGGTTTGTTTTGTTAGGGGTTTTTTTCTTCCCTTTGTGCTTTCTCTATTCAAAAGCTTTAAATAGTTTCATTTAACTCAAATAAAGGAGTGGTTTATTTAGTTTAGTTCAAAACCACTTAAACCCGGGGGAAGACCCAAGTGTGGGAAATAATAAAGGGTGATCCTTATTAATCATCCAAAGCAGTGGTTGACTCAGACCTCTGTCAGCATGTGAAGAGAAAATTAAAAAGACAGAGGAAAAAAACCTCAAACCCCTAAAAGTTATTCAGTTAGAAAAGCAATGATAATACACAAATAAATGGGGTTTGCACCAACTGGAGTATTCCTTCTGAAGAAAAATACCCTTCACACTCTGGAACCTACAAAAAAGTAATTTAAGGCACTGAAGGACAAATAAACCTTGAGATGTTCTTATACAAAAATTGTACTCAATGGGTATACATAGTACCAATACTTTAATCTGTTATTGCACCTACCTAATCTAAACTTTACCTTGATATATTTCATTCAGGTTTCCTACCTTAGTTTTCCATTCTCTTTCATGAAAACTTTCAAGAGGGAGATAAGTATATGCTAATAAGTGTATTTATGTACACTTTAAATCAAAATTGGAAATATTTTCAGTTAAGCCTGTGCTCAAAGATTTGAGAATTTCTGTAACTGTGAATAAAATAAAATAAAATTTAGAAATCAACTTTTTCTTTTGTTATTTTCCCTCCTGTGGCAAACAGCCACAGAGTTATTCAATGAGCTGTGTTGCACATCACCTGATCTGATCAAACCAAATGCAGATACATACAATTCTTTCTTCTTCCTGGATTTTTCACATCAAGTTCTAGTTCACTGGAGACCACTGCACTTCTTTCTTGGCAGAAAAAGATAACATTTTTGTTTGCTTTCCTGCCTTTTAGATAGTAAATTTCAATTTTAAGGCTTTTACTGTCAAACATGCACAAAATGAAAGTAGCTTTCCAAGGTTTCTGCTTGTATTCCTGGACTAGCAAAGGCTTACTGTTAGAAATAGCTTAGAAGATATATCAATTTGTTTGATTGATTTGCCTTTCCTAGAAATTTTTAAAGTACAGACACTTTACAGCAATTGGGGAAAACAATCGATTCTATTAGCACCTTTAGCTACATAAAAAGCTGCTAATTTATTTAATGTTTGTTAACTTTACTGGTTTACAAGATATTTATTTACCAGACCGTTAACAGGTTTGTGCAAACATAATGCTCCAAACATATATTTGGATGAGTAGGCTGTCGTGGCAGATTCAGATGAAGAAAGAAGAGCAGCATTGACAGCAAGCTGAATGTGATATGGCTTCCTCCCCATTTTTCCTCTCAGAGAAAATGTTAAAGATAATCCATCATTTCTTCTGAATGATTATGTGAGTAGAGTTTTCAAAAAATCAATTAAAAATAAATATAACCCTTACTTGACATTTTGAGCTAACAAATAGACATTTCTTCCAATTTAATACAATGTTAACTTGCCTGACAATAACTTTACACTAAAATCAAAGTGTATATAGATCTTGGTTTATTATAGGTCACCGCTCTTACAACAGAACTTCAGTTTCAAGGCAAACATTTAAGGAAACATCTGATAATTGGCAAAAATAACCTAGAGTGATGTGCTGGCATTGGCTGGTTTGGAGTTAATTTTCCTCATCTTCCTCCTCAGTGGCTATTATCAGGCTGTGTTTTGGATTTGTGTTGGAATCAGAGTTGATAACACAGGGATTGATTACAGAGAGCCAGGACCTTTGCTACTCCTCACCCCACTGCACCAACAAGGAGTTGAGAGGGGGCAGAGGCAGGACAGCTGACCTCAACTGGCCCAAGGGATATCCCATACCACGTGGTGTCATACTTTGCATAGGAACCTGGGGAAAGAAGAAGGTAGGGAGGATGTTTGGAGTCAGGATGGTGTTTGTCTTCTCAAGTAATCATTTGGTGTAATGTACCTGCCTGCTCCTGAGAAGAAGTGAAATTAATTCTTCAATTTATTTTTCTCATGTTTCAGCTTTTGTGTTACCTGTTGAACTGCCTTTACACCAGCCCAGGGTCTTTTGGGCTTTTACCCTTCTGATAGTCTCCCCCATTCTACTGAGCATGTGGGACTCACTGGGGTTAAACCACACCTGAATGTAATCAGAAAAGGTGTGTAAAAAAAGGTCTGAAAATTAAAGCATTAAATCCTGAAGCAGTATTTGCTTTTCAGAGACTCAGCTGCCTGGACCTGGTGCTGAGTCGCTGAGTCACTGAGTCTTGCACTTGTAATAGCAATCTGAGGGCTTTGGAACATATATGGCAAACAGAAAAATATTTCTATCCTGCCCATAGTGGAGTTATTGCTATTGGTGAAAGAGTGGGAGAGGCAACTCTTTGTTCCTAACATTAGCTATTATTAAAATTATGTAAAACTTGGGAGGTAAATGGGGCACCACAGTAAAGCACAACTCCCACAATTATTAAACATTTTTACAGTATGAATACTTCTGATAAAACTTTTGTCTATAAAACCTGATGTGTAATCTGTCCCAGATGCATAAAACACAGGCTTCTTTGAGTGTAGAGGTTCACCAAGTTATTTCCTGCTATTTGAGATAGACATCAGCTCTTTACCCTTCAAATACAGAAGCATGCTATTCAGCAAAGGGAAAACTTGCTTACTCTTCAATTTTGTCTAAGCTGTTGTCTTCAGTGACATCAGAAGACAGCAGCAGGAGGAGGCCAAATCCAGCAGCCCAACAGAGATGAGGCTGCCAGAACCCTGACCACAGCGGCAACAAGCCTGACCACACATTTACCAGTGGACAAATGCACACAAATACCCGTTTATACCACATATACACATGTATACATTGCTGACCAGACAATTCAGCACAACCTGACACATGTAATACTCACATGAAGACAAACAGCACAAGTGGCCTCATTGTACTCCTCTATCTTGTTGAGGAGGATGGAGATCTGTAGAAGTGAACATATACACGCGTATGTATATACATATAAACACTGGCAAATACTGTCCACACACAGCCTGACCATTTTAACCCCTTTCCCTTTCTGTTTTCCCATGTTGCTTCCTCCACAGAAAATACAGAAACATCTCTGTTCCCTGCTTTGATTCCTCTCAAAACTGTCCCATAAGCAACTTTGTGCAGTTCTGAAATGCTCTTCCCCTGCATCTCACAACACGATCCTGACCCTGACCCTGGCAGTGACACTCTGGAAGTCAACTGAAAATGTTACTGCTGGTGATTGGCCTGGAGTAAAAGTCCCCTTGCCGTGGGTCTGGAACAATCCTAGGAGAGCCTAGCGAGACTGAAACAGAAGCTCATTCCCTTTGCTGGGTTATTGGGTTACCTCCTCCTGCCACACTACCCATTGGCTCACTCATGCTTTGTGGAGAGGTCTTTTTCAAGTTGACAGCTCCTGTGATGCCTGATAGAAGCTGGGAATAGCACTATTTAGGTTCCTCCACCTGCTCCATCCTAACTCTGTCTGTGGTGCAAATGCAATTTTTATCACAGAACATAAAATGCATTAGTGAGGTACTGGCAGGGATACAGAACACACAGCCCTTATGGCTAGAATTTGGTAGTGGGTACCAGTTTGGTACTGTCTGGAATACAAACAAGCAGACAGCTCTACTGATCTATTTTTGAAGCATGTTTTATTCCTAACATCAATAAGTAAGTGTTAACAAGTAATCTTAACAAGAACAATTTATGTTAAAAAAAAATTATTCTAAGGACTTTTCAATGAAGCAAAATATGTCTTTAATATTTCTTGCTTTATTGTTTTTCTATGAGTGTTCAGTCAGTTGTAAGATGCACCTAATGTTGTAAACAACATAGTAACCTAGAAATATCTTCATGACTTCAGCCACAAGCAATCTACTAAAAAATTTCTTTTGGGGCTTACTCCATTTATCTTGGTTTCTAAGTAGCCTCAAATATCCATGATTTAGAAAACAACAGTTTCCATAAATAGACATACAGCATTTCACAGTACTGTATTAAATTTTATTTTCCCAACATAACACCTCACTGTCTGATTGTCCTAGGTTACAGTGTAAGACGTGCCCAAAAGCATTTATTCTTTTACCATCTTCATAAAATATTGAATCCAGGTGGGGCAGTGTTTTCCTTGCCTCCTCCCTCCAAGAGTTATCTTTGTTTAATGGGCAATCAAGGACCCTGCCCATGGCTCATAGATAACTGCCTCTGGACAATCTTTTGTTAATGGGCCCGTCAATGCCTTATCATCCCATTGTGAGAAGCTCCACCCAGAGGGAGAAACCAAGCATTCCATCCTGGATATAATCTGGGATTCCAAACACCACAAACAGCCTTTTCCCACTGGATTTCCAGAGGACAAGAGCCACAACGGAGCCACCACTGGACTTTCAAACAAAGACCAGACTCTTTTTTTCTACAGGATCACTGCTTTAACAGGACCACTTCATCTGAACTGCTACCAGCACCCTGACTGACAGGGTGCCAGGTTGTATTCTGACTTTGTCAGTGGTTCGCTTTTTGTACTATTCCATTTATATTACCTTTTCCCTATTAAATTGTATTTCTGACTTGGAGCCTCTCACTGGTTTGCTTTCAAACCTGCACACTGATCAAGCCATCTTCAAAGCTATTGAAATCAACAACTGAGCTGACTAACAACCATTTTAGCAAACTGATCCTCAACCTCTGCCATTAGCCAGATTCTCTAACCAATAGACAGGTAGGCACTACAACAAATTACAAGTAAGAAAAATTCAGTCTGGAGCTTATAAAAAGCTCCTTGATGACAGCTGAAACATTTGCTTGGACTTTGTGGGCTGTATATTTTAACTGACAGATCCATCAACATAAAATATCAACCAGCAGGAGCAATGCATCCATCCTGAGTCTGACATAAATTGACTGAAATTGCAACCAGAGGCTGCATTAACAGACTGCTGTGAAAGTTTACTGTTTATGGAGCCCTCCCTTGCCTCGTTGAAAGTTTCTTTCTGTATTTTCAAACCAGTCTTTACAAACTGGCCTGTGTCAAAATTTAGGTTCAAGGTTCTTATTGCTTCCACTTCTGTAGCCACTGCCATGGAAGGGCAACTGCTCTCTGATGCCAGGGATTGTTGGTATTTAAATTGTTTCAATTCTGCAGTGTTTATACATAGCAGCAGTCTCTCTTGAAGCACCTGCAATGCATGTTATTTGCTCAATTCCTTCAAAAAACCCCATCATTCATATTTAAATAGAGAAAATTTATTCCAAGACAATATACCTCTATGTTCTTAAAATTATTTGTACTAAAGTAGATTAGTCTTTCCCAGAACTGTGCATCAGGTTACTTGGAACTCACTCTAGAAATAAGTAGTACCCTTAATGTAAGTCACTCAGCATGGTGTTAGTAACCGCAGGAGGAAGAGAAAAGCACAAAACTGAGAAAGAAGAGGAAAAGAGCACAGAAATACTAATGACAGGAAGACTGACTTGACAGTATATACTTGTGCTTTTCTCTACACAACTTTTTGTGAAGTAGACAAAGTAGTATCTATATCAGATACTATAATGGGGAAAAACAAATGTATCACACTGTAGCCAGAGACTTTTATCCCACAAGTTGTCCAAGAACTTCATCTTTCACAGTTGGTTTTATCTTCACCTTGGTTTACATATCTGTGTCTTAGTTACTACTTAAATTTTACATCCCTTTACTCCGTTAGAGAATAAAATAAATCAATAAAGTTCTTCAGTAAAGCAAATGCACACAAGAGAGAAAGAAGCCAAAGAGAGAGGTGATGTCCCACCTACTCTTAACTGAAAACACTTCCTTAACATCAGAGCTAAGGTGTTTGTCTTAATTACTCTGGTTCACTTTCCCATGAAAAGTGAAACTTTTCCTTTGAAAAAGTCAATGAAAGGTGCAACTCTTGCTTTCTTTCATAGACTGATAGGAGAGGAAGATACTGAGAACAAGGAAAAGGGTTGAGAAGCTGCCTTTTGGTCTTGGAAAATAGGGAAAGATTTTTTTCTCACTTTGCCATTTCTTTTGGCAGTGTGAGCCATACACAGAGGTGTCTAACTCTGTCAGAAAACAATACAAAGATGCTCTTCTCAGAGCTGAAGAACAATATTATCTGACAAAGAAGTTAACCCACACAAAGTTTCCTCAAAGTTTTCTTATACTGCTTCATGAAAAACTGCAGAGCTCCATACAACTGCTTATGCTTAGTACCTAAATGAATAACCAAAGACAACAAAATGGCACCATCATTGCTGAAAATTGTATTTCATAGTCAATAGTGCATACAGAATACTGGAATTTTTTTTTTCTACCTTTCAGGATTCATAAAGATTTGATAACTTCCCATTCAGAACATAATCCTCTCCAGTACAAGATTTTAGCACTTGCTCTATTTCATAACCTGAATGAAGTCACAGTGTCATTCACTCTGTCCTCTCCTTTTTTCCTCAGGGTCTAATACAGAAGAATTTACTTTGGTTTAGCATTATTGTTGAAATAAATGAGAGATATCATAAAAATAAATGTGCTTCCAGTTTAAATGCAAACTTGCAGCTAGAATACTTCCACAGATTTTATCCTAAATATTTTCAGGTATTTTGGAGGAGCGTGCTGTAACGAGGAAATATAATTATATAGTCACAAAACTCCAGCTGACATTGTTTCTATTGCAACAATGTATAACATGGAAAATGCTTTTCATATTTCACTTAGTAGAACTGAAAGGACTTTGCACAATTCATTCCAGGTTTTGGGTTTTGGTTCCTATCTGTTTCTAAGTGTAGCTCTTTTCCTTTGTAAAATTCATGGAATTACAACAGGAACACTACACCTGCAGCTGAAAAAATCCCCAGATTTTTATTCATTGTGGTGCAGACTTCTCCCTAAAGTAGGTAGGATGATCTGTGAGTCTTCTTCAAGGCTCAGCTCATAGCAATAAATACAATGAAGAATATGCTGTATGACAAGAGTAAAAACAGATTTATGTTAGCCTTACTAGATAGTTTTCACCATAAGCTAAGCAAAGTAGATGGCATTCTGTAGGACATACCCTCTCTAATGATGCCGGCAGAGCCCTGCTAAAATGATCTGTGCACCAACTTCACATGCTGCATAGGAAAAAAAAAAGAGATTTTATTGCCCACTGGATTTCAGTGAGCGCTTTTCCATAGCCAGGAAAGACCCAGTCAGCAAAGACAGAGAAGTCGCTTTCAGCCAGCACAGCAAACACCTATTTAGACCCAGCAACACAATAATTGTCTTCCCTCTATCCTCTTCCGATTCTTTCACTGCACCAGATGTATGACTTTTTTTTGTAATGCAAATTTTGTTTATTCAATATTTGGTGCTACCAGCTATGAAGCTCTAAATTCCATTTATAACTTTAACTACTTCATTGGAGTTATGCAAGCAAATAATGTGTTTTAAATCTATTTTATCCAATTTGATAAAGGAATTACCATAAAAGGATGAAGAGGAATATCATGGCAGATCTGGCTTGCAATGTCATCAAAGCAGTGCACATCTGTGTCTAATTCTGGTTCTAAACAAAACAGCTGAGTGATACAGATACATAGCCAAGAATTTGAATGGGGTTTAGTTTCACAAAGATAAAGGAGACTTGAAAAAATCTTGTTCAACACACTGATGCCTACCTTCCAATGATGGTCAATAAGTAAACAGGAGAAGTCACCTAAACTCTGGCTTCCTAAAAAACCCTTTAAAACTTTGACCATTAAAGTTTGGTTTCAACAATGTAAACTCACGACCCCAACACCTTTACGTATCAGGTAAAAATTTTTCCTTCAAAAAGACAATGACCCCATCCATTTAGAATTTATAGCTGAAGCATTATCTATTAGTGTATGCCACTAAAGACCCTTCACAGGAGTGACCATGATGGTATTTCTATCCTATATATTATATGTTTACCAATATCATCCAAATATTTTCAACATTTCTGTACATCAAGGCATAAAATTTTCAGAAATGGGATCAAAAACCCAAACTTTGAAACATTCAGATTTGCACTGAAACAACAAATTTTACACCCTTAATTAAAACAAATGTTTCTTTTCTTCAATGGGAAATTGATCTTAGAAGACACAGAAAGATAATGATCAGAGTTCCTAGGTGGAAGACAAGTATAGCAGTGTTTTCTCTGCCTATAGGTTCAAAGTATGTAATTCATTTTCTTCCCTGCTCTCATCTGATTATTAATTCCAGTTAATAGTTTATGAAGCAGTATGTTTTACACTCTGAGGCGGAGTAGGATAGTTATCCTCAGCTGTGGAATATCAAAAGGCAGCAAACAACAGAAAAAAAAAATAATTGAAGCTTGGATTACAATGGAAAAAATCTAAGAAATAATCCACAGAAAATCAATACTTTGTTAGTATTTAATAGATGACTGGATTTATTACTTATATGAGTGTTATTTAAAAGGTATTGCTAAAACATATTTGAAAGCTTTAAAAGTAACTGGTACTTTAGGGAAGTATGAACTGTAAGGTAAAAATTCGTAGTTACTTCTATATGTTACATGATATTATCTGTAGCGTAGTTAGAGGTGCTCAGAGATACAAACTTCTTTTAAAGAAGTTTTTTATATTGATTTAAAATATATTTGCTATACTATCCCAAAGCAGAATTAATACTATTCACTGACCTTGAGCAATACTTTAAGCAAAATGCAGTAGCAGAGGCAACCTTTCTATCCACTCAGTCATTCTGTTTTCAGTTGATGAAATGCAGTTAACAGATTTTATATATTAAATAAGTTGGTAGGAAATTGTAGTGTCTTGCTTTTTTCCCTGTTTTTTATTATTTTTTATTTTATTATAATTACTGTTCATGGATCAAAAGTATGCTATTTGTCTCAAAATCCATTTCTACCAGAAATCTTGATGAATACATAGAGATAATTTTAGTTCTGCCATATCGCTCTTTACAATACTTATAAAAACAAGAAACACAGACACACACAAAGCAACTTTTCTTAAATAGAATCACTTGTCCAGTTCTTCAATAGAGTCTAGTGTGTACTATGTGACACTCTGGGAGTACATCTGGACTGAAGAGTTTATTATCTATTGCTATGCATAATTAATAATGATTGCTACAGATTTATGTTGCTCAGCACAGTACATCACAAAAATGTAATTGTTTAGCAATCAGAGTTAATGAGTAGAAAAATTCAATATTTTCTTGTCGCTGTTTGCTACACTTTTCCTTCCATTGCCAGTATTTCTCAGCTAATTATCTTCTCCAAACATTCAGGAGAAAAATATCTTTAGGCAGTTTTAAGGTATATGAGTGTACAGATAATATGCATTTTGCACATGTAGAAGAGGAAACCTTGTGGAAATAATGTTTACTTATAAACAGGTCTAACTAGCAGTTTAAATTGAAGGAGGTACCCACAGTAAACTAAGGCACAGCTCCACTTTTCCATCTTGGCCTAAGACATTTTCTGATCTGGTAAATATGGTAAATAAAATGCTGCTAGAATGTTGAAAATGTTTTACTGCTGATGTACAATTTATGATGCATAACACATGGAATAAAGTAAATAAGGAAAAAGCATTGCATAGATAGCCAAGAAATTTACTTATAACTCAAAAGCCAAAAACCTGTAGAGACCCAGAAAAGGGAATTCTGCTAGTGGCATATGCAATGGAGGAATGGTTACAATTACTTTTCTCCATCCTGGCCTGAAGAATAAGAAGCAAAACCTTTACAAGAAAATATCTTAAACAGGAACTGTGGGAACAATGAATTTTTTAGTTAAATTTCATTACAGCAATATTCTTATTAACTAGGAATGAATTAATATGATCTGTATATTATTAGGGAAGAGATATCTTTTACAGAGATTGCAAACAAATATATTTTTAAAAATTTAAAATAGCAATTTCAGAAAATTGAGGATTACCTTGTACTTAAAACATGTCTGAAAAGAAAAGAAAAGTGATCTGTATTTTGCCGGCTAGGGCAGAAATACCAAAAAAAAAAGAGAAATCCAGCTGTAATTAAGAAAGTAAGCTTTATGAAAAAAGACAGCTTAAAAGTACTAATTTCATATTCAGTTTTGGTCAATAACAACTAGAAAAATTTAAAATTGTCAATATAAGAAACAAACACTCTTTTAAAAAGTCCAACTACACAATTTTTATTTTCATAAATGTACTGGTTTTGGAAATCTTTCCAAACTACCTTTGTCACTTGTTTTTAAGTAAACAGTATTAAATTTGATCCTTTTTTTCCCCTCTTAATGTTAACAATACCTTCAGAGCAGTACAGACATTCATCAAAGTTATTTGAATTAGCTTAAATTAATAGATTTTATCTTTATTAATAATTTTTCCATGAGAAATAGGGAAGTTTTGTTGCCATTTCGGAGAATTAGACAATGTAGGTTGTATAGGTTATCATTCACTGTAAACAAAATCTACATCTTGGTTTAAAACGCTTCCTTGCCTTATTGTGGAGCATAATTCTTAGTAATTTTTACTTTGGTGTCCAGTGGTCATCCTGCAATGGTCAAAGATTAAACAACTGGACTCCGCTGAGATCAAAAAAGCAGACCATGGAAAATTCAACACATCATTTTTCCTCCTCTGCACTATTGTTCTAATTCTGTTCTAATTGGCCAGGAGGGCCACCCATGTCCTAGGGTGCATCAGGCACAGCATTGCCAGGAGGGCCATGGAGGCGATTGTCCGGCTCTGGTCTGCACTGGGGCGGCCTCACTTCAAGTGCTGGGGGACTTTAGGGTTCCACAGAATAAGAAAATATAGAGAGTGCCCAAAGGAGGGCTAGGAAAATGTTGACATGTCTAGTGGGGAAGCCATATGAGGAGTGGCTGAGGTCACTTGTTCTGTTCAGCCAGGAGAAGAGGAGACTGAGGGGAGACCCCATTGCAGTTACAACTTCCTCTTGAGGAGAAGAGGAGGGGCAGGCACTGATCTCTTCTCTGTGGTAACCATTGACAGGACTTGAGCAAATGGCATAAATCAGTGTCAGGAAAGGTTTACGTTGGATATTAGGGAAAAGTTCTTCACCAGAGGGTGGTTGAACACTGGAACAGGCTCCCCAGGGAAGTGGTCATGGCACTGACTTGAAAGAGTTCAAGAAGCATTTGGACAATGCTCTCAGGCACCTGGAATGACTCTTGAGCAAGTCATGTGCAGGTTCAGGAGCTGGACTTCAGTGACGGTTTTGGGCCCCTTCCAGGTCAGGATAGTCTGAGATTCTATAAAAGGTCACGCGTTTTCCACTGCACTTTAGCTTATGGAATTCAGAGATTCAGAACTTTCACTCAAAGTGTTTCCTTATTCCTAACTCAGAATAAGCCTAAAGCAATAATTATCTTCAAATTTTTGCACCAATGTACTTAGGGGCATCATTGTATGACTTGAGACAGCATTTGTTAAAGGGTAGATTTCTTTACAGATGAAATTCCTGTTCTCCAGATTTTAAGAGCTTAGTCATATGGGAACCTATAGACCAAATTACCTTTGTTTGGATTTAATATGTTGTAGCGTCTGTTGCACATTTTAGGGTTTCTTAAAAAGAAGGAAGCATCAATTTTCTTTATGATCACACAGACAGAAGAAAAGTATTACAGTTGTCAGAAAGATGGTCAAATATCATAACACTATTAATGTCTTAATCAAAAAAGTGTAGGCGTCTTAACCAGAAAAAGAAAAAAGCAACAAAACACAAAAAGATTAGAAGTGATTGAAAATAAATAAGAAAAAATGTTTTGTAGCAGAAAATTGCTTTCTTCGTAGCTTCTTGTAAACTTTTCCAGATTTGTACACATAACACATTTTTCTTAACAACTTCACTTTCCTTCTGCTGACCAGCAGATCAAGTTTCCTCTGGCTACTGAAATTATGTTAGAAAAAACCCACATCCATTACTGCAAAAGGATGATTGGGGTTTTTTTTTTTTTGTTTTTGTTGTTGTTGTTTTTTAAATAGAGACTACTAACAGACATTTGGATTTCATTAGTCTGGTACTGTACAGAAAAGATTAGTTCCTCTGCCCAGTAAATTTCCATTTCCATACATCTAGAAGGACATGGCAAGCTAAAGGACAGAAAACAAGTGAACAGAAAATCCCATGTATGATGAAACTCATCCATAGCCAACAACCATGATGGTTACAGCTGGTTATGTCTTAGATAATGCCAAAGAACATCATGACTTTAATTGCCATATTTATAGACTGTCATATTCATAGACATTTATATGTCTGTATATAGACATTATATAGAGATATACATATGTGTGTATATACACATATGTCTGTACATATATATAGGGATATATATGTGTGTGTATATATATATATATATATGTGTGAGTGTACATATATATATACCTGATACATATAAACAAATTTCTTAGCTAGTAGTGGCCCTGTAATTCCTATCAGAAATTATGATTTATCACAAAAATTTTTACTGTGTTCTCTGGAACAAAAGACTGTGTGACAAGAAGATCTGCAAATTTATAGTATGATGGGAATTTAACACATTCAATTTATTCCCTGTTTATGGATGTCTTGGTTTTAAAAGACAGGTGTCTGTAAGGAAGGCGGGAACCTCCCTTGGAATGGAAAATGCAACCCCCTTCCCTTCAGATTATTATAATTTTGAAATTAAGGGGCTTTCAGGCAAATGTATGAGGAATAGGAATAACAGTTCTTTACTTATATATATATATATAAAACAAGGCAAACAAACAACAGTAACTATGGCAGTGATACCAAACAGAACCAGTAGCCCAGTGCAGCCTCTCTCGGCTCTCAGGCCCTTTCCCCTTCNTGATGGTGAATTCTCTCCACAGCGATGCAGCCTCCTTCCCCCCTGAACTCCAGATCACAAGTGAAGCTGAGGCCCCACCCAACCCTCTCTTCCTAGGTAAAAGGGGCTAGTTGGCCAGGGCTCCTCCCCAGCCACGTCCTTTGTCTCCCTCAAGTACCTTGGTAATGACTCCCTCTCAGCAATGTACATGTGTGGGGAAAAAATTCTTTCAAAAGAAAAAGAAAATAAAAAGAGAACTCTTAAAAACCCCAACAATGGAATGCTAGAATATGGAAGTCACCTCTAGAGGTCATCTTGTCTAACTTCCCTGCTCAAGTGAACTGTGTTCAGATGGCCTTTGAATATCTCCAAGAAAGGAGACTCCAGAAGCTCTCTGAGCAACCTGTTCCAGTGAGATTCAGAGAAGAGATTAAACTTCATTTTCTCCCAAAATGTTTATTGTAAATATTCTTCCATTTGAATAAACAGTTCAGAAAGAGTAATTGTTATCCTTTATCTGAAAAATTATTTCTGAAAAGAAAGAAAAACAAAAGAGAAATAATGTATGCAAGATGAATTGCATTGATACACATCTCCATTAAAATATGGTAGTACCACACATATAAAATGTTAGATTGATTATACATCTTCAGTTCTTTGGGGATCATTTTTTTATATGGCAAACAAAATAATTTTCAATATAATTTTTCCTCTTATTTTTAATATTCTCCAGTACTAGTAAAGCTACAAACAACTTGTAGAGTGCCTGTGCAGGATGAATTTAAGAAGGACCAAACCGAGAGCTGCTGCTGATTTATGGAATGAACTGGACTTGCATTTTGAGCAGAAAACATACTGGTACAAGTTGAAATAAAAGTGGATCTAGAATATAGTCTTTTTCCACTGCCACTTCTATTACAAAAATACCATTAGAAGTACTAATCTGATTCATTTGAGATTCTGCTTCATGTAAACAAGGGTAGAAATTCCAAACAAATACAACTATATCTGTTCATTATGACAATGTATCTGCCAAGAAAGTGTTTCAGCAATGCAACAGAGGTTTAAAAGTTGTGATAGTATAAAACAGTTATTCTGCCACAGAATGGTCAGGACTGGGAGACACCTTTCAAATTCATCTGGTCCAATCCTCCATGTCTAGAGGAGGATCCCCAAGAGCAGGTTGCCCAGGCCAATGTCCAATTCAAGTTTGAGTATCTCCACGGGTGGAGACTCCAGAGCCTCCCTTGACACACTGCAAGCGTTTGACCACTCTAAAAAGATTCTATCCTTTTCATCTTGTGCACATTACCTCTTGTCCTGTCACTGGGCACCACTGAGACAAGTCTGACCCCATCTTCTTCACTTCCCCCATAAAATTCCTCTGAGTCATCTCTTCCTCAGACTAAGCAAGCACACATCTGTGAGCCTCTCACTTATCTGAACATTTCCTGACCTTTTAATATTCCTCTACAAAGTTCTTCCTTATTCCAGATTTCCCCTCTAGTCTCAGGGTCCGGGAACTGCTAAGTGTTGGTCTTACGGCCATTCTTACCAGGAAAGATTGAAAAAGAAAACATTAAATTTATTCTGCTCCAAAAATTGTATTGAAGTAAAGCTGTGTTTTCATGGAAAAATATGTTTTCTATATGCTGTTTTCTCTCTCATTTCCCATCTGTCAATATGTTCCAGGAATACTTTACAACATTATAAAATTAAAGAGATTATTCATTTGACTGGTAAATGTTAAGTGGAATTATTTTTGTCAGTTTAGTATCATTGTGAGTAGCAAATAAAAACCACAAGCAGAAATATAAAATCAAAGAGGATTCTTGCAGTTTAAATTTCCCACCCTCAATTTATAATTTTTTGTTGGTTTGTTTGCTTGTTTTGGTTTTGCGTTTTGGGTTTTTTTTTTTGGCTGGGTAAATTATATTCTTGAATCATAGAGAACAGTAGCTGAGAATCACACCTATGATTTGACAAGGATCATGGTCGTGCCATCCCTACAGCTCATGTTTACATGGACGCTGATCTAGTCTACCTGTCCTTAATTTTATGGCTGACGTTGTCTGGTTTCTTCATAGGTGTGGGTCTGCTATTTGGAACCAGTCTCATTACTGCCTCACTGGGGATAGGAAGCTGCAGCAATCCCATACATATTAGACCAGGACAATACAAATCCACGTGGATACTGAAGCCAAACATATTCTGTTGCAACTAACACAGCTTACTTGTTTTCACAATTCAAATGAAACTTTAATAATTTCAAAGGCCTTTAGGATTCCCCCTGAAGATATTCTGTTGGGTACAGAGAGTAAAGTGACTCTGATGATTTTATGGGCAGCTCTTGGCTGGGATAAAGGCACTGAATATCCTCTAAGTTCCTTGTCAGTAGGGTCTCTGTTCCAGTGAGTCACAAGCTCACCTTTTCCTCAGCTTATCTTTTCTACTTACAAAAATCAATCTAGATGACCTCTTTCACTCATTTCAGCTCCAGCTGAGCTTTGGATTGTTGGCACTGGGAGATGCTCAAGATATTGCTTTCTTGGGCCACTCATAGAACTATAGAGACATTTCTCATCTCCAGTTCCACCTGTGTATGCTGGTTTTTGTCTGAGCCCATAGTCTTCTCAATTTTTATTGATTTTTCTGCCCACTGATTCTGGATTGTCCTTGTGCTGCAATGGTTGGCATCTTTTTCCTAACACAACATTTTCCAGGGGATCCTGTTAAACAGATTCCCAAACAAGATGAATCTCTCTGTCCTTTCCCATGTTCTTCTCTTCCTACCCCAAACTTCTTGCTAGTTTGTGGAATTACAACAAGAAATGTAAGGAGTTTCAGATCTGTCAGGAGAAGAAATTTCCAAAGTGAATTAATAATAACACCTCTGGTAGTGAGACACTATCACATTCTGGCTTTTAGCTATAAACTTTCAAACTCTAATACCACCTGCTTCTGACTTCAAACTCAGGTACACAGATAGAAAATTAAACCTGTGATAGATAAAAAAGCCTGTGGTTAATGAGAATTACTCCTGATGTAGGTGATGAGCTTTTTGTGAAGATAACACTATAATATTTTCTAATAATGCAAATGATGGGTATGTATAGTTTTAGATTTCAGAAATAACAAAAGATATCATAAGCATGATTTTCAAATATAGCTGCTTAAAAAAGCAGTTCCAGCTCCAAGGCCAATCTCATTAGTTAGAAATCAAATGAACAATAAGATGAAGGTTACTTCCCTACAATTTTAATAAGAGGTCAATGGAAGGCCAATCTAATTTCCTGCAGTCTTTGCTCAATAGCATTAGTTAGTGAAATCAGCCTTTATTTAATCTTGAATTCAGTTATTTCAAGCATTAATGTTTTTCTGAATTCAATGAGCAAATCCATCAGAGACAAGCATATTAATTTCACTAAGATAATTTTGTAATTCAGAAACCTACCACATTTCCAAGTTACATGCCTCCAAATTCACAGTATCTGAATTGATCCTGAAATTTTAGCTTTGCTGCTTTCAGCCTTAAGAAGGGTAAGAGAAAAAAAAAATCTAATAAATTTCTTGGTTCCCTGTAAATGGCAGATAATATCTGACAAGTCCTTAAAAAGATTTAAGAGACAAAAAGTAGAATGTAGCTCTTGGAACAGAGACTTATCAATCCCAGTCATGAATCTCTAGACTAAAAGCCAAACCAAATTATCTGTTTCAGTGCCTTGTCAGCAAAGTAGTATTTACTCCCTTAATATTTTGCAAGCAGATGTTTCATTGCTTTGTCCCTGAGAGTCAAATTCTCTTAGGCAATGTTTTCCCTGAAGAAATCAAAGACAGCAGTGAGCTTCTCATCTTTGCTTTTCAGGCAATGGCCTTCTAACTTGCATATATGGCTTGCTTAACAAAAGGTCTCAAGACACAAAACCCAAGAAATGAAACTTCCCACTTACTAACACCTTGAACTGTTAATCTTTCTTGGGAGAAGGAACAATCTTTGAAACCGTCCCATACCATAGATTTCAAAATGCCAAAACTGCATTTTGGTCTGGTTCCTGATCTGAAGTCTACAAATCATTTACAATGCTATTTGTAAACTATTTTACATTTCATTCCCATACTTAATGTATTCCCATACACACAGAGAATTTCTTTCTACCTCAAAAAGTGAAGGGAAATCTGGCCTTAAAATGCCTGGCTTCTAAATCTTGCCTTAGTAACTGGAAGGATTAAAATGGAGGTCTGTACTTGTCTTTTTCACTTCCCTCACTGCCAGCATTTTGTGACAAATTGCACAGCAAGTATCTAGATAGCAAGTAGTCTGCATAGAAGGATAAGAAGAGAAATAGAAATAGAAAATAAGGAATATTTTAAGAATATAAAACAGCAACTTGGATGGGATGAAAAGAAGGACTTCAGCTAAGAAGACAGTAACAGGAGAAGGAACAAAAATAGAAACAAGAGGTGAAACACAGGAGAAATGAGAAAAGAGAGAGAACAGATAAACATGACTTGTTATTCTCCTGGTGCTCACCTCAAAACAAAAGTATTATCTCTGTAACATAAGACCATTAAAAAAACCCATGGCAGTAAGAAAGTAAGCTGGAGAGACTATGTTAATAAAAAGAACCACTAAATGAAAGTACAGTAGAGTAAGTCACCTTAACATCATTTCTAGTTAAAGCCAACATTTCTGTGAATTCATTTTCAACAGAATATGCATAGTGTTATTCACCTACCTCCAGTACAGTCTTAGTAGGCAAAATTCCTGCCCACCAAAATGCCAGCTAGAGGAAGAAAAGATACCTGCAGTAAAACAGCTAAAGTCCTTTAAGACTCAAATGAAACTTGAGATGCTTGAACCACAGAAGGTTTATAGTGGTCCCTGAAAGGTTTTTGTAGCTTTCTTCACATGTATATGTGTCCATTTGCACTGATTTTAGAGTTACTACAGTGTCAAAAAACAGGGTGAAACAGAGACAGAAAACAGTTCCCTTCTCTTTAACTTTTCTTCCCAGGAGCTGCTGGAACGGAGGAAAAACATTGTGCCTTCCTAGAGGCAACAATTGCCTCTAATGAATGATGGACGTTGCTGGCTCTTGGAATACCTCTGAGGCATATGATACCATTTTAAACATGGGTTTGAAATACTCTTGTCCTCAGGGTTCAAAATAAAGCAATACTTCTTGGGTGCTTTTGTGTTGCAGGTGTTAACCTG
>VZTH01016987.1:0-11068 GCA_013397815.1 Aleadryas rufinucha
CCCAAACCGTTCTGGGGTTCTCTCCTTACTCCCTTTCAAGACGCTTCCCCTGGAAATCTTTCCCCTCCCGGGTTCCTGCGCTTTTTGGAGCTGTTGTGTTTTGTGTGGTGACCAGTCAGGGACGTTTGTGCAGGACCCTGACCTGTGTCCCTCTGTGCCCCCCAGCTGGCGTCGTGAAGGCAGAGGATTACACCCTGCCAGCCTACGTGAACCGGCGGGACGTGCCCCTGCCCGAGGTGGCCTTCGTGANGACACCCTGCCAGCCTACGTGAACCGGCGGGACGTGCCCCTGCCCGAGGTGGCCTTCGTGAGGGACCTCTCTGCGCAGCAGAAGGCGCTCAAGGAGAAGGAGAAGGCGTCGTGGAGCGCCCTGTCCGTGGATGAGAAAGTGGAATGTAGGTTTGGGGGGCTGCCAGTGGCCCCCCGCAGGCAGCCACGACACGATTCCCGTGTTTGGTGTCGCGGGGTGGGGTTGGGTGGGGAGGGGTCTTGAAGATCATCTCGTTCCATTGTCCCAATGTGCTCCAAGCTTCATCCAACCTGGCCTTGGGCGCTGCCAGGGATCCAGGGGCAGCCACAGCTTCTCTGGGCACCCTGTGCCAGGGCCTGCCCACCCTCCCAGGGAACAATTCCTTCTCAATATCCCACCTAAACCCACTCAGCTCAAAGGCATTCCCCTTGTCCTGTCACTCCAGGCCCTTGTCTAAAGTCCTTTGACAGCTTTTTGTTCCAGGCCATGCCTGGATCAGCTCCTAATCCCTGTTTTTCCTCATGTCTCTGTGAGCAGAGCTGATCCATGAAGGAATTTTCTTAATCATGATGGAGCTCCTTGTGTGCACACATCCATGCTTTCTATTCCCAACATCTTTGTTACAGAACATGAAATGCCTCTGCTGTGGCCTCTGTTCCATATCTGAGTCACATTCTGAGCCATTCCTTCCTCTTCCAGAAACCAAACAGTAATAATTATATTTATTTCTTGATTCCCATCTGCTTTCAACAAGCCAGGAAAAAAATCTCCTCAGTACAACCACGTGCCATTGTTAGCCCAGCTGAGTGAAACGAGCCCCAAGCACAAACGTGGATTTGAGTGTTAATAACCAGTGACCTTGGCATGAACCAAATTCCACCTAATGAAAGCTCCCCGGGGCTGTTTTGACTTGCAAATAAAGCTGCCTCATCTTTTCTAACTGCTCTCGTGGTATGAAGGGAGAACCTGGGCTGGGAAGGGTTGAAAACTCTTGGAGGAATTGCTCACGTGTTCCTGAGCGCCCTCCAGATTTTCTGCTGCTTTGGATTTTAAATTCCTGTGGATTTCAGTGGCAGAGCTGAGAAGCTTTTTGAGCTCGAAACATTCCTGTTGGAATTACTTGTGCTAGGAAGCTTTGGGGGCAATAACCACACTGTCAATTGGAGGGGAGGAAGGAAAGCTCCCATTTTTCCTTCTTTCAGGTCTACACTGCAACTTCTGCCCAACTTTAGGATAATCTGTAAAATGGAGACTAAAATTGATGTGGGGGTGAAACAACTGATCGGCTTTGGTGTGTGCCAAACCTGATTTAACATCCATCCCCTTTTTGGGCAGCCTCAGGCTTTGTTCACCTCCCTCTGCAGAGTTCCTGGTCACCTGCAAATCCCAGGAGAAGTTAAAAGAGAGGATTTGATGCTTTTTTTTCCCCCCCCAGTGTATCGGATAAAATTCAGTGAGACCTACGCAGAGATGAACAAAGGGACAAACGAGTGGAAAACCATCCTGGGGGGAGTGTTCTTATTCCTTGGCTTCACTGGAGTCATCCTCATCTGGCAGAAGCACTTCAGTAAGTAACTCCTCCATGGAGAGCCGGGATCAGGTGATGCCTGATGGGAATTCTCTGTGGGGTCAGCATGGTTTATGGAACAGCCATAACGGGGACTTCCCAGCAGGAGCTGTTTGTTAGTCCCTGGAAACTCCATCCTGTGGAGATGTAGCATAAATGTTCAGGAAGCTGACTCACAGAAAGGTGGTGGAGCTTTGGGAGGACAGGAAATGGAGGGGAATGAGTGGTGAAATCCCTGATCCCAGAGCTTCCCCCTCTGTGCTGCTGGAAAAGCTTTTGCTGCCTCGGTAGTGAACGTTTGGGTTTCTGCCACCTTTGGCTGCTTTCCCAGCNTGGGAGCAGATCCCAAATCCTCCCCCGGCTGCCCCCTCCTGTCAGGGAGTTGTGCAGAGCCACAAGGTCCCCCCTGAGCCTCCTTTTCTCCAGGCTGAGCCCCTTTCCCAGCTCCCTCAGCTGCCCTTGGATCCCTGGAAGTGTCCAGGGCCAGGCTGGACAGGGCTTGGAGCACCCTGGGATGGTGGAAGGTGTCCCTGCCCATGGCAGGGGTGGGATGGGACAAACTTGAAATCCCTTCCCAATCCATCCCAAACCGTTCTGGGGTTCTCTCCTTACTCCCTTTCAAGACGCTTCCCCTGGAAATCTTTCCCCTCCCGGATTCCTGCTCTTTTTGGAGCTGTTGTGTTTTGTGTGGTGACCAGTCAGGGACGTTTGTGCAGGACCCTGACCTGTGTCCCTCTGTGCCCCCCAGCTGGCGTCGTGAAGGCAGAGGATTACACCCTGCCAGCCTACGTGAACCGGCGGGACGTGCCCCTGCCCGAGGTGGCCTTCGTGAGGGACCTCTCTGCGCAGCAGAAGGCGCTCAAGGAGAAGGAGAAGGCGTCGTGGAGCGCCCTGTCCGTGGATGAGAAAGTGGAATGTAGGTTTTGGGGGCTGCCAGTGGCCCCCCGCAGGCAGCCACGACACGATTCCCGTGTTTGGTGTCGCGGGGGGGGGTTGGGTGGGGAGGGGTCTTGAAGATCATCTCGTTCCATTGTCCCAATGTGCTCCAAGCTTCATCCAACCTGGCCTTGGGCGCTGCCAGGGATCCAGGGGCAGCCACAGCTTCTCTGGGCACCCTGTGCCAGGGCCTGCCCACCCTCCCAGGGAACAATTCCTTCTCAATATCCCACCTAAACCCACTCAGCTCAAAGGCATTCCCCTTGTCCTGTCACTCCAGGCCCTTGTCTAAAGTCCTTTGACAGCTTTTTGTTCCAGGCCATGCCTGGATCAGCTCCTAATCCCTGTTTTTCCTCATGTCTCTGTGAGCAGAGCTGATCCATGAAGGAATTTTCTTAATCATGATGGAGCTCCTTGTGTGCACACATCCATGCTTTCTATTCCCAACATCTTTGTTACAGAACATGAAATGCCTCTGCTGTGGCCTCTGTTCCATATCTGAGTCACATTCTGAGCCATTCCTTCCTCTTCCAGAAACCAAACAGTAATAATTATATTTATTTCTTGATTCCCATCTGCTTTCAACAAGCCAGGAAAAAAATCTCCTCAGTACAACCACGTGCCATTGTTAGCCCAGCTGAGTGAAACGAGCCCCAAGCACAAACGTGGATTTGAGTGTTAATAACCAGTGACCTTGGCATGAACCAAATTCCACCTAATGAAAGCTCCCCGGGGCTGTTTTGACTTGCAAATAAAGCTGCCTCATCTTTTCTAACTGCTCTCGTGGTATGAAGGGAGAACCTGGGCTGGGAAGGGTTGAAAACTCTTGGAGGAATTGCTCACGTGTTCCTGAGCGCCCTCCAGATTTTCTGCTGCTTTGGATTTTAAATTCCTGTGGATTTCAGTGGCAGAGCTGAGAAGCTTTTTGAGCTCGAAACATTCCTGTTGGAATTACTTGTGCTAGGAAGCTTTGGGGGCAATAACCACACTGTCAATTGGAGGGGAGGAAGGAAAGCTCCCATTTTTCCTTCTTTCAGGTCTACACTGCAACTTCTGCCCAACTTTAGGATAATCTGTAAAATGGAGACTAAAATTGATGTGNAAGGCTCATCCAAGGCAATTTAGTGGGAGAATTTCCCTGAAAAGCACAGATATTTATCTGCTGATTATAGAAGGAACAGGAAGCCTTTAGGCTGGATTTTTTCTTTATTTTTTAATATAAACTGGTGGAAAATGTTGTTATTTCACCTTGGGCACTGACTGTGGCTGCCTGCCCCTGCAGGATGTTGGCATCCAGAGTGTTCAGCCTCGTCGGGAGGAGATCCATCTCCACCTCCCTGTGCCTGAGGGCACATGGACACGGTGGGTCCCGCCTGGGAGGGGGTCAGGGAGGGAATAAAACAGGCCCTGGAGGGGAGGAGCACGAAAAGCTGTGCTGGGTGGGGTGAGAGGAGGGTTGGGATGGAGGGAGCTTGGGCAGGAATCACAGCCATGGAATCATTCAGGTGGGAAAAGAGCTCCAAGGTCACCGAGTCCAAGCTGTGCCTGATCCCCTCCTTGTCCCCAGCCCAGAGCGCTGAGTGCCACCTCCAGGGATTCCCTGCACACCTCCAGGGATGGGCACTCCAAACCTCCCTGGGCAGTTCCAAGGCCTGAGCACCCTTTCCATGGGGAAATTCCTGCTGCTGTCCACCCTGAGCCTCCCCTGGCCCAGCCTGAGGCCGTTCCCTCTCCTCCTGTCCCTGATCCCTGGGAGCAGATCCCAAATCCTCCCCCGGCTGCCCCCTCCTGTCAGGGAGTTGTGCAGAGCCACAAGGTCCCCCCTGAGCCTCCTTTTCTCCAGGCTGAGCCCCTTTCCCAGCTCCNGGGACCTCTCTGCGCAGCAGAAGGCGCTCAAGGAGAAGGAGAAGGCGTCGTGGAGCGCCCTGTCCGTGGATGAGAAAGTGGAATGTAGGTTTTGGGGGCTGCCAGTGGCCCCCCGCAGGCAGCCACGACACGATTCCCGTGTTTGGTGTCGCGGGGTGGGGTTGGGTGGGGAGGGGTCTTGAAGATCATCTCGTTCCATTGTCCCAATGTGCTCCAAGCTTCATCCAACCTGGCCTTGGGCGCTGCCAGGGATCCAGGGGCAGCCACAGCTTCTCTGGGCAGCCTGTGCCAGGGCCTCCCCACCCTCACAGGGAGCAATTCCTTCTCAATATCCCACCTAAACCCACTCAGCTCAAAGGCATTCCCCTTGTCCTGTCACTCCAGGCCCTTGTCTAAAGTCCTTTGACAGCTTTTTGTTCCAGGCCATGCCTGGATCAGCTCCTAATCCCTGTTTTTCCTCATGTCTCTGTGAGCAGAGCTGATCCATGAAGGAATTTTCTTAATCATGATGGAGCTCCTTGTGTGCACACATCCATGCTTTCTATTCCCAACATCTTTGTTACAGAACATGAAATGCCTCTGCTGTGGCCTCTGTTCCATATCTGAGTCACATTCTGAGCCATTCCTTCCTCTTCCAGAAACCAAACAGTAATAATTATATTTATTTCTTGATTCCCATCTGCTTTCAACAAGCCAGGAAAAAAATCTCCTCAGTACAACAGCGTGCCATTGTTAGGCCAGCTGAGTGAAACGAGCCCCAAGCACAAACGTGGATTTGAGTGTTAATAACCAGTGACCTTGGCATGAACCAAATTCCACCTAATGAAAGCTCCCCGGGGCTGTTTTGACTTGCAAATAAAACTGCCACATCTTTTCTAACTGCTCTCGTGGTATGAAGGGAGAACCTGGGCTGGGAAGGGTTGAAAACTCTTGGAGGAATTGCTCACGTGTTCCTGAGCGCCCTCCAGATTTTCTGCTGCTTTGGATTTTAAATTCCTGTGGATTTCAGTGGCACAGCTGAGAAGCTTTTTGAGCTCGAAACATTCCTGTTGGAATTACTTGTGCTAGGAAGCTTTGGGGGCAATAACCACACTGTCAATTGGAGGGGAGGAAGGAAAGCTCCCATTTTTCCTTCTTTCAGGTCTACACTGCAACTTCTGCCCAACTTTAGGATAATCTGTAAAATGGAGACTAAAATTGATGTGGGGGTGAAACAACTGATCGGCTTTGGTGTGTGCCAAACCTGATTTAACATCCATCCCCTTTTTGGGCAGCCTCAGGCTTTGTTCACCTCCCTCTGCAGAGTTCCTGGTCACCTGCAAATCCCAGGAGAAGTTAAAAGAGAGGATTTGATGCTTTTTTTTCCCCCCCCAGTGTATCGGATAAAATTCAGTGAGACCTACGCAGAGATGAACAAAGGGACAAACGAGTGGAAAACCATCCTGGGGGGAGTGTTCTTATTCCTTGGCTTCACTGGAGTCATCCTCATCTGGCAGAAGCACTTCAGTAAGTAACTCCTCCATGGAGAGCCGGGATCAGGTGATGCCTGATGGGAATTCTCTGTGGGGTCAGCATGGTTTATGGAACAGCCATAACGGGGACTTCCCAGCAGGAGCTGTTTGTTAGTCCCTGGAAACTCCATCCTGTGGAGATGTAGCATAAATGTTCAGGAAGCTGACTCACAGAAAGGTGGTGGAGCTTTGGGAGGACAGGAAATGGAGGGGAATGAGTGGTGAAATCCCTGATCCCAGAGCTTCCCCCTCTGTGCTGCCGGAAAAGCTTTTGCTGCCTCGGTAGTGAACGTTTGGGTTTCTGCCACCTTTGGCTGCTTTCCCAGCTAAGGATTCGACCTCCAGGGAGCCTCCAGCTGCCTGAGGCAGAGCAGCAGTTAAAGGAGCTGCTCCCTGCCTTGAGGCTCCCAAAAAAAGGAAAGCAGGAAGCTGTTATCTTGGTGGTGATGGAGGAAACCACGAGAATCCATGTGGGGAATGTGGTCTGGGCTGGATGCTGCAGAAACTGGATGCAGGGAGTGGAGGTTTGAACAGATCACAGAACCACAGGTTTGGGTTGGAAGGGATCTTGAAGATGATCCCATCCCACGTGCAGGGACACTTCCCACTATCCCTGGTCTCACCAAACCCCATCCAACCTGGCCTTGGACACTCCCAGAAATGTGGCAGCCACAGCTTCTCTGAGCATCCTGCTCCAGTGGGATGACTTGAGGGGTGGGAAAAACCCTTTTATTAGTGAAACTCAGCCCAGAATTCCCAACCTGCTCTTGTGGCACGAGGACAGAATTCCATAGTGCCCTTCCCGTCCCGCAGTGTACGGCGCCGTCCCGCACACCTTCTCCGAGGAGTGGCTGTCGGCGCAGACCAAGAGGATGTTGGACATGAGGGTTAACCCCGTGGAGGGCATCTCAGCCCAGTGGGATTTTGACAAGAACGAATGGAAGAAATAAAGCAACTCAGTGGAACCTGCTCTGCTTGAATACGAAATGATTCCATCACCTGTGTGTGACCTCGTTGCTTGTTGTACTGGAACACCCTCTCCACCTCCAGAAATGCTAATAAATGTCTGGTTAACTTGAGAGGTGCCTCTTGCTGGTCTCTGGGTGTGTTTGTTGGGGTGGGATGTGTGGTTCCTGAACAAGATTTGCTTCCTGGCTTAATGTTTTCAGGGCTAAGAAGGCTGCTGCCAAATTTCTCCCTCCAGCTGAGCTGGTGTCCCCTGGACTCTGCAAAGTTTTGGTGTAAAAATGTAAAAATGCCCCTCTGGAGATTAAACCAAGCTTGGCCTTCAGTTTGCCCTTTTCCTGATGGGACAGGAAACCATCAGGAAACTTTGTGGTGGAGTTTAGGAGCTGTGGTGGGGTCTCAGCCACTTGCTGCCCCCTCTTTCCCTTCCACTCAGGAATTTGGGGAGGTTTCTAAGGTGAGCTAATCCAGTGGGAATTAAGCAACGAGCTCCCCTTCCTGCATCTCAAAAATCCCTGAAGTGATAAATTTGTCTCTGGGGTGCTGGGAAGGATGAGGGTGACAATCCCAGGCTGGTGATGGCTGGAATTCTGCTTTTCCCTGCTCTTGGCACAGCTCCTGCCTCTGGCAGCCTGGTGGCACCGACCTGGCTGAGGGACACGGAGCTGCCAGGGCTTCGTGCCTGGAAAATGGGTGTTTTGAAGGACATGCTTGGGAGTTTCAGTGCTGCTGTACTGCTGGGATAAGGGAGTTGTTCCTTCCAGGACCGTCCTCCCCAAAAGGCTGTGGAGCCCCAGGGAGGCCAGGAGAGAAACCTGAGCCTTGCCACGATCCCAGATCCTCATTTCATCCTGCCCTTCCCGGCAGCAGCCACTCTCTGTTCCCTTTCCCTCCGGAGCAGCAGCAGGACCCCCTGGAGCAGCCTGCAGGTGAGCTGAGTTTGCCAGGGCTCTGCTTGCTCCCCTCCTGGCGTGTTTCCCTTCCTCCTGCTCTTGGCAGAGGGATGAGCTCTTGGGAGGGGCTCAGGTCTCACCGTCCTCTCTGGGAATTTCGGGGTGTTTATTTGCAGGTAGCCTTGGAGACGGAGAAACCACCGGAATCCTGATCCTGGGGAGAGAAAATCCATGGGGAGTGGAATGAGCAAGGTACAGGGGGGCAGTGGGATGGTGGCCAGCACGTCCTCTTCTTCTGCAGCCCATGGATGCACTTCCCAGGCCACCACGATTCCCTAAATACAGCTATCTGCATCTCCCCTTTCCCACAGCCCTTTGGAATTCCAAGCACCCCAGGAGAATTAAGGAAACAAGCAGGGATTTATATCCAAGGTTTACATCCGAGGGGAGGAGCTCGGTGTCTGCAGGTGTCAGAAAAGTGATAGCTGGCCTTAAATGCTCATCCCTTAGGGGGTAAAGCCATGGGATTGTCATCCTTAGGGATCCCTGCAGGGAAATTCCCCCCTTTCCACCCTCGGGGTGTGCCCCAGCAATGGGGGAAGTGGGGTTTCAGTGCTGCTTTTTCCTCCAGGGCTGGAGGAGGGGATCAATTTCTGTCGGTGTCCTTAAATAACCACTCGGAATGTGAGTCCTCCAGTTTAAAATTAGACCCTGGGACACCAACAGAGAGATCAGATCGGGGCAAACTCGCTCTGCTTGGCTCTGATGTGGTTTAACACCGGGGTTTCACCCCCTGTGAACTCAGCCTGACAGGCAAAGGGGCTTTTACAGCCCCCCAGTGCCACCAAACCCTTTTGGGGAGCCCAGGCTGTTGTTGCCAAGGGTTGGTTTGGTGCAGACGCTTCTGTAGGATCCAGTTTTGGTCTCCATAAGTTGCAGGGCTCTGCATTCCCCTCCCCACTGTGCTGAATCCAGGTGTTTGCACCCAGGAAAGGGCACCCAGGAAATTGGGTCACATCAGCTGGATGGCCCAGCTGGAATTGAAAACCCTTCCTAAAACTCCTCACACCAGGGCTCTTCTGCCACATGGGCACCAGCAAGTCCAGCTGATAATCAGCTCTTCCTTCTGTGCCCCTGGGAAATGCTCTGATGGGTCCTCACACCCCTTAAACACCCTGAGCTGCCCCTTTTCTCCTTCATAACCCTGCAGCAGCGAGTTGGAGACCCAATTTGTAGCCTTGGCATCTCTCAACTGCAATAAATATAAATCCTGCTATAAATAGTGCCCATCCATGCCCAGCTGGCAGATGCAACCTCTGAAACTCCACAGGATCACATCCAAACCCCTCCCGTTTCTGTGCTGAGTTTTCCTGAGCTCTGCTCTCCTGAGGGGTGATGGTTTGAGTGGGTTCAGCCTTTCCTGGTCCATGGATTTGGGTCCTTGGCTTGTCAAGTGTCCTGATCCTGCTGGACCCAGACCTGGAGCTCGATGTTCCCACCACCTCAGATGCACCTTGTTCCCGGTGCCATCTGAATTCTCTCTCCTTTTTGTCACCTCCCAGATTGTCACCGGCCTCTACCTGGGGAATATCCGTGGTAAGTGTCTTTCCCTGCCCCTCCACGGTGCTGTGGGTTCCCTGGGTAGCTGGCAGGGATGGAGGATTCCTCTCCTTTGGAGCTCCGTGTGCTCCCAGCTGGGAATCTCAGTGTCTTCCAGAGATCCAGAGCTGCCCCAAATCCCCATCCCAATTGCCAGTGATCCCAGCCCAGCTGGAATCCAGCTGATTCCAGCCAGCACATCCGAGGAAGACTGGGAGCTGTGGTCACCAGCCATGCTGGAACACCAGGAAATTCGTGGCATGTCTGGAAACCTCCTCAACAGCGAGGACACAACAGCCTTTTCTGAGTTACCGGGATAATTTCTGATTTTGGGGATGGCTTTAGGAACCTGCTGAGTGCCCAGCACATCCGAGGAAGTGTCCAACCTCCTTCCCTGCACCGTGTGGGATGAGAGGCAGCGAGAAGGGCTGGAATGGGAGTCCGGAATGGGGTGGGGGGTGATGGGTGTGGGTGGCCGGTAGGTCCCAGGAGGGCAGGTCATTCCCACATGGCTCCCGTTTCCAGACTCTGAGGACCACGAGAACCTGCTGAGGAAGGGGGTGACCCACATCCTGTCCGTCCACAACCGTGCCAAGCCCGTGCTGGAGGTGCGTGCCCGGGTGAGGGGGCCTGGGGGACCACCCCGGGTTAGGAGGGACTGGGAAGGTGCAGAAGGGACACGCAGGAGCTTCTCCTGGCCTGGGGAGAGGAAATGCGGGATTTGCAGCGATTTGCACCTATTTGCAGCGATTTGCACCAATTTGCACCGATTTGCACCGATTTACACCGATTTACACCAGGATATTCTGCCCAGAGGGGCTCAGCACCGGCTTTGGGGAGGGGGCAGCGGGGCGTTTATGGGGTCGCGGGCATCACTCGGTGGTTTTTGGGGGCCAGCGCTGCGGGGCCGGGCGGGGCGGGTGCCCGGTGCTGCCGGGGGGTCCCCACGAGAGGGCGGCGGCGCCCCGCGAATGGAGCCCCGGCGGGGAGGGGACACGGCGGGACCCGTGAGCGCTCCCGGGGCTGGCACTGCCTGCTCGGTGTCCCCGCTTCTCCCGCCTCGCCGATCCCGGGGCGTTGCGGGATCCTCGGGATGCCGGTGGGGAAACTGAGGCAGGAGGGAGCGGCCCCTGGGATGGTGCCGGAGGTGTCGGACAGGTCGCTCGCACACGAATCCTGCCCGGACGGTTCCGTGCGCCAGGAGCGGCTGCGGGTTCGGCTCCCGGGATGTGCGGGGAGTGAGGGGCACGGCCGTGGGGTGCTGGATGGGGCGCAGGGACACCTTCCACTATCCCAGGCTGCTCCAAGCTTCATTCAACTTTGGACACTTCCAGGGATCCAGGGGCAGCCACAGCTTCTCTGGGCACCCTGTGCCAGGGCCTCCCCACCCTCACACAGAGGAATTCCTTCCCAATATCCCATCTAAATCCACCCTCTGGCAGTGGGAAGCCATTCCCTGTGTCCTGTCCCTCCATCCCTT